>JAQGDQ010000960.1:0-19927 GCA_030141605.1 Tubiluchus corallicola
GGGCAGGATTTTGACTTTGGGGCCCATAGGCTAATGAAATTATGGGACCCTTTTTTAATCTCAAACAAGGGTCACTTTTTAAAATTGGGTTTTTAGACGCACGGGCCTCCTTTTTTAAAGTTGAAATTTTATTTTAAGTTAAATAAATTATTGAGCATTGCAAAATATTAAAATATTATACTTATTTTTCAAAAAAAGATTATAGATGAAAATGTTTTAGCAAGGTCCTCAATGTTTGGGCTTCCAAGTTGGATTGACCCTAGGCTGCAGCCTATACCAGCCTATAGGGTAATCCAACCCTGCTTCCATTCTATTTGTGTTTCATACAGGGATGCTGAAACACCTAACTTTGCCGTGTGTGATTTTTCCTACAGAGCAATACGTAACTAAATTCGGTAATGCTTCGTTCAGTTACGTATTGCTTGATATGATCATTGCATAGTACATTGTTCATCAAGTATTTAAAACACTTTTTCAACATAATCAATAAATGCCTTAATTACTTCTATATCATTACTTCTCATCAGGAATAAAAATTTATCAGCATCACTCATAAGGAAAAATTCTGGTTTAATTACATTGATGTGATTATATAATTTTCCTCTAAGATCATTGTAATATAGACATTTTATAACAAAGTGTAATTCGTCTTCGAACTTCTCTTCGTCTTCGAAGGTCTGTAGTTCATTACAAACTAACACGTCTGAACTGAGAGGTACAGCACCTGTTTTCCTGCAATGCGTTTCCGAAATGCAGGTGCATAAAATTTGATAAAAATTCAATGTCACTCCCCCGTAATCTCTTTTTGCTGTCAGCTGCATGGTCAGGAGACTCAGCGTCCTATTTAATGCGATTTGCTGACTAAAGCTTCTTAATTTTGTGTCTCCAATTAATAACAAAAGCGTCTGTATACCTGTTTAACCACCTGTATCTTGAATGGGCAGGTGACTAATTCTTGGCTTATAATATTTGCAATAGATGTTTTAATGATGGAATCCCTTAATTAAGAGGCACTGCTAAGATTTTGTAATGATGGAATCCCTTAAGAAGCACTGCTAATCTCTTAAGAGTGGTTGGCACTTCGATAATAATCCGTTTGCAATCCCAGGGACAATTTATACGTGTGCAGTTTAATGAATTATCTAACATAAACAGTTATCTGTAGGATGGATGCTTCCTTGTCCTCCCACGCACTTATACGTTCCTTTTTTTGAAGCAAAACCGGATCCCAATCTTAAACTTTAGATCAAAACAATCTACTCTTTAAAATATTGAAAGGAAATATTATTTATTTCTTCAAAAATGACTTACATGAAAGAATTATTACCACCCAAACACGATTTCACGTTCGCGCCACTAGTTCTTTGCCGTTACATGCATTTCGCCGGGAGTTACTTAGACGGGCACTAGCGCCTGTATTTCGGAAATGCATTGCACAAAAAAACAGGCTCTGTACTTCTCTGTTCAGATCGTTCTTAAACGTATTTTTCAAATTTTTTCACTTTAATCGTATTCAGTTTCCATTCTGTTTGGTTATCTGTTTGGTTACCTGTTTAGTTATCTGTTTAGTTATCTGTTTGGTTATCTGTTTGGTTATCTGCTTAGTTATCTATTTGGTTATCTGTTTACTTATCTGTTTAGTTATCTGTTTGGTTATCTGTTTGGTTATCTGTTTGGTTATCTGTTTGGTTATCTGTTTTAATCTCTTCCCATTTTTATTTATTTCATACAGCTCTGCTGTTTCTTTCCTTCCAGAAATTCAATTTCCAGTGTTGCTAAAAATACCTTTTTTGCATCTCTTTCTTCCACGGAGAATCAGAAAAAGTTCAATCAGAACAAACTGGAACAATCTGGCCCCTGTCCTGATAAACCGACCATCCCATTAAGTGTGCAAGTGAAAGAAATGAATGAGATGTAATGTTTTAAGTGCCACCTAACCGAATAATAATACATATGATTACAAACTAAACTACATTAGCAAACAGATACCGATTGTAAAAACGGCATTTGTTATATACATCCCACTACCTGATTTTTCTCGCAGTTCTGAGCTACATCACTAAACAGATTCAGCAGTGTTTGAAGGACTTCTCTATTTTCGTCCGGTAGTAAAATGACAGCTAGTTGTATGGCTTCATTACGGTGTTGTCTGGGCAAGCCTATAGAGTTAAAGGAAAAGATATTGGGTTTATTTTACATTTACTACTTAAACTTAGAAAAATATAACAAAGATATAAAAAAATTGTTTACAGAGCGTATACTGTTAATTTTATAGAAATTTTTAGGTATAGTGGTAGCCGCCATTTTCTTGAAAACTGTGACGTAACTGCTGGACTTATTGGCTTTTCGTAAGTGTGCGCTGCTTTAACCAATTCAAACATCTGTAGCTTGTCTAACGTTCATGCAAAAATATCACAAATTTGCTTTCTAATTGTTTTGTTAAAACAATTTCTACTTGTTTTGCAAATTATTACAAAAGTATTACAGAATTAACTATGCAGTTTTTTTTTATAAAAACGTAATGTACTTTTCATGAAGCTTGACAGTGCGCTACTTTTCTTCAAAACGAGTGACGTCATCGGAAGAAGAATGGACATTGAAAATGGGAGCGTCCAAGCATGAAGTGATTGCGACTTTAAAGTGATTTTACTAATAACACCAGGCGCTTATCACACTTCTGTTACTGAATTTTTCGTGAACATTGAAACAAGGCTAACTTCCCAGAAAGCTTAATCTTTTTATTAACATAGTCATGAGTATACTTGTACAGAAACGAGAGCCTATGGGTGGAAAGCTTGTTAGTGAAGGCGTAGTAGACATTCTTACTGTGTGACTCATTTGCTGTTTCCTTGGATAAAATAATGCCTTGCACCCAAAGATGTTTGTTGTTTGAGTTTCTAACCCGTGATTTAAAGTACTGTACATAAGAGCGGAGTCAAGCAGGGTTGTGTTCTTGCGCCAACCTTATTTTCCTTCTTACTCAGACATGCCTTCAATAATATTCCACAAGGCATTTTTTACATACTAGATTGCGCTTATTGCAGATTAATTACTAAATCCTTCTAACAGTTTTCGTGAACATTAAATAAACCTAACTTCCCATAAGGCTTGACCTTTACTTTAAAAAACGTTACTTTTGACACTTCTTTTACGACGTTAAAAAGCAGGGGACAAAATTAAGTGCTTTTTAAAATACCATAGAGCAGAGAATTTGTAGTTAATTTCTATATAAATTAACTAGTAAGACTAGAAACTAGAAAGACATTGTCACTTATTTTTGCTTAGCACGTCCAAAAACTAAATATTTTATGCTTGGTTTTGTCATTAAGCCCGTAAAAATTAAAAAGTGTTGATTTATATGGTTGCGTTGTATTGGAAAAAGTAATTGAAGTGTCAGGAAAGCATATTTTGAACAGTTCTTACAATGCAAGTTTATTAAGCAAAAACAAAATTTAACTGATAAATTATTTTTTTGCTTATTTAGAAAATTCAAACTTTTTTAACTAGACAGCATTAAAATCTCCAAATTTTGCATGTCTTTATTGATTTTGAAGGTCTATATAATCCCAACAGACAACGAAGATTTTTGACACATCATTATGATCACAATGATGATCATTATGATCATTATGATCACATCCTTATGATCACACAAAGCACTCTTGCAATAATAATGAGTTGGTCAAAGCAAGACCTGCGAAGAAATACGGGCAATATTTAATAATGGAAAAGATTCATACGAAAACTTACTTGATATGATACTGATGAACGTATCCAATAACTTGCTAGTTAGCAGTCCATCGGGCAGCTCTCTGAAGTACAGTTTCACCATGTCAGCTATGTCGTATACTTGAAAACTTTCAAAGTTCGACATGTCTGAAAAATGAACAATAAGACAGTTAGTGATACTGGCAAAAATAATGACATTTTTCAAGTTTCATTGTAAAATACCAGGCGACGTAATACAACTCAAATTACTAAACTGATGCGGCAGACGGCTTTAAGACGCCTTACAAAAACGTGTTATCATAAAGCAAGTTTCATTATAAAATACCAGGCGAAATGAGCAGGGCTCGCCCCGATTGTGATTTGATGAATTTTGGGGCAGTTTAGCCCTTTCACAGTTTCAGCGATTGGTGATGATCGTGAAAAGGTCAAAGGTGACATTTACCAGACAAAACATTTGTGTACACTTGACAACGCTTCGCAACACATGCTATTGTAATAGTAACAGTTTTAACAGCTAAAACCTTACCTAGTTCATTTTTTGTTGTTCTCAAGAAAGGTCCTGCTAGTAAATCACTCTATGTACAGACTAATGCATAGCTAAGTAAAACTGAAATTACTGAACTGATGCGACAGACGGCCTTAAGAAGCGTTACAAAAACGTGTTCTGATAAAGCAAGTAAAGGTTAAACCAAAAGAGTTCAACAAGTTATTGGGAAACTGTAATGATATTAAGCTTTTGTCACATTAAGACGAAGAATGCATAATAAGCATTTAATGTCATTGCGAATGCTGTGGATCTCCGAGGAAGAAAGAGATGCAAAAAAGGTATTTTTAGCAACACTGGAAATTGAATTTCTGGAAGGAAAGAAACAGCAGAGCTGTATGAAATAAATAAAAATGGGAAGAGATTAAAACAGATAACCAAACAGATAACCAAACAGATAACCAAACAGATAACCAAACAGATAACTAAACAGATAAGTAAACAGATAACCAAATAGACAACTAAGCAGATAACCAAACAGATAACCAAACAGATAACTAAACAGATAACTAAACAGGTAACCAAACAGATAACCAAACAGAATGGAAACTGAATACGATTAAAGTGAAAAAAATTGAAAAATACGTTTAAGAACGATCTGAACAGAGAAGTACAGAGCCTGTTTTTTTGTGCAATGCATTTCCGAAATACAGGCGCTAGTGCCCGTCTAAGTAACTCACGGCGAAATGCATGTAACGGCAAAGAACTAGTGGCGCGAACGTGAAATCGTGTTTGGGTGGTAATAATTCTTTCATGTAAGTCATTTTTGAAGAAATAGTATTTCCTTTCAATATTTTAAAGAGTAGATTGTTTTGATATAAAGTTTAAGATTGGGATCCGGTTTTGCTTCAAAAAAAGGAACGTATAAGTGCGTGGGAGGACAAGGAAGCATCCATCCTACAGATAACTGTTTATGTTAGATAATTCATTAAACTGCACACGTATAAATTGTCCCTGGGATTGCAAACGGATTATTATCGAAGTGCCAACCACTCTTAAGAGATTAGCAGTGCTTCTTAAGGGATTCCATCATTACAAAATCTTAGCAGTGCCTCTTAATTAAGGGATTCCATCATTAAAACATCTATTGCAAATATTATAAGCCAAGAATTAGTCACCTGCCCATTCAAGATACAGGTGGTTAAACAGGTATACAGACGCTTTTGTTATTAATTGGAGACACAAAATTAAGAAGCTTTAGTCAGCAAATCGCATTAAATAGGACGCTGAGTCTCCTGACCATGCAGCTGACAGCAAAAAGAGATTACGGGGGAGTGACATTGAATTTTTATCAAATTTTATGCACCTGCATTTCGGAAACGCATTGCAGGAAAACAGGTGCTGTACCTCTCAGTTCAGACGTGTTAGTTTGTAATGAACTACAGACCTTCGAAGACGAAGAGAAGTTCGAAGACGAATTACACTTTGTTATAAAATGTCCATATTACAATGATCTTAGAAAAAAATTATGTAATCACATCAATGTAATTAAACCAGAATTTTTCCTTATGAGCGATGCGGATAAATTTTTGCTCTTGATGGGAAGTAACGATTTAGAAGTAATTAAGGCATTTATTGATTATGTTGAAAAAGCGTTTTTAAGACATGATGAACAATATACTATGTAATGATCATATCATTGAAAATGAGGCCTAATGAATGAAAACTTAAATACTAATCATTAAACCTTTCATTAAATAACTAACACAACTAACAGGAAGACTTAACAATGTCTGATGTATTAGTAATTGCTTTGTTTGTTTAATTATAGTTTCACTATATTTCACAATTGAAATTGTATATATGTCTTGTTTTTTGTATACTCCAAAATTGTATGTATGTCTTGTATGTATTTTCGACACTAATAAATAAATATCTAAAATATCTAAGTTCTTGTAAATTGGCAGCATGTAAAATTAAGAGCCTAGTGCGTCAGTAAAACGCGAAAACGTTTTTTAAACTCGGTGAATAGAGGAGAAATGGAAAAGTAGGTGTCTGCTTCCCAATAACTAGGAAATAACTAGGAGAAACAACACGGTCTGACACATGCCGTTGAACAAGATTCCGAAGAGGAACACGAAAAATAGAAATCTATCATAAACTCTACATATCCTCTAGATATGCTCTTCCATAAGCGAATTTTAAAGCACAATTGTAACATATATTTATCTGTTAATCCAGTTCTTTGCTCATTGGCTGTGTTAAATAACTATACTAGTACAAGTATTCTGGGCAGAAACCGTATTAGAGTACACTTGAGCCACCATACTAATGCTTTCAGACCTGTCGACATAATAGCGTACATTCTGTTCTGAACTTTGCATAATGAATATGTAATTGAAGGTTTCACAGTTAATGATATTAATGAAATGTTGTATTCGCTACTGACAACATAATGTATATGCCAATGTAAACAGCACTACTTACCCTATTATATATTACATGTAATGAAATCATTACGTGTGAATAAAGGTGATATATATATGTGTGTGTGTGTGTGTAGATAGATAGATGGATAGATGGATAGATGGAGAGGGAGAGGGAGTGGGAGAGGGAGAGGGAGAGAGAGAGAGAGAGAGAGAGAGCGAGAGAGACAGATAGATAGATATGTAATATGGGGACGCCCTCGTGCAGGACGTTGCGTCATCGACAACTGTAGCTGTGTCCACAACAGTAACGAAGACGACAACGCGTGACAACACTGACCACTTGGGCTCCACTCTAGGAATGGATCCCATAAGCCTTTTCACGGTTTCGCCGTGTACAGGCGCAGTTGCTGTAGGTCAAAGGTCAAGTGTACCACAGCAACGCTTCTTAACTACAACCGTGGCGTGACGTGTGGGTTAAGCAAAACCGTATGCCGCATCAGTTCAGTAACTTCAGTTGTTTTACGTGGACGTTACTTAATTATGCATTAGTCAGTGCGTAAAGCGATTAACTGGCAGGATCTTGATTGAGAACAAGAAAAAATGAACTAGGTAAGGTTCTAGCTAGCTGTAAAAACAGTTACTATTACAACAGCATGGACTTGCAAGACGTTGTCAAGTGTACACAAATGAACTAGGTTTTGTTCTAGCTAGATGTTAAAACTTTTACTATTACAACAGCTTGGGCCTTTGACCTTTTCACGATCATCAGCAATCACTGGAACTTTGAAAAGGCTTTCTAGCTTTCACAATCAATTAATGAAAAAGACGATTGAGTAATTGAGATTCGAACTTACCAGGGTCGGTTTCAGCTTGCGTGCGAAGTTGAGCAACACGTGATTTTGATCCAGGTTTACGAAACAAACCAACCGTTTCTAGGGCAGTATGTTGAAGGTATTTAATGGCGCACATTATGCATCGAGGCAGAGGCAGGCCCGTCCTTTGCAAAATCAACACCAGTGGCACTCCAAAAACTTTCTTGTCTGCAACAATGAAATATTTTTTAATTATCGCTTACTAGTGTGCTTACCTGTTTCTTTGTTGGTTGTTTGGTTGGTTTGCTGGTGGTTGGTTAGCCGATTGCCTGGTGGTTGTTGGTTAGTTTGTCTGTTGGTTTGTTTGTTTGGTTGTTTTTTTATTGGTAGAGAGGTAATATGGTCTCATTTATAACTAGATAGGCAAGCTAGCTAGCTAATCAGAAAGCTAGTCGGCTTGCCAGTCAGCTAATAACTTGCCAATCGTTAGGCACTTAGCCAGCTAGCTACCCAGCCTGCTTAGTCTACGCAAGTGGCGCCGCCAATAAATTACTAGCAATCGTTTAGTTTGCCAACTACCCAACAGGCGGCCTGCCAACGATCGACAATCAATCTTGATAGCTAACCAAAAACAAGAAGTTATTAGTACCTTTATAGTCTGGTGAACATGTTATTAGTACCTTGATAGTCTGGTGAATATATTATTAGTACCTTTATAGTCTGGTGAACATGTTTATAGTACCTTTATAGACTGGTAAACATGTTACTAGTACCTTTACAGTCTGGTGAACATGTTACTAGTACCTTTATAGTCTGGCGAACGTGTTATTAGTACCTTTACAGTCTGGTGAACATGTTATCAGTACCTTTATAGTCTGGTGAACGTGCTTTTAGTACCTTTATAGTCTGGTGATCGAATTTTTTTGATAAATTTCGGCAGCATCCAGTTCCAGGTTGATTTAGTTAATGGTGAGAAACGTCCTATGAGTGTTGCCAGTCTGAGCAAAGCAAACTTTCTCAGAACCATCAACTGACCAGCGTTGAGATTTGTAATCTGTAGCAACGTGGGATCGAAGCTTGTGCCACAGTGATCTTCGTGGTTTTCCCTGTAAACGATTGAAATTCATTCAGTTGTAAAATTAAAGTTTGCTACTAAAAGCGTTTATTTTATTTTGTTTGTTTGGTTGGTTGACCGGTTGGTTGATTGGTGGGTTGGTTGGTTGGTTGGTGGGTTGGTTGGTTGGCTGGTTGTTTACGAGCCATTTGTTTTTTGTTTCTTTTCGAATATCTTAAATTTTAAATTTATATTTTTGCTACAAAATGGAGTAAAAGAAGCTATGTACTATTGAACTTTGGTTTAGTTATTAATAGTTTAAATACCAATTTACCAGGCAGTGACCTCAATCATCTAAAACAAACTCTTTTATTAAACATTTAAAAAGTGATTGCTTTTAGAGAGACGTAAGTGTTAAGGGTGTTTACACGAGAGACTGCTCATTGGCTGTTTAGTTGTGACTTATGTTACTCGAGGAGGTACGGTCGTTAAGAGAGATGCAGGTAATAAAATTTAAATTTGTTTACCTACAACAACTTTGCTGTTTAACTGACGTAAAGTACTCCAGGAGGTAGGGTCTTTAAGAGGAGCGCAGGTAATATAATTTAAATTGTTTATCTAAAATTAATTAGCTGTTTAGTTGTGACGTAAGTTCCTCCAGGAGGTAGGGTCGTTAAGAGGAACGCAGGCAAAATATAATTAAATTGTTTACTTCGAATTTTTTCTTAGCGATAATTACACTTAAGATAACGCAATTAGTGTCAAGTGATTAGTGGTAATTTGGAATGAGCTCATTTAGGTAGCAGGTTAGCTAGACGGAGGCGAAGCTCGTTGAAGTTTAATGAGTCATAAATGAGTTTGCATAAATATTGTTTACACTGACAATCCCACTAGGTTGCCAGTCTATTTTTGGACACCCGGTTGCCCGAAATTCCTAATTTTAGTTCTGCTTGCGTTGGTGTTTTAGCTGTTAAAGTTTAATGATCAAATTAAAATTTGATGCCCATGAAATTAGACATTTATTAAATTCACAGCCACCAATAACTGGAATAAGTGCCCAAGTAAAAAACACAAAACTATTTATAGTTTCAAAAAGTACTTGAAAAGGACCATTTTTGATTTATACTTATAATACAATTTTAATGGATATGGCCTCCAATCAATTATAATGCTATTTTAATATACCTCTATGTAAATTAAACATACACTGTGGGTCGTTTCTTCTCCTCTTTTCCTTCTTCCTATCCCTAATCTACTATTTTTTTCCATTCCATCATGTCTTCTAACCCTAACCATTCTTTCATTCACTCATTTCTGCCACCTTAACAAGCCAAGCTTTCAAGGTGTCATACAGCAACTCTTTTATTTGGTTAATTTGACTTCATCAACGTTTTTTTACCTATACTGTTTCTTTTTGTTTCAATAATATTGTATGTTCATGTATTGTATATGTATTACTGGAGTGAAATAAATTGATTGATTGATTGATTGTTTGATCATTTTAGTCATTTTAGATGATGCCCATGAAAATAGGAACTTCAGTCTTTTAAGTGACGCAGAACTGTACGATATACTTAAATGTATAACCACTGTCTGATTTTTATGTACTGTTCCATTGGAATTGTTGTATCAATTTTTCTCTTTGTATGTTGCGTGAGAGTGTTATATAGGTTTTACATGTCAAATGTAGACCTGCGTTAATTCAAATGTAGATTAAGGCAATTCAAATGTGTCTTGGTAACTCAAATGTAGATTTAGGTAATTCAAAAATGTCTTGGTAACTCAAATGTAGACTTAGGTAGTTCAAATGTGTTAACAATGGTTTTCAAGAAATCTTAAGCACTTTTGGTAAGTGAAATGTAGACACATGTCAAGTCTAATGTGACATTGGTATCTCAAATGTGGATAGGTGGCAAAGTTTAAGGAAGTAAAATTTAATCTCCTTTAATCTTATTTTAATAATTGCTGCTTAAATAATAACTTTATAGGGCTACTAATAGTTCACTAATATTCTGTAAACTTTACATACCGTTGAAATTGTTAGAGAAAACAATACATTCTTAAAATAAACAATGTTTCTTGAGAGAAACTAATTCATTAATGCACTGCTAATGCATTACTTAAAAAACTAATTAGTGATTCACTGTTGATTGGGATAAACAACACATTTTTCAAAGTTACGAAAGAGGTGATGACTATCTTTGGTTTACTTTTTGTAATTTGCACTTAATTGAGTCAATTACCTATTTATTCAAGGCAATGCATCTACATTTGAGTTACCTAAGTCACATTTGAACTTTCCTGTGTCTACATTTGACGTGTAAAACCTATAATAAGGCTCACGGTGCGTTCCTTTTTTGTCAATTCCATCAACATGTATTGCTTGGACAAAATATACGAATAAATGGTAAATAAATTTTAGTCTGCTGTTCCGCTAACTATGTAATTGGTTGCATTTTTGTCTAGTTTTTCGAGATTATACAATTAGACTGGTAAACACGGATGTTTTGATTGCTGAAGGAAACCTTTTATAATTGCCATTGTGGTCAATTGCAATTTCACAAAGCCACTATTCTAACTTCAGCTTAAATGTAGTTCACAGCAAGCTTTTGTTGATTTGCTGATACGTTCATTTGTTAAATCTTGGTGCTACTATGTTGATTTAAGCTGCAAATTCAAATTCACCTTAACTAGCTAACCAGTTTAGTGTAATTATTCAGTTTGACACTAATTTTGAATCAAACTTTTCAATGCGTAGTATCAAAATTAGTTGTGTTACACTAATTTTTCACACTGACTAATTTCATAGATTTTTTTTCATTCTTATATGAAGTTTATTTTCAACGAAATTATAAAAGACTATTTCAGAAATCGGAAAAATATAAAAACGAATTATTTACCAGTGGCGACTGCAACTGATTCATGAATTATGAGAATGTCACTTTCAAATTATTTATGTACAACACATATCTTGAGTTAACTTAATTAACTAATTAATTTCACTAATAGAGTAACTCCTCACTTAATGACGCAAGTGCATTCCAGCAAAATGCGACGTTAAGTGAAACGTCGTTAAATGGGGACTTATTATATTACAGAAATTTAAGTGCAAAATGTATAAAGTACTTCATTAACAACTTCTTTCCTCTTGTTCATTGTCATCAAGACTTTTTGTTTCAGAAACGAACAATATATACATAAACATTTAATAAAAGATAAATCCAGTGGCGTTGCTAGGAGTGAGGGGAGGAGCAACTACTCTCACTTCAATAATTTTTTTATTTGTACAATTTCAACAATTTTAGTTCCTTTGTGATACATTTTCATGCTGATGCTTCATTTCTTACGTTTGAAATTAAAATAGTTTTAATAACACGCGTTTTGTAATACTTTAAGATTTACGATTAAACTGTAGAGCTTTTTATCGTTTTTAATTTTTAATACAAAATAACAATTACGTACTTTCTTTAAAACTGTATATTCCTCGTC
This sequence comes from Tubiluchus corallicola, assembly GCA_030141605.1. Classification (NCBI taxonomy): domain Eukaryota; kingdom Metazoa; phylum Priapulida; class Priapulimorpha; order Priapulimorphida; family Tubiluchidae; genus Tubiluchus; species Tubiluchus corallicola. The sequence goes on from JAQGDQ010000960.1 coordinate 11,998, forward strand.
TTTCGATTTTAAATGCACGTTAAAAATTATTTGGTATGTGTCTGCTGTCTCTACGCCTCTTTTATGTGCTTGCTCCCCTAACCTGGCTACGCCCCTGGATGCACCTAACGAGTTAACAAATAACACAAACTGGCTTACCTGCAGGGATCTGTATTCGAGTCTTTCTCAACATTGCCATCTTTATGAGCAGATATGCCATCTATGAGAAAGTCAGCATCTGTAAAGTTATCAACCAAAACTTTGTTTTAGCACTTTGTGGTGTATTCATTTATAACAAACTACAGGAGCAAAGGTTTTTGAAAATCACATGAAAAATCATAATCCATAACTGCTTTGAAGTTCCTGGAAACATGTCGTTTAGAAATTGTGTAATGTAATGTAACGTAATGTAATTTATTGTCCATTTCAGCAAAATTACATTATCGCATTGTAACTGTTATACATCAAATCAAATGTAATTACAATAATTGTAAAAGAACTATATTAATGTAGTTACTAAACTGCATAATAGTTTATCAACAGGAAATATATGCTGCTTGGTGGTCAAGAAGCTTGTAAAACTACCTTGAAAAGTGGAGAAAAAACTGGTTAATTAAAAAGAGAAAGAATTATAGATGAAATAGTTAAGGTAAAATAATGGGCAAAGAAAGAGAAAAAGAGGAGAGAAATGAAAAAAAGGAATACAGGAATTATCCACAACGAAGCAGGAAAAATTAAGAATATCATTCGCTACTCGCCTAATTTCTTTTCTTAAAAAATTCCTGATATTATATGTTATCATATGCGTTATTATATGTGCAAGCTACGCTTTATATGAGTGGAATCATATATCTATAAATTGTTTGTGATAAAATGCCTAAGCTTTCTTACAATAGATGAAGAATAATGATAACCTTCGAAGAAATACAGGCTGGCACACAGTTGATTAAAGAATTATTTCAAATCCAAATGACAATTAAAACGAAGTTTAGCAACAATTATGAAGAAAATCTGAAGGTAATTGCGAAGACACTAGAATACAGATAGAATTCAAGTAAAATACAGGTGAGCTTTATTTATATAAATCATTAATAACATTATTCATTGCTCTCTCAGTTTAAGTCACATGCTTACTCAGTGATCTCTGAAAGCCAACTGCACAGGTAAGTTTTTTCCATGGAGCAAGGAAGCCAGCAATTCAATGAAGGTAAATGTTATGCATACTAGGATGAAAGTTTAGACTGTATATAAAGAAATAGATTTATTTTGTAGCTGAAATTTCTTGTGTGGGATTTTTAATGTTTTAACAAGAGAATGTAATAATATGACTAATGATCATAATTAAGAACTAATAAAAAATAAGATAAAGAAATCTTGAGCTTCGCGACAACAGTATGATCAAAAACGCAAATACAATCATTAAAATCTCACCTGAATTAAGAACAGCCATGCCGCCTAAGTAATCGTCTTGTGCAGGACTGTCCATTCTACTTTTCTAACATCAGCTATCTTTCTTCCTCAAGTATTCTCAAGTTTATCTTCTGATCTTTGCTTTAGCTTCGTATGCTTTAACGATTTGTGATTAAATCTGATTCGAGCTTCGTACAGGTGTGTTTATATACTGATCGACATGTGACATGCGCAGACTGGACGTGAAAATGTTTACTAGAAGATGCTTTTTACTCGTGAATAATCCACGTGATTACGGACAGCGATTATTGTGAATTATCTGCGCAGCTGATGAAATCATAAACTGTTTTTATTAATGAACCCACGCCGTTAAATCTTGCATGCAAATATTTAATATTTTATACGTTGAAAATTACCAAATGGAAGCGTTGACCACGATGATTCGTTCATGAAGATGACGGTGATGATGCTGATGATGAAGATGACGGTGATGATGTTGAGAATGACTGATAGCGCTATGTTGCCCAAGGTGGCTCATCAAAGTAAATATGATGATGACGACGAGACGACGACGATGATGATGATGATGGTAGTGGTAATGGTGGTGATGATGATGACGATGAATATGATGATAATGATGGTGACGAGGTGGGGATCTCCAGAACAATTGTAAAGACTGCGATGATGAATACAAAAGTCAGCACATGACAATAACAATAATGACGAAGACAATAGTGGTTGTGACAATGATGATGATGATGATGATGATGATGATGATAATGAAGATGATGATGATGAGGATGATGACTATGTGGCGATGTCCAGAACAATGATAAAGATTGACAATGATGTGCACGAAGTCAGCACATGACATTGACAATACAGACGATGATCACAGTGACCACAATGACGAAGACAATAGTGGTGGTGGTGATGGCGGTGATGTTAATGGTGGAGCTAACAGTGGCAGCAGCAATACTCCAGTGATAGTCGCAGAGGTGATGATAGTAGCACTACATAATGACAGCTTAGTGGTGTCAGAAGCAAAGGAGGAGATGACAGAAGAAAAAGAAAATATATATTTTAGAAAAGTGTCAAACTGACATATATTGTATGTCGCCTTTACAATTTTTAATTAGGTTAATGAATGGCAAAGATCACAGAAATCAAACGAAACGTTTTGGAAAAATTTGTTAGATTTTTTAATGGTTTCCTTGCATAACTTACGTTTTGCTTTTTTGTATGTGATTGCTTTATTTTAAAAATGCATTTTTATGTAAGATACATGGAAAATTAGTATCACTTAGCAAATTATTGTGGCCTTTTAATTTAGTTTAATTTTTACTGTTTGTATAAACACAGTAATTGAGTTTTTTAACTGCAATATATTTGTTTTAATAAACCTACTTACTTACTTACTTACTTACTTACTTTCTTACTTACTTACTTACTTACTTACTTACTTACTTACTTACTTACTTACTTACTTACTTACTTACTTACTTACTTACTTACTTACTTACTTACTTACTTACTTACTTACTTACTTACTTACTTACTTACTTACTTACTTACTTACTTACTTACTTACTTACTTACTTACTTACTTACTTACTTACTTACTTACTTTCTTACTTACCTACCTACCTACCTACCTACCTACCTACCTACCTACCTACCTACCTACCTACCTACCTACCTACCTAAATACCTACCTACCTACCTACCTACCTACCTACCTACCTACCTACCTACCTACCTACCTACCTATCTTCCTACCTACCTACCTACCTGCCTGCCTACCTACCTACCTACCTACCTACCTAACTACCTACCTACCTACTTACCTAGTTACTTACTTTCTTACTTACTTACCTACCTACCTACCTACCTACCTACCTACTTACCTATCTTCCTACCTACCTACCTACCTACCTACCTACCTACCTACCTACCTACCTACCTACCTACCTACATACCTACCTACCTACCTACCTACCTACCTATCTTCCTACCTACCTACCTACCTACCTACCTACCTACCTACCTACCTACCTACCTACCTACCTACCTAAATACCTACCTACCTACCTACCTTCCTACCTACCTACCTGCCTGCCTACCTACCTACCTACCTACCTACCTAACTACCTACCTACCTACCTACCTACCTACCTACCTACCTACCTACCTACCTACCTACCTACCTACTTACCTACCTACCTACCTACCTACCTACCTACCTACTTACCCACCTACCTATCTACATACCTACTTACCCAACTACCTACCTACCTACCTACCTACCTACCTACCTACCTACTTACCTACCTACCTACCTACCTACCTACCTACCTACCTACCTATCTACTTACCTACCTACCTACCCACCTACCTACCTACCTAACTACCTACTTACCCATCTTCCTATCTACCTACCTACTTACCTACCTACCCACGTATCTGCCTCCCTACTTACCCACCTACTTACGTACCTACCTACCTACCTACCTACCTACCTACCTACCTACCTACCTACCTACCTACCTACCTACCTACCTACCTACCTACCTACCTACCTATCTTTCTACCTACCTACCTACCTACCTACCTACCTACCTACCTACCTACCTACCTACCTACCTACCTACCTACCGACTTACTTATTTATTGCACAATTTTATGCAGCCTTAACTCGAGATGAGTAGGATAAATTGCCTTAAATTCGAGCTGATTGAAATTTTTCTAGTTGTAGCCAACGTAAACTTAGTATAGTATAGTATAGCATAGTATAGCATAATATAGTATAGTGTAGTGTAGTGTAGTGTAGTGTAGTGTAGTGTAGTGTAGTGTAGTGTAGTGTAGTGTAGTGTAGTGTAGTGTAGTGTAGTGTAGTGCAGTGCAGTGCAGTGCAGTGCAGTGCAGTGCAGTGCAGTGCAGTGCAGTGCAGTGCAGTGCAGTGCAGTGCAGTGTAGTGTAGTGTAGTGTAATGTAGTGTAGTGTAGTGTAGTGTAGTGTAGGGGGTGTGATGTGTTGTTGCATGGTGTAATGTAGTGTGGTGTGGTATGGTATGGTGTGGTGTGGCGTAGTGTAGTGTAGTGTAGTGTAGTGTAGTGTAGTGTAGTGTAGTGTAGTGTAGTGTAGTGTAGTGTAGTGTAGTGTAGTGTAGTGTAGTGTAGTGTAGTGTTGTGTTGTAGTGTAGTGTAGTGTAGTGTAGTGTAGTGTAGTGTAGGGTAGTGTATCGTGGCATAATATAGCTTACCTTAGCATAGCATGGTATAGCCTAGCATAGCATAGCACAGCATATCATAGCATAGTATAGTATCTATATTATATAGCAGCATTACTAATACCATAACTTTTATGCACGCAAAATTTTATCGTATTAGTACCTCTTTCTGAGGTGCCGAAAGTTTTAATATAATCATCGTAGAATGTATAGAATGTGTAATCTAAAGATGTAGAATACGAAGTACGGTCGAAAAAGAATTAAAAATTAAATGCAAGCATAGGTTTTTCGCTTTTTAGAACTTAAATCCAATTCATTTCTTTTCATTCATTCTGATGGTGTTGAAGCCACGCGCTGTTTGAAGCCACACATCTACATCCACTTAGCGAGACTTATCCAACCCACGCCAGCGGATGATCACGTATCTGTGACTGCTCTTACTAGCTAGAGAAGCTGCGTTCTTTCATTATCTTAGACTGTTGACTTGATTGTCTGACACAGGTGTGGGAGATTACAGATAAGTCTTATGCACAAAACCAAAATTTAAATCTCGGATAAACGGTGTAATCAGTTTAGCGGGCGCGGAAAATCCTGTGTGATTTGAAGAGATTGAAGAAATACATTGAAGAGATTGCCCTTGATATCTCATGGATACCTGCACATACACAATTATCAGCACGTAAAAACATGAATGACTTCGTAGTAATATCAGAAATTATGAATGAACAAAAACACAACTGCCAACAATGTAATATCAGTGGAAAAAATTATGAATGACAGAAAACAAAGAGTTAAATTATCTACAAATACCGTCTCAGAATGGCTAATATTACAGCAGGGCATATCACAAGGGGTCCCTTACTTTTCTGTCTTTATATTAACAATATATGCAAAACACTAACACATTGTAATATAACACAGTATGCTGACTACACAACTATATATTTAGGCCACAAAAACCTAGCAACAGCTCAACGACTTTTAGAACAGGACATCGCAAACATTAACATAGCATTTACCCTTTTAAAACTCAAATTAAATAGCACCAAAACAGATTTCATGGTCCTTTCCCCGTTCTCAAATGACAATATAAGTAATCCTTCAATAAAAGTTGAAAATAGCATAATAAAACAGAAAAGCAATGTGTAGATAACAAACTTTCTTTAATATAACCACTTTAATGAAATTTACGATAAAATGGCATGCGGAACGTCTTACTTACTGCACGTAAGTGGCGGCGCTGTAGTCGTACATGGCGGTTGTGTTTTTTAAAATTACCGCAAAAATCAACAAAATTGTTAAAATTAAGTGGAATAGCATATAATCCACTCAGAATTTACTTTGCAAAGACTAAAGCCAAATCGAGTAGGAGTATCAACACGCCACGCAAGCAAAACGTCTGTAGATTTATGCTTAGATCGGGTCGAGAAGAATCCGAGAGTGATTAGTCATCAAACTGAACAGCTGATGCCTACATAACAAGGCGACAGGAAAATGAGCGCTTGTAATACACCTTGCATTCAGCCTCTACTTTAGCTGGACAAGTGCAGCCTACTTCAGACATTCAAAAGTTTGTAGAAAGATTCCAGAAGCAACTGACGTTCACTAGTAGCAAAGTTGTGAGGATTGATGACCTTATGGGAGAAGGTGCTGAGGTAACCAAATCGCAAGATTTTCTAAGCTGCAAATTTGATGGTTTTCAAGAACAACTGAACAAATATCAACAAGAAACAAATATCAGCATTTGAGAGACGAAAACAAGGTACTTAAAGCCACTGTTAAAACATTACAAAACAGACTAAAAACTACTGAAAGTGAACTAGACAAACTATAACAATATGAGCGTAGAGACACATTGGAGATAGCTGTAATTCCTCATGAAGTTACAAATGACATAGTGGTAAGTGTAGCCAGAAATATGGGAGGGGATTGCACCCGCAAGATATTAGTACATCACATAGACTGGCAGCACCTAAAAATGGAGGGCCTCCACGAATTATTGTAAATTTCACAAGATGTGACAAACGGGATGAACTTTATGGTAATAGAAGAAATGCCGGAAGCACTAAAAATCTTGACTATGCATCGTATACTGATAACCGGATCTACATAAACGAATCCTTGACTCCAACAAGGAGAAAACTACACAAACAATGTAGGGACTATGCTAAAGACCACAAAATGCAGTACTGCTGGACAAAATCCGGAAAGATGTTCTTACGGAGCGATGATTCAAGCCAAGCCATTGAAATTCAATGTGAGGAGGACCTAGGTAAACTTTAAAACTCAGTACACGGTGTTAATGCATCACAAACTTTACTTTCTAGCATAATTAATTAATGGGAAAATTTACATGTGTATCTTGTTGTAAACCCTGTAAAAAATAAATATGTATCTGTTGTGACGTCTGTAACATGTGGGTACACCTCAAGTGCACCATGTTGAATGTGAATGAATTTAATCACTATGCTCTGTATTCTGATAATTACTTTTGTTTAAAATGTATAAATGAATCTTTGCCGTTTCAGTGTATTGATGATGGTGAATTATGCGAATTGTTTTCAAATCTAACAAATGTATACTGTCTGTCTTCTTTAATTGATTTTCCTTCACTCGCAAAACCAAAATGGGATGATGCTGATCTTGATGCACATCTTACCTGGTTTCATAGTAAATACCATAGTTTGCATGCACCAGAGACAAATTCTAATTTAAAAAAGTCCATTAATGATTTATTAATAGTACATTTTAATCTCAATAGTATTCAGACGAGATTTTCTAATATGCTAGATGTACTCATGCACTTTACTGTTCCTCCGGATAGTATTGGAATATCGGAAACAAGATTGAACGAACAATCAATCTTTTATAACGAGTTTACCTAACTATACTTTCTTGCATGTTGATTCTAAAACTTGCGCAGGTGGCGTAGCCATATATCTTAAATCGGGTTGAGGCATATAATAAAAGATGAGTACAAAATTAATTGTAATACAGAAATAGTAACTACAAGTAAGAATGGTAATAGCATTACTCAAAAATCACATATGCAAGTTGAGGAATTGTGATGCTTGATGTTGAAGTACCTGGTAAAAAGAAACCAATCACATTTGGTGTGATCTATCGACACCCAAATACTAATGTCCATCGTTTTCACAGCGAGATGGACTCTATACTATCAGCCATTAACAAGTCTGGAAAGACTTGTTATATCTGTGGCAATATTAATCTTAATCTTATGCAAATAGAAGAGAAAACATTTATTGCAGATTATTGTAACTTTATCCTTAACACGCAACATTGTCATTGGCT
>JAQGDQ010000960.1:20352-75890 GCA_030141605.1 Tubiluchus corallicola
AATTTGTCCTTGATATGTATATATAAATTATGAATGAACAAATATAAACCTGCCTGCTACTTTAACGTAAAATAGCTTTGTGGAGTTTGCGAGAAAGAAAAAAAATCTATTTACAGTCGCTCATTTAACAGACAACATTATCACTAACGGCTATTTAGCGACTTACACTTAACAGTATAGGTAAGGACTTAGCAATGCAGGTAAGACTTAGCAATATAGGTAAGAACTTAACAATATAGGTAAGGACTTAACAGTATAGGTAAGGACTTAACAGTATAGGTAAGGACTTAGCAATATAGGTAAGGACTTAGCAATATAGGTAAGAATGTAACAATATAGGTAAGGACTTAACAGTATAGGTAAGCACTTAACAGTATAGGTAAGGACTTAGCAATATAGGTAACGACTTAACAATATAGGTAAGCACTTAACAGTATAGGTAAGCACTTAACAGTATAGTTAAGCACTTAACGGTATAGGTAACGACTTAACAATATAGGTAAGGACTTAACAATATAGGTAAGAACTTAACAGTATAGGTAAGCACTTAACAGTATAGGTAAGGACTTAACAGTATAGGTAACGACTTAACAATATAGGTAAGGACTTAACAGTATAGGTAAGGACTTAACAGTATAGGTAAGGACTTAGCAATATAGGTAAGAACAGCAATATAGGTAAGGACTTAGCAATATAGGTAAGGACTTAACAATATAGGCAAGGACTTAGCAATATAGGTAAGGACTTAACAATATAGGTAAGAACTTAGAAATATAGGTAAGGACTTATCAACATAGGTAAGGACTTAACAGTATAGGTAACGACTTAGCAACATAGGTAAGGACTTAACAGTATAGGTAACGACTTAACAATATAGGTAAGGACTTAACAGTATAGATAAGGACTTAACAGTATAGGTAAGGACTTAACAATATAGGTAAGGACTTAACAGTATAGATAAGGACTTAACAGTATAGGTAAGGACTTAACAATATAGGTAATGACTTAACAACATAGGTAAGTTCTTACAATATGACAGATTTATAGAGTGCGTTAGCAGGTATAACTGATTCAGATCTGTGTGTTTGCGGTTTGGGCAGTCACACCCCAGAACATTTAATTTTTCATTGTCCGTTACCATTGGTTAGACAAGATATAAGAGTAAATCGCGGACGCGGCTTAGAAAATAATGACGTTCGAAACATTTACAGAAAGAGAGACACTAATGTAATTAAAATGTACATAGACATTGTAAAAGAACTAGCCCAAAATGATCGTATACATTATACATTTACTTACATAGTAAATTGGTTATACATTGATTACAAATATTGAATATATATTTAGAATAAGTAAATCGTAATACAAAATTGTCAGCTTATCTAGTAAGAATTTTATTTAATGTACATAGTGTAAAGACTTATTTAACATTTGGGTAATTTAGTGCCCTGCAAATAGAGGGCTTATTGTATAATTTTCAATAAAGATTTTTAATAATTAATAATCTGTCTAACACGTGTCTAGATGTGATCTAGTCTTGGCAATGAGCCAAATCACAACAATCACGTGTTCCAGCGTGAGGTCATAATACAAGAACACTGAAACACCAAAATAGCTAATCGCCAGCAAACCATTGTAAATAATCATTGTTTACCAACATCCGGGTACTTATGTGGCTTTGTTAATTTCCTTGACTTGATGTCATCAATAGTATGATGACGTTGCTTCGGAACTTTCCAGAATCTAGGTTATGCAAAGAATCCGGAGCGCCACGGGTTTCTGCCGGTTATTCTCCGGTTTCTGCGGAGAAACGGAGATTAACAGCGACAAACGATGGTAACCTTCCGAGTGCGTAAATTATTTCCGACGCTGAGATCTGCGTCAAGGTTGTACGAGTTTCAACGACTTCCTTAAAACTACTTGTAAACGACTGCCCGCCTAAGTGCTTCGCAGGATAGCTACCTTTCGAGCCCGGAAATGATTTCCGCTGCAGAAATGTTCGTCAGGGTTCGCGAAGTTCCGATTGCTTTGCTGTTTCCATAATGGACAAGAGTAAATGACAATAGTTGCTTCGAAGAAGAAGATATTTATTTTAAAGCTAATTATAGGTTCCGGTACAACCACCTGCAGGCAAAATAGCATTGGAAATGCATTCTTAATAAAGTGACAGGTATTTAGTTAGTTGTACGTTATCACATATCCTGTATAGGTCAACAGGCTGAGAACAAATTCAATGTACTTAGTTTGTCTCTAGGGGAGTTTCCTAAATTTCCTTTAGTTTTTGCGTAGGATGTTAGGCGGCGCTGCTGTATTATTATTATGATGAATCTCCTCGTTATAATGATACTGTATGACCCGCACAGCTCTTGGATGCTTCTTTTCAAATCGCATTATTTCGGTTTAGAACTCGTTACCTTTAGATAAGTTGAAACTTTTATTTATTTATAGTGGCTTTACAAAACAGACTGGGTCTGATACAGGTATCACCACGGTGCAAGTGCTGAGTGCAAAGTCCTAATAAAAGAATAATGGACATCACAATTAATATCAAACTCAATTTGATAAATTATTTGACTCAATTACGATCAACAGATGGTGATTAAACTTACATACACGAACAGCAAAACACAATATTTTAATAACGACAGTAATAACAAAAACACTTTTACAAAGTAATTTGGCTTGTTAATCATTTAGCAGTAAATTCTATTGTATTGTAAAACGAAAAGTTGATTTAATAAACTGCTGTAATAAACTATGGACAATAAAAGCAAGATGGATGACCAGTTTTGAATTTTTCTGTATAATGTAACAGGATTATGATTTTGTAAGGATTCACGGGTTTACAATCTGGTGGTCGAGTATGTCGTTCTAGCTCTGTCATATTTTACGTATTCAAAAAAGTTACGCACTCGATTTATGTTGTGCGTATATGACGTCATGTAATGGCGCGGTCGGAACAGTATTGCGGGAAATTTAAAATGAAAACAAACAAAAAATCCTTTCAACGCGAGTACAATATACGCATGAAATTGCTGTAAAGTAATATAAATTTCAAGGAGATTTTTCTGAAAACTACTTCAGGTACCCCTTTTCTTGTCCTTTAAGACTTTAGTTATAAATAGGATTATTCCAGGGGGATTTGGTAAACCGTGCTCTTCCATATCCAGGTACTAAAATTCGTTTCTTCCTCAAGTTACGAAACTGCATAATAAAAATGTTGTTAGATCGGGTCGGATCTAATCTAATTCGATCTGATCTGATCTGATCTAACCTGACCTGACCTGACCTGACCTGACCTGACCTGACCTGACCTGACCTGATCTGATCTGATCTGATCTGATCTGATCTGAGCTGAGCTGACCTGACCTGACCTGACCTGACCTGACCTGACCTGACCTGACCTGACCTGACCTGACCTGATCTGATCTGATCTAATCCAATCCAATCCAATCCAATCCAATCCAATCCAATCCAATCTAATCTAATCAATTCCAATCCAATCCTAGCATCTGGCCTACATAGTAAATACATACTAATCACCAATAATACGCGGACATTTCACGTTTTGTCTGGTAATCAGCACAGAGTATACAATCAGCGCAAAGGAAATTCTAGGAATAAACTACGCATGCTTATACTTACCAGACACAGCCACAAATTTAAGTGTCTGTTAACAAGGTAGACGGTAGAAGTATTGTAATCATCCCTTTGATCCAGGGTCACATAATTGAAGCTCAGACTAAATAATAAGGCGCATCATACACGTACGACATCTTGTTATTTATTCTATGGCTAGGGAATAAATATTTTAATATTACTAATCAACCTTAAAGCACATGAAAGCCTTCGACTTGCGCAAAGCCTAAAAATTCGTCTTGAAATTTTTTACCACTTACGTACTGCCTTTTTGCAAACCGGACTTGCGTTGGCAGTAACGCTGTATGAAACATGTAAATTCAAACTCTCGCGATGACCGTTAGACGCAGCCATTTTGACAATAACTTGAAACAAGTTTAGATAACATTGAGTAACTTTGAAAAAAGAATCACAGCCTTTGTAGCGCACATGTCACTAACTAACTAACTACAGAAATTTAAAATTACTGTATCTTGTCAATAAGATTAAAAATACGGTTTTGGTTAGTGAGTGGTGCACCCTGGAGGGTGAGTCAACATTTTACCAATTGATGAAACATTTTAAGTAATCAAAAATTTTCTTTTCTAGTTACATAAGTCTTTCCAGCAGGTAAGCGAAATGCTAAGTAATATAGATTTGCATGCAAAGTTTTTTGTGACATAGTTTAACGTCTCCTTTTCTTTCCCTGATTTACGTTGTGAGTAGATGACGTCATGTAATGGCGCAGTCAGAACAATATTGCGGGAGATTTAAAATGAAAACAAACAAAAAATCCTTTCAACGCGAGTAAGATATACGCATAAAATTGCTATAAAAAATAAATTTTTTAAGGCGATTTTCCTGAAACGTCAGGTGCCCCTTTTCTTGTCCTTTAACGTTAGTTTTATCAAAATTGTTATTCTTAATGTAATATAGGCGCATCTACCCTAATCTAACCACCAGGAAGTTAAGAGATGGCCTACCACGCTGGCACAAAAAACACGTGCACAAAATTAAGACGGGAACCTAAATGACTTTTGCAAAACTACTATCGTGCTACCACCTGTCGGTGAATCGTGCTACTACATTCGAGGTGTATAACGGAGCGTGCATCAAAAATTAGTCAAACAAACGTTTCTTCAGCACGATTATTGAGATTTCTACCCCTGGCAATAGAATAACTAACACGAGCTTTTGTATTTTCAGTACTAAGTATACTAAAGTTCTTCTTAAAGCGTTTAACGCTTGTGTGAGGCCTACAGAGGAGCATTGTTCCTCTATACGGAGCCCGTCATTGTTTGGGCATGTAGATATTGTTGAACATGTACAAAGATGTTTTACAAGGCGATCATACTATAGCTGTAACTCGGAATTTATGTACGAAATCTATTCGAGACAATGAAGAGAACGAATTATAACTTCATTAACAATGACAATGTTGCGTGTTTCGGATAAAGTTAGAATAAGGAAGTAAATTAACATTAGGTAACCGATTACTGGAAACTGACAAACTGGTAGCAAGAACTACATGAGAGTCCAGAGCATTCCAATTGTTTACAACTCTGTTAGCAAATGATAATTTTGACACGTTTATAGGAAGACAGGTCGATTTTTCATATACTACCCCAATTACGGTAACAAGTATATATTTTAACACAATTAATACTACAAAGGCGTTTCTGCTAATTAAATAATAGGTTAAAATCTCAATCTCACGCATGTGCTGTCGAACGTGTGTAGTACGTCAGAAACAAACACATCTCAATTGAGAGGTACATCACTAGTTTTTTGTGCAATACGTTTCCGAATTGCAGGCCCTAGTGCCCGTCTAACTAGGAAATAGCGAAATGCATGTAACAGCGAAGAACAAGTGGCGCGAACGTGAAAATGTGCTTGTGTGATAATAATTCTTCCACGTAAGTCATTTTTGAAGAAATAGTACGTTTCCTTTCAATATTTTAAAGAGTTGATTGTTTTGACTTACAATTTAAGATTGGGCCCGGTTTTGCTTTAATCTGGAAAAAGACGTCTCAAATCTTTGAAATTTAAACCCACCATTTTACGACAAATTTTGTATACCATCTTAAGATCACAGAGAAGACGTCTTAATGCGAGTGGCTGCAGTTTTAGTTTCTACAGTCTAAGTAAAGGAACATAATCAAACTTTATTGCGGTGGGGTGGCCGCAAGCTGTTTTTATCGAAAAGTAAAGCGACACTTGTCATGATTACATGAGAACAATAGGAAATTTTTGTTTGTGCAAATATAATTATTACATTTACTTATGCGCTTGCAATTTTCAATTTACCTTGTTCGTGATGCTCCGATCAGACAGTGTTACAACATCTAAGCACGTACAGTGTCGTGATATTCGCTTAAACGGCAAGAAACTCGGTAATACGCTGTGCGTTTTTTTCTCATAAAAGCTGTTTAAACAATGCAATAAATTAGTAATAAAAATATCATTAAAAACGTTCGTTTATTATTTAAATAATACAGACCAGCTAGTGGGCAATCAGTAAGAATATGGATTTCTGTTTGTATTGCACCACAGTCACACAATCTGTGCTCTTTAGGTTCTCGTCTCCACCGTCCTGTCTCTATTCGAAGGTTATGTGACTGCAGACGAAGCCTTGTAAAAGTAAAACGATGCCGTTCAAGAGTTCCGTAAGGAATTGTAGGAGTCTTTAATTCTGGGTTTAGCTATCTATACGTCACGCGCTTAGTGGAATCACTTCTTACTATAGATGCAATCAACTTTTGCTTACTCCTTTCTAGAAAAACAACTTTGGTCCTCGGTAATTCATCCAAACATTTCGACAACTTTCCGTTAACAGCTCTGTTAATATTCAGTGCAGTCATTAGAGGCTCATGCTTCTCCGGTTCAGAAGACACTTAGACCACATATTAATCTGGCGTGCTCTTAGCCACACTTTAAATGAAGGATATCCACTTTCTATTTGGACTAGTTCGTTACACGTGCTTGCTCTCACTGATAAAACAGACTTCAACAGTTCTGGATACATTGACTCTGTTATAGTATACCTCAAATTGGAGTTTCTGGTTTCAACGTTGTAAAAGACGCCAGCCAATAAAGCACTATCCAGGACATTCTTTTTCACCCAGAAAGGGAAGTCACTGTTTTCGTTCAGAGAAGCATGAAATTTGTGGACATGCTGCTCTTTAGCCTCCAAGTGCTTTGCAGCCATTGTGCTTGCTTTTCCATCAGCAGCAATTACTGCACCTAGATATACATAATAGAAAGTGTGTTTCACAGCTAATCCATCGACAACAAGCAGCTCTCGATCCAGATTACTGCCGTTAACAACCATAAACTCAGTCTTGGTTTTGTTTATATCCATGCCGAAATGAGAACAAAAATCTAACAGGACCCTCAATTTATCCAAACATTGTTGGCGAGCGAGAAGTTGCCATAATAGCTGTATCGCGTATAAAGAATAATCCATGTAGGTTTTCTAGCCAACCATTCGGTCGTGAATCCTTCAGAGCACGCACTAGTGGATTAATGTACTAAGAAAATAACAAACAACAATTGGGCGATCAATGTTTGTTGTTATTAATAGCACCCGTGAAATGCCTTCTATATTAGGCCTGCGTCACATAGAGAGAGAGAGAGCCTTAAAGAGCAAGCCATAAACCGTAATCCGTCTTCCATAAGGCGTATGTCGTATGTCGTAATCCACGGTAGGGTCCTTGCTCCGTGTAACTAGCAAAGCGTTTTGCCATAATTACGAAACAAACACTTAATATGTATACAAATTAATATGATGTGTTCTTAATTTCAAGTTGTCGGCTTGTACATAAGTCGGTGTTTCAACCACGACGGCGACTATAATGACAATGGCGACAGTGCTACACAAAACGAGATGGAACTCGAATTGATCTTGGAACACACTTCGCTATTTATATTGTTAAAAGACAAGAAAACGGATGCGTGAAATAGGTTTAAAAAATTTCTTTAAAATTATATTAGTTTACAACAAGTCAGCGAATTTTTCAAACTAGTGAAACGCTAATTTATTATCATAACCTACGCAAAATATCTGAATAAGACTTTCATTTGAGGACGTAAATATAATTTAGCCAGAAGTGTTGAGAACTACGCCAGTGTGGGATATCTCGACTTAAAGTGCCCTGTTTGCATGGATCTGCCCTTGCAAACTGGTTCTTGAATGTAAACGTAGTGTTAAATTTGCATCCTCATCAATTACCCATTTAATGGTCATTCAAGCCTATAGTATAGCTTGTATCCTGCCTAACTGTCTATATAATTAGCTGAATTAGCTTCCTTCATAGCTCTAGATAAATATATAATAATTTTTGCATGCCCAAACCCTAGCTAGGCAGGAGTAACATAGCGAAAACAATCGCTATGTTCCTCCTTTGCTCTTTATCAAGGATGACCGTGGCCACAGCATAATATGAATGTCTAAAGACTTTTTGTATTAGACTTAACCTATACATTTAATGTAATCATGTCATACTGTAATTTCTTTTCTCTTTACTAAAACGTAGCTTTTATATAATAGACCAGTAAACATTTATTTACTAAAAATGTACTAATCACTTTTGTTTCATCGTCATTGTCAATATTATTATTGTAAAAATGTAATATTCATCAATAATTATGCGCATATTTTAATTACTTGATCTTGTTTCCGATATAAAAGTAAAAGCACATATATTGCAACAAATTAAACTCAATTCAGTATTTGTTTGCATCGAACATGCGAAAGTAATTGAATTCGCGGCTTTCAGAGATTCAAACTTTTTAAAAAAACCTAAAAAGTTAAAATCATGCATCATGGTATGATATATGCTATGACCATTCCACAAACATAATTTACTTGTCTGTTAAAACTGTTAAAACGAAAGAAATATATGACATGTATTGTCTTCATTTCATGTATCAGTATCATAATTCAGTTCTTCCACCAGCTTTTCAGTCATACTTTAGTCCAGTTTAAAATCAACACGATCATTACACAAGATATTTAGTCGGAAACTATGTACACCCTCTTCCAAAAACAAATATAATGAAACAGTCATCAAGATATAATGCTACTAAAATATGGTCGTCAATTCCGTGTGAAATGAAAACTCTTAGTCTTTATCGATTTAAAAACGCATCAAAGAATTACTTACTACAAAGGTATAATTAACTCACAATTTTACTCATCCAGATCTTTTTAAAGCACAAGCACCCTCCACTTACATAAAGCTTAAAAAATTCGTCTCGAAATTTTATACCACTTACGTACTGTCTTTTTGCACGCAGGGCTTGCATCTGCAGCAACGATGTATAAAACGTGTAAATTTAAACTCCCGTGATGACCGTTTGGCGCAGCCATTTTAATAGTAGATCGTTTGAAACAAGTTTTGATAACCTTAAGTAAAGTTTGAAAAAATGATCAGAGCATTCGTAACATACATGTCGCTAATCAAGTAAAATTTTAAATTACTGTATCTTGTCAATAAGATTAAGAATACGTTTTTCGCTAGTGAGTGGTGCACCCTGGAGGCGAGTCAACGATATTTTACCAATTGGAAGTCTTTCCAGCAGGTAAGTGAAATGCTAAGTAATAGATTTGCATGAAAAGTTTTTTGGCTCATAATTCAACATTTCATTTTCTTTCCTTGATTATATATGCAATGGCGCAGTCGGAACAGTATTGTGGGAGATTTAAAATGAAAACAAACAAAAATCCTTACAACAACGCAAATACGATACACGCATAAAATTGCTGTAAACTAGTATAATTTTTTAAGTCGATTTTTCTGAAACCTACTTCAGGTGCCGCTTTTCTTGTCCTTTAAGTTACTAACAAAACTTATTTTGTTCTAATGTACTTTATAACTGATGAAAATACTATGTAATGTTAATTGTCAATTGTTCCTCTTGTCTGGAGGAGGACTCGAAAGCATAATGCTCCTTCCTCCTCCTCACAGTGATTCGTTTATTTTATTTTATTATGTAATAACAATTTCTAAGTATGTTTATGTGTTGCTGTGGAATAAATTCATAATTCATAACATTAAAAACATTCAATTCACCGTTTGTGTTTCCAGTACTAAAAATTTTTAAAAGCGTTTTCGACAACAAGCATAATGATATTAAATTGATACCCATTGCCTGATTATGTAATAACTATACCATGATTATGACGGGTTTTTAAATTGTCCATTTTTGCATGAAAGCCACATTAGCCACTAATTGGTGAATTCTGTGTTTGAAGATTGGATAAAGTTTTTCCCTTAGAATGCTCACCCATGTAAATTTAATGTGAGCACGAGCATGCTTAAATGAAGACAGGATGATTTTTCATATACCCCATTTTCAAGTCCGATAGAAAGTATGCGTTTTAACATAATTAATACTGCAAAAGCGTTTCTGGTAATTAAGTAATAGATTGAAAACATAATTAACGGCGGGGTCGAACCCAACTGTTGATGACATCACAAACTAACATTGTTTTCAGTAGCAAAAATATTCTACAAGCGTGTTGTACGTGTTTGCGAAAGCGAAAATTGAAGTACAGTGCTACTGTAAGATATTCAGTTCGTTGTACTAAAACTAAGCAAGTTTCAAGATAAAAATTCAGATTTAAAATTTACCGCTGTGCTCACGCATGAGCTGTCGAACGTGTGCAGTTCGTCACAAACTAACACATTTGAACTGAAAAGTATAGCACCTGTTTTTGTGCAATGCGTTTTCGAAATTCAGGCGCTAGTACCCGTCTAACTAGCGAATAGCGAAATGCATGTAACAGCGACGAACTAGTGGCGCGAAAGTGAATTTGTGTTTGCGTGGTAATAATTCTTTCACGTAAGACATTTTTGAAAAAAAAATAGTATGTTTCCTTTCAATATTTTAAAGATCAAATTGTTTTGACCTACAGTTTAAGCTTGAGTATGGTTTTCCTTTAAATATCTTAGCTTATATTCTACATTCAACAAATCTCTTGACTTTTACATTCAGTACGATGATTAATCGACTTTCCGCTTATCAATACGTAGCGCTGGCTTCCCTGTACGATCACTGCACACACGCAGAGAGAGAGAGAGACGACCCGCATACCTCACAACTGCTGCAGCTTCACTGTTATCTCGCCGAAAGATGCAGAACAGCGTGGATAATGCTGACTGATGATGCTGACGACAGTTCAGTGTGAAGCCATGCGCGCTGTGACTTTCGCGTGGCATTGTTCGCTAGCAATGGCCATGGCAGCGATAATTACGCTTTGAGTCAAGAATCGTCAGGCAGAAAAGAAGCTTTGAGCAGATTTCGATGAAACGCAATTATCATAAGATTCGTTAGAAAGATCATGGTGACGTTACTGCCTTCCTGGAGTAATTTCCTGGAGTAACTTCTTCGCGGTATGAAATGAGGAAGCCCGTCGAAGGATGGAAGCAACTGGTGTAATTCTTCCTCTCTTCTTTGCCATTTTACGTAAGTACATTACACTTAGTGTTGTAAGGTAATCAGTCACGGAAGAATAGAACCACCAGTATTAGTTCAGTGTTATGAACTTAAAGGAAGACAGGATGATTTTCCAGTTACTACCCAATTTTCAAGTCCGATAAAAAGTATCCATTTTAACACACTTAATACTGCAAAAACGTTTCTGGTAATTAAATAATAGATTAAAAAGTTCATTAACGACAGACGAGCCCAACTATTGATGACACCGCAAATTAACGTAATTTTCAACAGCAAAAATATTCCACGAACATGTTGCACGTGTTTGTGAAAGAGAAAATTGAAGTACAGTGCTACTGTAAGATATTCAGTGTGTTGTACTAAAACTCGGCAGGTTTTAATATAAAAATTTAAATTTAAAATCACTCATGAGCGGTCGAACGTGTGCAGTATGTCACAAACTAACACATATGAACTGTGAGATACCCCACCTGCTTTTTGTGCAATGCGTTTCCGAAATGCAGGCGCAGGTGCCCGTTTAACGATGAATGTTGAATATCGAATGATGAAATGTACGTAACAGCGAAGAACTAGTGGCGCGAACGTGAAATTATGTTTCTGTGACAATAATTATTTCATGTAAGTCTTTTGTTTTCGTTCAATGTTTTAAACAGTAGATTGTTTTGACCTACATGTTTATGATTGGGCCCGGTTTTGCTTTAAAACTATTTAGGACTGACTATAGTGACGTGTTGTTATTTACATTCAATAATTAACAATTAATGTTAACTAAAGTTCTCACTGGATTAATCTCTTGGCAATTTTTTATCCATTCTATTTCATTTACGTCTGCAAAATATTCTCATATCTGTAGCTTTTCTACATTATGCCAGACGAACACGACGTAGCAGAATATTATACACATTTATCATTAGCCTAACAGGAATATATACATACATATATATATACAATATACTATACGTTATATACTATATACATATGTAAATTTAGTAAATTTATTGACTTCCAAAATACAATACACGGGGTAAAGCATAACATGTGTATAGAAATATTCTAAATGCTAGACATAAGTATCTTCCTGTATTATCGATAAAAACACAATTCTCTAATCAGAGCTTCATGGGTAAAGACTCTTATTCAAAATTTATTCTTTGCTTTTTTCTCGGGTATGTCTGCGCCATGCATTATCTAGCAGTGAAGCGCCACCTGTTTTTAGATGTTTGCCGTGATTTATTCTGCCGTTGACAGACGAAAACAATGAATAGGAACTGAACTAAATTCTTTTAGCGAAGGAATTTAGGAATTTATTCGTTTTTCGCTACCGAGGAAACAATTTTGCTAAAAACAAGCAAACATTTTTCAAGGGAAAATTTGCGTCGTGCAGCAATAAGTCTTTTCACTGTTTTGTTGTGCGCACGCGTAGTTGCTGTAGCTCAAAGTTTCGGTAAGCATTTTGAGTGCAGTTTCGGTAAACATTTTTTGTCAAATTTTGGTAAGCATTTTGTGTCAATTTTTGGTAAGCATTTTGTGTCAAGTTTCGGTAAGTATTTTGTACGAAGTTTCGGTAAACATTTTGTGTCAAATTTCGGTAAGCATTTTTTGTGAAGTTCTGTAGACATTTTGTGTCAAGTTTCGGTAAGCATTTTTTGTGAAGTTCTGTAGACATTTTGTGTCAAGTTTCGGTAAGCATTTTGTGTGGAGTTTCAGTAAGCATTTTGTGTGAAGTTTCAGTAAGCATTTTGTGTCAGGTTTCGGTAAGCATTTTGTGTGAAGTTTCGGTAAGCATTTTGTGTCAAATTTCGGTAAGCATTTTGTGTCAAATTTTGGTAAGCATTTTGTGTCAAATTTCGGTAAACATTTTGTGTGAAGTTTCGGTAAGCATTTTGTGTCAAATTTCAGTAAGCATTTTGTGTCAAATTTTGGCAAGCATTTTGTGTCAAATTTTGGCAAGCATTTTGTGTCAAATTTTGGTAAGCATTTTGTGTCAAATTTTGGCAAGCATTTTGTGTCAAATTTTGGCAAGAATTTTGTGTCAAATTTTGGCAAGCATTTTGTGTCAAATTTTGGTAAGCATTTTGTGTCAAGTTTAGGTAAGCATTTTGTTTCAAATTTCGGTGAGCATTTTGTACGAAGTTTCGGTAAGCATTTTGTGTGAAGTTTCGGTAAGCATTTTGGGTCAGGTTTTGGTAAGCATTTTATGTCAGGTTTCGGTAAGCATTTTATGTCAGGTTTCGGTAAACATTTTGTGTCAGGTTTCGGTAATTACGATAAAGCATCAGTCGGCTAAAGCATGCAGTAGTTTTATAGGTCAGCTGAGCTTCGAAAGCCGTCACACACCGAATTCTTTTCCTGTCGTTTTACATTAAGTTGATTAATGAACGGGTTTTTCCCTGCAAACACACACATTATGACGTTCGCGTGTTTGCAGCTGCCGTGTGATAATTAACAGCGTTAGCGCAATAAAACATTCGACTGCTTAGGATGATGTATGATGATGCATAATTTAAAATTATCGACATTATGCTGTATATGCTCAGTACAGGCTGTGTGATTTAGTTGGTTTGAATGAGAACTTGGTCTAGGTACCCGTAATTATTGTTATAAAGCTTTTTTCACAAGTTCTTCAAACTAGCTGTTAAAGAATTGAATTATCCATATTTGGCAAATAAGTGTAACAGCATCAAAATGGTTTTTATTGCCGACCGGTCTCGAACAAAACTTTTCCTAATCAAGGCTTCTGAAATAAAGAAATTTACCAGAATATACAAACAACATTGAAATACAATTCGGTAATTAGATAGCCAAAAGAGATGTGAAATAAGATTATATAGATAATTTAGCAATTTACCTTACAGATTACATATTTTGATTGGTAGTAACAAAATGGCAGCTTCCTAATGTTGACAGTTCTGTTACTACTAACATAATTGTTTGTTTGTTTGTTTGTTTGTAGGGTGTTACATACCAATCAAGATATGTAATCTGTAAGGTCAATTGTTAAAATATCTATGTAATCTATATATCTTTTGCCTATCTAACTACTGAATTGTATTTCGATGTTGTTTGTAAATTCTGGTAAATTTCTTTGTTTTAGATGCCTTGATAATGAAAAGTTTGTTCAAAACCAGTCGGCAATAAATTCCACTTTTACTGTTAATAAATTTTACTGTTAAAGATTTTGTAACTAATGAAACAGCGAAGTAGCTTCCACTGCATTCATTCAGTGTTGGATTAAGGCATGTGCTTTATGGAGTGCAGTACAGGGGCCTCCGGCAGCTGAAGGGCCTCCAGAGATTAAGTGAAATTAATTTACTGTGAAAAGTTGTTAAAGAATTAGTGTACGACTATGCTGAATTATGTCTTTAAGAAGAGTTCAATTAATTCATATGCTATATAATTATACATTGGAATTGTTTTCTCGTTCATTGGTACTGCCACAACAGTAATTTATTTATTGTAATTTGTACATGTTATATTTAATATTTCAAAAACTTGTTTTAATTTTGTAAATATTAGAAAATCTCTTCTATTTTTCTTGTGTTAGACTTACTCCCATCACTGTGGGCCTAATGTTGGCATTATGTTGTAGAAGTTGAATAAACTGATTTGAAGATTTCAACACACACGCTTTTGCTAATGTCACTGGTGGCCGGGGCCTCACAGTTGTTGTAGTCCAGGAGCGCACAAAATAAAAATCTGGCCTTGTATTCATTACAAAACAAAGTTACTTGACATGTGTGTAAAGCAAAGCCTTCTGCCGCATCAATTCAGTAACGTCACTTGCTTTACGCGAACTTTACTTAATTATGTGTTAGTCTGTACGTAGAGTGATTTACTAGCAGGATTTTGCTTGGAAACAAGAAAAAATGAACTAGGTAAGGTTGTAGCTAGCTGTTAAAACTGTTAAAAAGCAGCATGGGCTGCGGGGCATTGTCAGCTGTATACAAATGCGTCGTCTGGTAGACTTTAACCTTTGACCTTTTCAGCGGCTGCCTACGCCATGACACCTACCCTATATGTTATTGGTCGTTTGTGTGGTCGCTTTCTTACTTTTATTGCTGGTGAAAGTCGCTAAATAGCCGTTAGTGCTAATGTTGTCTGTTAAACGGGGTGCCATTAAATAAATGCTGTCTTTGTTGTTTTGTCTTTGTTTTACTGTAACACGTAACGATGGTGATTATGAAAATAATGTTGATCGTGATGATGATGATGGTGGTGGCGATAATGATGTAAGTAGTGGTAGTACTGCTGTAACGTTGTAAAAAGGAATGCCAGCAAAGAGCAAATACGGACAGTAAATTTCATTAAAAAAGTTATATGAGCTTTAGAACTAGAACGTAATTGTTTTGATTTTTTGACAGGAATGAGACAGGTATGAGTAACATACAAACATATGTTACTCTCACTTAATTGTATATATTCACGGTGCTTACTAATCTTATTAAGTAATGTTATTTTAATTGTTGAGCTCTTTTATGTGATTGTACCACGAGTACGAATAAAAAATGATATATATATATAAACCTACCGCGAATTATGGCTGACGGTTTACGGATTATTATTACGGCAAATGAATTATCTATGTGACATGGACCATTGGTAAGCGTAAGCCTACGTCCATTTTTCATGAAACGGCTTTTTCTCTTCACGGCTTACGCCTTACGGATTATGTCCAGCTCCGTGTGACAAGGGCCTTATGGGTAAACGTTTTGTGATATGCAGTTCACATTACTTACCATAATGCCAGTTGTACATCAACTTTACAAGTCTCATTCAAACAGCCTTGAGCATTTTTAGTTTCACACAGACAGTAGTCAGCTTTTCAACGTTGAGCAGAATTTAGGAGTTTCTGAATTTGTAGAATTTGCCGTGAAGCAAGTGAATTAGTCGAGTCGTTACTGTCCTGATGAAGTAGACGTAAGCCTAATTACACGAGTTTGTCGCCTAGCAAAACGCAGCCAGAATTCGAATTAAAGTCTAGAGTGGCATGTATGGAAAAAAGGCGTGCCAGTGAGAAGAGACAATTGTGTGGGATCGTGGTTTCCCTGTCAGGGTATCTCTTCTTAGTACTGACGCCATCAATAATTACAACAGTTTAGTTTAGATCCTTAGAACCTTAGTTTTGATAAGCCTTTTTCACAGCGCCAGCGATTGATGATGATCGTGAAAAGGTCAAAGGTTAAGTGCACCAGACAACGCATTTGTGTGCACTTGACAGCGCCTCGTACCCCATGCTATTGTAAATAGTAACAGTTTTAACAGCTAGCTAGAGCTTTACCTAGTTCATTTTTTCTTATTCCAAAGCGAGATCCTGCTAGTAAATCATTCTACGCTCAGACTAATGAATAGATAAACAAAGTCCACGCACAAAAACTGAAGTTACTGAACTGATGCGGCAGACGTCTTTACTTTGCACACATCTCACGTGACGGTGTAGTTAAGACGTGTTGCGGTGGTCCACTTAACTTTTGACCTACAGCAATTGCGCGTGCGCAGAACGAAAGGCTTATTATAACATAAAAACTATGGGCAGGTCAATCTGTTTATTACATTCGTGAATGTCACCCTCATAAATAAGTCATAAATGATATGGAGAGTGCATAGTGCGTGATTTTCATATTTTATCTGCTTGCATTTTCAGCAAAATGTCGTAGTAAATTATTAGCAATTACAGCCTCAGATTGAACTGCTGGAAATAAACGTTCTGAAAGCCCTTGATTCGTTTCATTTATAGGAGTCCATTATGCAGTTTGAATTTGATTTAGTTAATCGGCCCCACTTTTCTCTGTCTGATGCATGTTGCTGAATTTATTATTATTGATTTATTTTTTATTATTGATCTTAGTGCAAAAATTAATTAATTAAAGAAAGCTTCAAGCATTCATGCACTGGGGCTAATACGGCAAAAAATTGTGTGGTTCAAACTGTCTGACGCAAACCATCTATTTATTTATTTATTTATTCATAGTAATTTTTTACGATGGTGACTATTTCAGTGCAAATATATACAAGTTCCTATATACAAACAATGTTATATACAAACATTGCTATACACATACGATACGATACGATACGGTTCGATACGATATGATATGATATCTTACAATATGATACAATACAAACAATTTTTTATATGTATATTGCATATATATTTTATGTATATATAATATAAAAAATGTTTGTATTGTATTGTATATATATATATATATACCAATTTATATATATTATATGTGTTATATTTGCATTGTGAAAACATATTATATATAAATTGGTATATACAAACAAGGCAAACATAATATATATAAATTGGTATATACAAACAAGGCAAACATAATATATATAAATTGTTATATACATACAATGTTTGTCTAGTTTGTATGTATTTACGAAATAAAAAATAAAGAATTATCAGTATCACCCTCAGTGCTTAGCACTGCTTTCCAAGGAAGCCCTCTGTCATTTACAAAAATATACATACAGATCTGTACATTTCTTTCCTGTAGTTTCATTATTACAAGACCTGTGTTTATGATTCTGTAACAGAATAAAATGTGATTATCAAGTCACTATAGCATATAAAGACACTTAAAATAAAGTTAATTACAAAATAAGTAAAGAACGAGACATAGAACTGTAACTTATGTCTGATATTAGGCTATTCGGTACAAGAATAGCAAATCTTTTGAAAGAATGTAAAGATGCTGGGAATTTCATGTAATTTGGAAGAATATTCCAAAGCATACCTCCTTCGTAATAAAACGTTTACTTCTCATGCTCACTCAAAATTTGGAAATGCGTGACAGTTTTTGAATGAAGGAACTTGTGCAACGTGCAACACCGTAAACATTTACTAGACGACAAGTGATAAAGCGATTCCTGGTCTGACCTGTGAGGATCAAATTGTTGTGTCGAGCCCGCACACGGGAGGAGGATGTTTGTCATAATAAAAGCCTGTGTGCGACAAAGATGGAAAAAAGCGCTACCGAACGCGCACACGAGCAAAAATCAGTGTCAGACAAGTTGTTGAAGATTTGTCTCGTATGCGTGGGTGTAACTGTGCACACGCACAAGTGCAACACATTTCACGCGCTTATCAAATATCTTACAATGATGCACGAACGCTTCACATGGTATCCATTAGCTTTGCGTAAAGTTATTGATGTGAACTTCAAATTTATTAGACGCTTGAGATGTTTTTACGTTGTTTTCTACAGGAAAAGCATTGCCGTAATAATGCAACAATTTGACCAACAGTCCCACCACCACCATTAAATTTTCGAGTGTTCAAACTATGGCATACACAGAACACTATTATTGGATCAGCTCTGTTATTATCAACACATAACTCAAGAATTACACGCCAACAACCATAGATAACTAATAGGATGATGTACATTGATAATTGTTTCTGGTATCACTTCTGCACTCTGTGAGCTGTGTATATTTCAATTTTAAGTGTTAACTAATGAATTACTCGTGTTTTTGAACTAATTATGTATGTAACTATAATCTTGATAACCAGTTGTATATATCTGTTCTTAACAAGTTGTTGCACAGTGGAAAAACTCCGTATAGTAGTATTACTGCATGTCTATCCACTTAAAATAAAGTTTCTACATATATATTAGCATCGCCGTTAGCTTGTGTATTGTCATTTTTTGTCGTTTTTCAATTTAAGTATGTTTTGATTTTTCGAGGATTCATAAAATCGTTGTGAACTGTCTGATTCCATTCTACAATAAATAACTTTTAAACTGACGTCTCGCCGAATTTTGTCTGATGAAGCTGAATAACGGCGGCAGATTACGCTTCTAATTAATAAGTTGTGACGTTTGTCTTAATTAGACAGCGTCCTTGCATTTTATTAATTTTATCTTCTTGTTGCAACGCGAGTCCGTCGGGAAGTAAAACATTTGCAGTGAAAAACTTCATGAATAACCAATGCTTTTATGTCAATAATAATCTGCTTGAATAAAGGAACGTTTGGCGTCGGTTATTGCTCTGTGCACGGCACAAATGTGTAGCGTGCATCTTCAAATATAACTTTACAGCAGACACCTGACAATATTGTCTGCAAATGTATACATCTCTGACGTATGCAGGATTGTAATCCGGAAAAATCATTAGAATTTGTATGCAGGAAAAATCCCGTGAGATTTTTTATTGAATAAATGTGTTGGGCGTATCGTAAAATGTAACATTTTAACATCGCAACAGGTATGCTTAGGAGTATTTGGGTTTAATTGTGCCTAGTGTGGGCGAACAGATAGCTAAGTGGGCATGATATGTTTTGCCGCCGAAGTCACGCAATGCTGGTTTTAGTTAGTAAATGGACAGGAGCGTATCAAGAGTTTACAACGCCCTAGGCTGATAGTTCTGTCCCGACCATTTCTATTGTGAATTTATGGTTGTTTATGTAATAATTAGGTTAAACAATTACTTGTGGTGTGTTGGAAACACTATTAATCTAGTTTCTACGCAATCATTATTAGTTACATGTATTTGCTTAATGCTTATATTCAAGCAGGCTACACAACTGCTTGTTGCCTAACACCTTGCACCTGTTCGTTATGTGAGTGACACTTATATAAAACCTGCGCTCAATAACAGCCTGTGGTGTGTTATAAAACGTGCCCTTTACATGAATGTGAAAGTATACGCATTTTCAGAGAAGAATAAGATTTTTTTCTAAAATGTGACGCCGCTCAAACTTTTGGCACCCTATGCTATAGCCCTGTTAGCCTATTGATTAATACTCTCTGCTTTTCTATACTTATTTAGCTGTTTATATCTACTGTAAAAGTGTAACTATATAACTAAATTCTACTTCTTTGGAAAATTGACAGCCGTACTCGTATTATAAGTTGAATCAGATATTTTAGTGAGAGTTTCTTACACTAATTATAATCGAATCAAGTGTCGAACAGTCAACTGAACAAACTTATTTTGATTCCGAATCGAAACACCTAAAATCGAATTTACCCGAGTAGTAATAAACTTAAAAAGTGAAATCAAAACCAAATACGTGGAACAGGTGTATTAAATAATAATGACAGACTTTGCAACTGACTAGTGATTTACAACTGACATCCTGTTGCCACATGTACATGCATTTTTAATTTAATTACTTAATTAATGTGAAAAAACCATTATTGTGAAGTCTACAAACTGGCGTTACTGATGTGCAGATGGCTAATTTTACAGAATGAATCCAAAGCCGATTTTACTTCATGTCACTGAACCGGTAAAACCGATTACGCATATACCGATTTCTTATAATTAAACCTGATGTCTGAGTGAAACGTAAACGTGAAGCGATATTTTCCATACGTCGACTTTGAAATCAGCAGATGCTACTGCAGCTACATCATGTGTTTATTGGCACACCGTCCAAAATCAGCTTTAAAGGACAAGAAGGGGAACCAGAAGTAAATTTTACAAATATCGTCTTAAATGGTGCTTGCGTTAAAAGGATTTTTTGTTTGTTTTCATTTTAAATCTCCCGCAATACTGTTTCGACCGTGCCATTACATGACGTCACCTACACAAACGTAAATTAGGGGAAGAAAAGGCAATGTAAAATTATGTCCCAAAAAATTTTCTAGTTAGCCTAGTGGTTAATACAGCAATGTAAATGAATGGCGGGTTTTGCCAACTATATAACCTCCAAGCTGTTTATCTTGTCCGGGATGGATGTACATACACCGGCTTGCATTGTAGTCACCTTTTATGAAATAGTCATACAGGTGGGAATTAAAATTCTCATTCAAACAAATAGTTAAACTGCAGTCAGCGACATTCGTTTGGAAATATCAAGAGCTTATGAGTTCTAATTAGGATCATGACAATAATCCCTTTGAAAAAGCATTAACGAAAAATTATTTTTATTAAGTTGGCTTGAGGATAACATTTTTGGAAGAGCTTTCAACATAAAAACACCGCATTGTGTAACTTATGCGGTATTATGTGAACGTAAATAAATTTTGTTTTTACTGGTGAAACAAAGCTGTCTGCCGCGTCAGTTCAGACACATCTGAATTGAGAGGTAGCATCCTGTTTTTTGTGCAGCGAATTGCAGGCGCTTGTGTTCGTCTAATTACCGAATGGCGAAATGTATGTAACAGCGAAGAACTTGTGGCGCGAACGTGAAATTGTGTTTCCGTGGCAATAATTCTTTCACGTAAGTCATTTTTGAAAAAAGTATATTTCCTTTAAATGTTTTAAAGAATGGGATGTTTTGAGTTTTAGTTTAAAGTTGGGTCCGGTTTTGCTTTAATGTTTATTAGTTCGATACGTGAAAATTGTAGAAGTCGCTATACGTATTCTACCAGGACACAATTAGGTTTTGTTTTAAACAGAAAGACCCAACGACGTAGTATATTTTAGTGAAACTCTGACATAAGCCTTGTGTTCAGTTGTTCATTTCTATCATTTGTTTCTTGTGTGGAAACAGCGAAAAAGCATCTTTTGCATATTGTAGTATTTCGTTCCTGTTTTCTTGTGCTATGTTTTGCAAATTTTAGGTCAGAGGAAACCTAAATTTTGTGATCGTTCACGTCTCGTTTAAGTGTGAATTCATTTCAACTTTTTGCGACTTGTTAGATGCAACGAGTGAGCCTTTTCACAGTTCTGACGATTGATGATGATCGTGAAAAGGTCAAAGGTTAGGTATGTCAGACAACGCATTCGTGTACACTTGGCAACGTCTCGCAGCCCATGCTGTTGTAACAGTAACAGTTTTAACAGCTATCTAGAATCTTGCCTAGTTCATTTTTTCTTGTTCCCAAGCAAGATCCTGCTAGTAAATCACCCTATGCACAGATTAATGCATAATTAAGTAGGGTCCACGTAAAACAACGGAAGTTACTGTACTGATGCGGCATCTGGCTTTGCTTTGCCCACATGTAGCAGTTGTAATTAAGACCCGTTACTGTGGCACACTTAATCTTTGACCTACAGCAACTGCGCGTCCGCGCAACGAAACTGTGAAAAGGCTTATCCTTTGTAACTTTTTGCGATTAACTGTGACTGGCAGTGGTTGTTTAGAAGATGCAACAAAATACATTATCATATTAAGTCAAAAACGTGAACAATTAAATGAATGAATTATAAAACTACATTCAGTAGCAAAACACAAGTACAATGTAAACGATATATTAATATAGTAGTCGCCGCTTAATAGACTCACGGTTAATACACTCAATCACTTAATTGACTCAAAAACGCCACGAACGCTTCTATTCAAATGTACATACAAACTATCGATAATTGACTCAAATAACTCCGCATAATTGATTGATTCAAAATTTTTCCTTCACATACTTAAAATAAGATATTTGTATGTGCCCAAAGAGCCTTTCCTACTTTTATGTCATCTTCACTTCCCTTTTGTGCACTATGTATGCAGAAACAATCATGTTAAGTACCGTTCGGTTTTGCTTGTAAACAGGTAAAGTTTCTCCCTAAAAGAGCATGACTGCTATGACATGACAACCGTAAACAGGTAAAGTTTCTGGCTAAAAGAACGTGACTGCTATGAACCGACAACCGCAAACAGGTAAAGTTTCTGGCTAAAAGAACGTGACTGCTATGACATGACAACCGTAAACAGGTAAAGTGTCTGGCATAAAGAAGGTGACTGCTATGACACGACAACCGTAAACAGGTAAAGTTTCTGGCTAAAAGAACATGACTGCTATGACACGACAACCGTAAACAGGTAAAGTTTCTGGCATAAAGAACGTGACTGCTATGACATGACAACCGTAAACAGGTAAAGTTTCTAGCATAAAGAATATGACTGCTGTGACACAACAACCGTAAACAGGTAAAGTTTCTGGCTAAAAGAACATGACTGCTATGACACGACAACCGTAAACAGGTAAAGTTTCTGGCATAAAGAACGTGACTGCTATGACATGACAACCGTAAACAGGTAAAGTTTCTAACATAAAGAATATGACTGCTGTGACACAACAACCGTAAACAGGTAAAGTTTCTAGCTAAAAGAACATGACTGCTATGACACGACAACTGTAAGCAGGTAAGGTTTCTGGCTAAAAGAACGTGACTGCTACGACACGACGACCATAAACAGGTAAAGTTTCTGGCTAAAAGAACGTGACTGCTATGACACGACAACCATAAACAGGTAAAGTTTCTGGCTAAAAGAACGTGACTGCTATGACACGACAACCGTAAACAGGTAAAGTTTCTGGCTAAAGGAACGTGATTGCTATGACACGACAACCATAAACAGGTACAGTTTCGGGCTAAAAGAACGTGACTGCTATGACACGACAACCGTAAACAGTTAAAGTTTCCGGCTAAGAGAACGTGACTGCTATGACACGACAACCGTAAACAGTTAAAGTTTCCAGCTAAAAGAACGTGACTGCTATGACACGACAACCGTAAACAGGTAAAGTTTCTCGCTAAAAGAGCATGACTGCTATGACACGACAACTGTAAACAGGTAAAGTTTCTAGCTAAAAGAGCATGACTGCTATGACATGACAACTGTAAATAGGCAAAGTTTCGGGCTAAAAGAACGTGATTGCTATGACACGACAGCCATAAACAGGTAAAGTTTCGGGCTAAAAGAACGTGACTGTTATGACACGACAACCATAAACAGGTAAAGTTTCTGGCTAAAGGAACGTGATTGCTATGACACGACAACCATAAACAGGTACAGTTTCGGGCTAAAAGAACGTGACTGCTGTGACACGACAACCATAAACAGGTAAAGTTTCTGGCTAAAGGAACGTGACTGCTATGACACGACAGCCATTCACATTAAGTTCTGTCGATGACATTATCTATCACACCCAAGTCAAGTATCATCTAATTAGTTATTCTCGAACACCTGCTTCAAGGTAGATGATTACCTGTCTACCTGGCAGACATTTATTAGAGAAATGATTGATGAACGAATCAGGAAATTGTAATTGTTTCTCTCATGTTCCTTCCTCATTCTAACGTTTTTGAGAACTTTGGTTTTCTTTTTTACATTTTTCTTTTAAATCTCTAAGGTCTCTTTTAATCATCGTTACATCAAACGCTAATCTTTTTGTACGATTTTTTCATCTTAGTTTTGTTGGCAAAGTTCCCAGGGAATAAAATCTCTTGCAAATCCATTAAATGCTTTTACTGTAATTGTTTGCATTTACATCTATCGTAAATAAACTGTGATCATTTATAGATATATTAAGCCTTTTCACAGTTTTGTTGTGCGCAGGTGCTGTAGGTCAAAGGTTAAGTGTACCGGACAAGGCAAGCCCATGCTGTTGTAATAGTAACAGTTTTAACAGCTAGCTAGAATATTACCTAGTTCATTTTTTCTTGTTCACAAGCAAGATCTTGCTAGTAAATCACTCTACGCACGGACTTAATTAGTTACATAACTAAGTAAAGTCCACGTAAAACAATTGAAGTTACTGAACTGATGCGATTGACGGCTTTGCTTTATATACATGTCACGTGGCTGTTGTAGTTAAGACGCGTTACTGTGGTACACTTTGACATGCAGCAACTGCGCGTGCGCACAGCGAGACTGTGAAAAGGCTTATTCAATGAAACATATCCTGTTATAGTGAATCAGAGAGTGCCAGAACTTCGTATGTTCCTATTTCGCTTGATTCTGATGACGGACACGCTCACGAACACAATGAATATGACGAACTGTCCTCCTCTAGGCTCTTGCCATTCAGTCTAATCTAGGCTGCTTTCATAATATTATATTTGTTTTTTTCTGTTATTGGCGTTGGCAAGTGAATATTTAATTTTCTCGGAAAATTCCATCTTTCATTCACGCAAAACACTGTATGTAGATGCGCAACCATCAACAACAAACCTCTCAACAATAATTCAGCGAAATGGCTCTGATATACATAATGAAATTTCAAGTGAAATTCGTTCGTGTCCACAAGGGTTTGGCCAACAAACTCGTGGTGTAATTAAATGTTTTCTTATGCAGGGTTGAGTTTTAGATTTAGCGTCTCAAGCTGTTTTCATTTTTTTCTTTTCTGTTGTTATCGATTTCTTTTATCAGGTCTTGTGAAAACGAGAGACAAAGTAAAATGAATAAACATCGGAGAAGTAGAACAGAGTGAACCCTCGTTTATATTGTTTGGTAAATAAGTTCCTTTGTGTTAATTTTCAGTGTTTTCAAAAGTTGTGCAGTTGTAAAATTTCCACGTTGTTTTTTGTTTGTATGTATAAATGTGATTTTTTGTTTTGCAATGTTAGAATTCTGTGAGTGTTAAAATTAAGTAGAAATTAATTAATTATTTTAGATTTTAAAGTAGACTTAGTAAACGCTCTTGCTTTCATCAGCTTCCCGACTAATTGTAAACAAAAGTTTTATGTATATGTATTTTGTGTAGTACAGTTTGTGTTCATTAATTGAAAGAAAAACTATTGTTATTATTATTATTATTATTATTATTATTTTTTTTTTTTTTTTTTATTATTATTATTATTATTATTATTATTATATACTTACAATCGATATCAATGCAAGAGATTATTTGAAGTTTAAGAACCGACACGTCTTACGGACTAGAAGAAGTTTAAGAAGAATTCAGGAATTCACAGTCAGCCGAAATCAAGGTTATTAAATCGTTAACAGCATTGAAAACCAGAACCAAAACATTAATGATGTCAAGATTTGAATATCCAACGTACCAACATGACAGCTTTACGCACTAATGCAGAATTGATTTACCCCAGGCCTTATTAAACGATTTAATTATTGTTGATAGTCAGTTTGTAAATTTTCAGAATATCCACATAAATTTGTAAGCGCATAAAACATAACTTACTTCGCACATTCTCCGGAACATATACCCTGCCTAGAAAAATTTCATCAAAATTCATTGACCGATTGTTCTACTTTCACATTATGTTCCATAAATGCCTAGGAAAAGTGCATAAGAAATTATTTTATGCACATTACCTGGACTCAGTTTCAACAGGTCATAGCAAACTTACCGACGTCATTATTAATAGTTAAAGCAAAACCGAACCCAAATCTTAAACTGTAGGTCAAAACAATCCACTCTTTAAAATATTGAAAATTGATACTATTTTTTCATATATGCCGTTGGCGTCTCTAGTTCTTCGCTGTTACCTGCATTTCACCATTCGTTAGTTAGACGGGCACTAGCTGTCTGTATTTCGGAAACGCATTGCATAAAAATAGGTGTAGTACCTCTCAGTTCATATGTGTTAATTTGTGACGTCCTGCATACGTTCGAAATCTCCCGCTTGAGCAAAGAGGTAAATTTGAAATTTGAATTTTCATCTTAAAACTCGCCTAGTTTTAGTACAACACACTGAATATCTTACAGTAGCACTGTACTTCAATTTTCGCTTTCACAAACACATGAGACACGCTTATGAAATATTTTTGCTGTTGAGAATTATGTTAGTGTGTGATGCTGTCACAAATAGTGATCAATAGTTGGGCTCGTCCACCGTTAATTAAGACTTTAATCTGTCATTTAATTATCAGAAATGCTTTTGCAGTATTAACTGTATTAAAATGTGTACTTTTTATTGGACTTGAAAGTTGGGTAGTATATGAAAAATCATCCTGTCTTTAAGTGACTGTAATAGCGACGTCGTTAACTCAGTGATGCCTTTGTGAAACCGGCCCCTGGTTTGCTTTGACAGTCCACAAAATACCCACGCATTCTATCGAATCCTTTGTCATAACAAATAAATATCACTGTTATTTTCCAAGACACATCATCAGCGACAGCGACATCCAGTATGACAACCCCGAGTAGGCGTGTTGATGATATTCGTACCACCATACTTAAAGTGATTGCAATCATGTTTAACCCCCTCCCTTCCCTTCCCAAGTGTAGCAGACATTTGTCCACGCAAAGGGTCTATCTACTCTGAGGAAGACAGTCATATCTATTTCAATGGCTGCACAAATTTTCAGATTTTGCAATCATTTGTCAAAATGTGTTTATTTGGAAGACCAGCGCATAAATAAATTTCGCTAAAACCTTCTCTATATTTGAGAATTCATACGTAAAAAAATCGTGGCACTAATCAGCTTTACCTGATTACGCTCGCTAGGCAACTGACATGCATGGGCGTTGCTTAATTAAGGATTACATTTGTAATTAGTTTTCCTTTGAGAATTTTGTTTAATGAAAACCCATCGCTGCGTCATTCAAAGTGTCAATAGTAGTAGTAGTAGTAGTAGTAGTAGTAGTAGTAGTAGTAGTAGTAGTAGTAGTAGTAGTAGTAGTAGTAGTAGTAGTAGTAGTAGTAGTAGTAGTAGTAGTAGTAGTAGTAGTAGTACAACAACAACAGTAACAACAACAGTAGCAATAACAGAAATAATTTACTGACTAATTTTTAAAACCACAAATCAGTGCTCAGTAATTTACAATGTGATTCTAAACCCATGTAAATAAACACTTATTACATACACACAGTGTATTAATATCTCGAGTTAAGATGTTCATCGTTATAAGCTAAAAAAGCAAAATCTGTCTTCACAAACGACATAAAAAAGTCAGATTAAAGCTTTGTTGTGCACGCCTAGGGACCACGACTCGTTCCATTTCTAAATGGTATACGCTGGTAGCGTAATTTCCTGCGTTGTGCCACACCATTTCCGTCTTCATCCATCAATTGAGAGTGAACAAAGTCGTTTGGCAGCTATTAAATGCTGATCAAGTTACGGATTGATGATCATCGTATTGGTAAATTGATGCTGAGCTGTCCTCGAATCGTTATTTTATTATCAACTCATGTGAATGACAATTAATGACGCGAGATTATGGGAGGGGGGATGTATTATTAAGTGCAGAGACAAAATAGAGAAATCTAGAAGCTTTTGAAATAAAGGCATTAGCAGTAATACTTCAAGCCTAATTAAGAGCTTTAGGCATTAGATAGTTGTTTTTGTAGTAGTAGTAGTGGTGGTGGTGGTGGTGGTGGTGATGGTGGTAGCAGTAGTAGTAGTACTAGTAGTAGAGGTGGTGGTGGTGGTGGTAGTAGTAGTAGTAGTAGTAGTAGTAGTAGTAGTAGTAGTAGTAGTAGTAGTAGTAGTAGTAGTAGTAGTAGTAGTAGTAGTAGTAGGAGTAGTAGTAATAGTGGTGGTGGTGGTTTTGGTGGTGGTGGTGGTAGTAGTAGTAGTAGTAGTAGTAGTAGTAGTAGTAGTAGTAGTAGTAGTAGTAGTAGTAGCAGTAGCAGTAGCAGTAGCAGTAGCAGTAGCAGTAGCAGTAGCAGTAGCTTTCGAAATAAAGACATCACATGTAACAGTAATACATGTACTTCAAGCCTAATTAAACATTTTGGGCAACAGACAAATCTTTCGTTTAGTTTTATTTTCAGCAATACATGATTTTCAGAGAACTTGTTGAACTTAGTCCTTTGTGTTGTATAGTTTTAAGCGGTGTGTTGTATTACTGATGCATTTTAGTAAAAATTATGCAAGAAAGTTGAGATTTTGCATGTCTGGTAATTAGTTGTCCAATAATATTGAGCAAAATGAAGTAACTATGATATGCTGACAATACTAATAACAGTTCCCTAGTTTTACCAAATAACGTGGTAGCGTAAAAAGTCAATGGCTTTGCTGTGACAAGATGATGTTAAGATTAATAATTACGCTTTAGAGGTACATTTGTAAGCTTTGACAAAAGCTCATTTTCACGCACGAAAGCAGTGCTAAATGAGAGTCTGAAAATTTTTCGACTGGGACTCGAGCGCAAGATCTTCTGCTTTTCGCGCAACTACTCTAAAACTAACAAACATATCAAATCGCCTGTCCCACCATTATTATAAAATGTAATATATGTAAATGTATTATAAATATCATAGAATTGTAATATAAATATTGTACTTAACACCTCTTTCACGCAAAATGTAAGTTTCTGTTGAAGCGAAGTTATGCATCTGGTCTGTATAAAAACGGTCGTTTCTACTCTTTTAGTGGTCCAGTTAGATTAATCCTTACAGTGTAAACAGTATTTCATCATTATTATTTTGGAATTGTACTGAACACCCTTTTTATGTAAAATGTAAGTTTCTGTTGAGGCCAAGTTATGCATCTGATCTGTATAAAAACGCTCGTTTCTGCTCTTTTACTGTTAGATTAATCCACGATGGTGCAGACTCTATTTCATCATTATTTTGAATTTACTGCATGTAATTTCGCAATAAAGGTATCGTTTTTCTTACACATTATTCTGT
The DNA here is from genome assembly GCA_030141605.1 of Tubiluchus corallicola. Taxonomy (NCBI): domain Eukaryota; kingdom Metazoa; phylum Priapulida; class Priapulimorpha; order Priapulimorphida; family Tubiluchidae; genus Tubiluchus; species Tubiluchus corallicola. The sequence continues at coordinate 49,657 of JAQGDQ010000960.1, forward strand.
TGTTTCGTGGATGGATGTCAGAAGAGTTATAGACTGCTTGGCCTCCGCATCTGCTGGTACCAAACCAACCTGGGTAGTTTTACCACTTGTCGGCGAGGTACCGCCGGCAGCTCAATATATTGTAGATAATATTATAAAATGCACAACTCTTATCTTTACAAGCTACAGTATTTGAAAAACAGTTGTAACATACCAGTATATCAGTTTTTTTTTATAATTATCCTGCAATAAAGAGGTATGGCAAAAGTAACAAGGTATACATAGGTGATTTTTTTACTTCGTTTAGATATTTCCTCATCCAACAATGATCGGCGAGGACCGACATTTATCAACGAACCTCCGACTTCTGTGCTATTCACCAACGATACTGGGACCTCTGTACATTGTGCTGCATCAGGTAACCCCCCACCTGCAGTAGAGTGGAGAAGTGTTGATGGAAGCATCGTTGAAGACATTGAGAACATTCGTCATGTGTCAAAGAACGGCACTCTTAGTTTGGCAAAGTTCAATCCTCGTCTTTACGTGCCGAATGTTCATTCAACAACGTACGTATGCTTTGCGCGGAACGCCATGGGTACCATAAGAAGCAAGAATGTAACCGTTCATGCTGGTAAGTTGACAAATTCGTAATGTGCCGATATTTGATGGAATTGGCTCCGTAACCGAATCAATATATCAATCGCTAGGCAATGTAGCTAATCGATTTGTTATATGATTCGGTTGTATGTTAAGACTGCCGTTTTTTGCCTTCGTTTAGTTTGTTACGCTAAAAATGACGTACATTATATAGTTATTTTTCCATATGTTAAAGCTATTATAGATGTAGGAAAGATATTGCAGGTGCTTTGCTGACTGCCCTGCAGTAAGGCAGTTGATTGTCTGCCTTATGGCCTTTTAACTGGCATAGAAGATGCAAGTGCCCAAATACTCGTCAGTTACCCCCGAGGATGGCAGAAAGTGTTAAAATCGGTGACATTACTAGCGATTGGTGTAATCTTAGTTTTGGCATCCCACAAGATTTCATTTTAGGTCCCTCCCTGTCTAACATTTTTACTAATGTTATTTTCATTTTTATAGAAAAAGTCTTACTACCAAATTTTGCTAATGATAACGCTCTCTGATGCCACATACATGAGTTTTAATAGTTGAACTCCCACTGTGAAATTATTTAATTTAATGCGCAATGAAACCATACACATACATAAGGCTTTAAAAATTCGTCTTGAAATTTTATACCACTTACATACTGCTTTCTTTCATGCAGGGCTTGTGTCGGTAGTAACGCTGTATAAAATGTGTAAATTTAAACTTCCGCGATGACCGTTAGGCGCAGCCACTTTGATGGTAGGTCGTTGAAACGAGTTTAGATAACATTGAGTAAAGTTTGAAAAAATAGTCAGAGCATTCGTAGCATACATGTTGCTAACTGAGAAAATTTTTAAATTGCTGCATCTTGTCAATAAGATTAAAAATACGTTTTTGGTTAGTGAGCGGCGCACCCTGGACGATGAGTCAGCGACATTTTACCAATTGGTGAAACCAAATAATTAATAATATTCTTTTCTAGTTACATAAGTCTTTGCAGCAGGTAAGCGACATGCTAAGTAATATAACTTTGCACAGAAATTTTTTTGGGACATAATCTAACGTTGTCTTTTCTTCCCCTAATTTACGTTTGTGTAGGTGACGTCATATAATGGCGCGGTCGAAACAGTATTGCGGGAGATTTAAAATGAAAACAAACAAAAAATCCTTTTGACGCAAGCACCATTTAGGGCGATATTTGTGAAATTTACTTCTGGTTCCCCTTTTCTTGTCCTTTGAAGCTGATTTTGGACGGAGTGCCAATAAACACATGATGTAGCTGCAGTAGCATCTGCTGATTTCAAAGTCGACGTATGGAAGCTTCACGTTTACGTTTCACTCAGACATCAAGTTTAATTATAAGAAATCGGTATATACGTAATCGGTTTTACCGGTTCAGTGACATGAAGTAAAATCGGCTTTGGATTCATTCTGTAAAATTAGCCATCTGCACATCAGTAACGCCAGTTTGTAGACTTCACAATAATGGTTTTTTCACATTAATTAAGTAATTAAATTAAAAATGCATGTACATGTGGCAACAGGATGTCAGTTGTAAATCACTAGTCAGTTGCAGAGTCTCATTATTATTTAATACACCTGTTCCACGTGTTTGGTTTTGATTTCACTTTTTAAGTTTATTACTACTCGGGTAAATTCGGTTTTTTAGGTGTTTTGATTCGGAATCAAAATAAGTTTTCAGTTGTTCAGTTGACTGTTCGACACTTGATTCGATTATAATTAGAGTAAGAAACTCTCACTAAAAAATCTGATTCAACTTATAATACGAGTACGGCTGTCAATTTTCCAAAGAAGTCTGTAAATTCAGTAGAATATAGTTATATAGTTACACTTTATACAGTATATATTGTAGCGGGTCGCAGAATTAAACCGTCACGGGCTTCGTGAAAATGCAGTGTATTGAATGTAAAATTGCCTGGGCCAATTAGAGCTCAGTTTTCTAGGCCAATTTTCTCGAGCGTGCAACCTGTTCTCGTAGATTCGAGGGCAGTGCGTTCTCGGCCATATTCGGCTTCGGTTTCATTTTGTTTTTCTCTTCTTGTTTGCTGTTGTTAAGTCAGTCGTGATTCAGTAATTTTTGGTTTAACCCATTGGTTTGCATTTCGACTCAACGCGTAAGTGTCAGCTATAAACTGTTGTTAAGTGTTTCGTTTTACTGTTTTTCTTTCTTTTCTTTTTTTTATAATTTTCCTTAGTTAATTATGTATCCTCGCTATCATAGACGGCATCACAATATAAACAATCAAATAAGTATAGAAAAGCAGAGTGTATTAATCAATAGGCTAACAGGGCTATAGCATAGGGTGCCAAAAGTTTGAGCGGCGTCACATTTTGGAAAAAAATCTTATTCTTCTCTGAAAATGCGTATACTTTCGTATTCACGTAAATGGCGCGTTTTATAACACACCACAGGCTGTTACTGAGCGCAGGTTTTATATAAGTGTCACATAACGAACAGGTGCAAGGTGTTACCCAACAAGCAGTTGCGCAGCTTGCCTGTTGCCAATATAAGCCCCATGCAAATATATGACCGTGTAGTAACTAGGCTAATAGTTAGTCTAATACACCACAGGTAATCGTTTAATCAGCTCATTACATAAGCAGTCAAAAATTCACAATAAAGATGGGCGGGGCAGTACTATCAGCCTAGGGCATCGTAAAGTGTTGATACGCCCTTCTTACAAAGACAAGTCGTTGCTACAACTGCTAAACTTTCTTCCAGTAAATTGTTTTCATCGCTTCTCATTTTGTACGGTTTCACATTTATCTCTAAACCTTTAGATTGTTTTTGCTGAGTTTATAGGTGACATCGCATTGTTCAGTACATTGGTTTTGCTGAGTTTATAGGTGACATCGCATTGTACAGTACACATGCAGTACAAAACATTTGGTACGTAGGAAACTAATGATTTCACTCAGACGTATGGTTAGTGTTTTTTCTAAGTGCTGAATGCCTGGAACCACAAAACTATGCATTGAGATTAATATAAGGCTTGTCAGACAAAAAAGCAATACAAGTCAATCATAAGAAAGCATATTCTGTAGCTAACTTAGGAAACGAACTAAGAATCCCAATTATAGAAGCCCCTAAAGACTATTATACATTATTATTCATTTTCAAATATATAAATAATTTAAGTCTATCTTTACCATCTTTATTATTTTGATATATCAGTTGTAAAACTGTCAGTTTAAAAGCTAGTCATTTGTAACATCTTCAGTAAATTATGTTTAAAACAAATAATCTAAGTAATTCTTTCAAATTACGACTAGTCTAAAATCCTGAACATTTAATTTGAAACAAACCAGAACAGATCATCACTTTGGAAACAATTCAACAACAAAAAAACCGTTCGGCACTGAAATTCACTGACAATCGAAATCAAACGTATTAAATCATTAATCGCATTCAACACCAGATTAAAAGCATTGATGATGTCAAGATTTATGACAACGTACACACTAATGCAGAATTCATTTACTCCAGACCACATTAAACGACTTAATTTTGCTGATGGTCAGTTTGTAGATATGTGAAATATGCAAAGTTTAAGTTTAAAGTTGTTATTTTATTTTTGCACCTCTAGATTAGATTTTGCACCTGTACATTGGATTTTGCAGTGGACATATTTGCCTCCAAGAGTGTATATTTTTAACTATCATTCATTGAGCAATTTAAAGCAAAACCGGACCCAATATTAAACTGTAAGTCAAAACAATCTGGTCTTTAAAATATTGAAAGGAAACATACTATTTTTTCAAAAATGACTTACATGAAAGAATTATTATCACACAAACACAATTTCACGTTCGCGCCACTAGTTTTTTGCGGTTACATGCATTTCGCCATTCACTAGCTAGACGGGCACTAGCGCCTGCATTTCGGAAACATATTGCACAAAAACAAATGCTGTACTTCTCAGTTCAGATGTGTTAATTTGTGACGAACTAAACACAGTTGACACCATATGCGGTAAATTTGAAATCTTAATTTTGATCTTAAAATTTACCTAGTTTTAGTACAACACACTTAAAATCTTACAGTAGCACTGTACTTCAATTTTCGCTTTCACAAAAACGTACAACACGCACGTTGAATATTTTTGCTGTTGAAAATTATATTAGTGTGTGATGCTGTCATAAAATGTGATCAATATTTGGGCTCGTCAGCCGTTAATTAAGACTTTAATCTATCATTTAATTATCAGAAATGCTTCTGCAGTACTAATTGTATTAAAATGTATACTTTTATCAGACTTGAAAATGGGTTAGTATATGAAAAAACATCCCGTCTTTTGTTAACATTTTGTTATGATTCTGAATATTATTATCACAAATAAAGATAATGCTTACTTACTTTTTTTACTTAAATAGAAAAACCAACGAAACGACAGCATTTTGGACGATGACCCCTCGCATTAGCTTGCTAAAAAACTTGTTCCCCTTTATGTCGTTCACCAATGAATGTTTCCTCCATAAACATTTTATGTTCGTAATTATTGTTTGAAAGTGGTTTAATTCCTATTAGTACAGAAGTCGATTCATGCTAACATTTATTAGTTCGATTCTCTGAAATGTTTCGTTTAGATGAATTTACTATGTCTGTAGTGTAGTATCTAGAAGCTTAAATTCTACAATTAGTCGTTTTGCTGAGATAGATTAATGAAAAATAAAATTAGTTGAATTAACTACGAATTTATTTTAAAATTCAGTCGTAACCAGATATAATGTTACAGTAGAAATAACGAAACTACACGTACTTTTAAAATTCAGTTGTGACCAGATACAATGTTACAGTAGACATAACGAAACTACGTGTACTTGCCATTTCGAAACAATAACATGTTAAAATAATAGGATTATTACCTCAGAATAGTAACCCGCTTATATAGTTTAGAGAAAAAGCTATTTTGAAGGCTGCTCACGAGAAAAACATCATTGTTAATATTATTAACTTTATTGACAAGAGAAAGTAATTTAAACTTTTGTTTAATAATGTTCTGTAATTTTGTTTAATACGAATGCTCTGATTATTGCTTACACATTATGCTATGTTATCTAAACTTGTTTCAAACGATGCCGAACGGTCATCAAGAGAGTTTAAATTTTGAAGTTTTACACAGCGTTACTGCTAATGCAAGCTCTTTATGCAATAAGGCAGTATGTGGGTGATACGAATATGAATATCAATACGAATTTTTTAGCTTGATGAAAGTAAAGGGTTTTCTTGTCCTTTAACAACGAGCCCCGAAGTAAGTTGACTATTCTATTAAGATAATCAACCAGTCGAGTAGAAATTTTAAAATGGCAGGCGCATATAATATCGGTTATATATAAATGTTGTTAAGCTTGAGCAATGCAAGCCTAGATTTTATTACTCCTGAGCTACGCTTTGGCTTCTCTCCCAAATTATATGAAGGACGCACCATCTTTAGATACTTTCGAAAGATTTGCTAAAACTTATTTTTTGTATAGCTTAGTGTCAGATATATGTTAGAGTTATGTATCTTGTTAGTTGATTTATTTTGTAATTAACTTAATTTTATATTTCTTTTAATACATGATAATTATTGTATTGTGTTAGACAATCGTAAATGCACCCTGTTGAAATGTATTTGCATGAGTGATATGTAAATATCTGTATATCTGTATATATTTGTATGTAACTGAGGGCTTCCCCTAGAAAGCAGTGCGAAGCAGGGGCGTATTAACCGATAGGCTAACTAGGGCGCCAAAGTTTGAGGGGCATCACATTTTGAAAAAAATTCTTATTCCCTTCGAAAAATGTGTATTGTTTCATATTCATATTTTATAAGACACCACAAGCAGTTACTGAAGGAGTTTTTATATAAACACCACGTAACGAACAGGCGCAAGGTATTACACAAGAAGCAATTGCGCAACCTGCTTGAATATAAGTGCTATGCTAATACATGTAATTAATAACGACAGGAAGAAATTATGTTAATAGTGTTTCTAATACACCATAAGTAGTTGTTCAGCCTGCTCATTACATAAACAACCATAAATTCATAATAGAGATGGGCGGGGCAGAACCGTCAGTCTAGGGTGTGTTAAAGTCTTGATACGCCCCTGGTGTTAAGCGATGAAGGAGCTACCCTCATAAAATGTTACTATAAATAAATATATCCTTTCTCGTAAAGATGTAATGTTCCTCTGTTGCTCTCTTTTTGACTTCTCCTACGGTGATGTTCGTCAATGATTGCGTCACGACACGATCACATGTTTGAGTCGGTTTTAACGAGTCGCATGGCGGTAAACGGTGCTGACACAGCGAATTTAACAAGTTAATTGAGGTCGAGAAGTTTGTATCAAACTCGTTAGGCCTTGTTTGTACGACTTGCGTTCAAGAGTTTTATAATGTCAACAGTCGTTTCTACTGGCTTTTGTTCGAACGCTGACAACTTGCAAGGACGTCAGCTTGATTACACCAAGTTTAAAATTTGTTTTACCTCCATGAAAAAGGATATGCTTTAATTTTTTATTAGAAAAAAGTCGAAAGATAAAGTGAAGTTAATAGAACTAATAATAAATATGTCGATCCTTTTCATACTTGTTTGTCCATTTATTCATTTATCAAAACCACAGACTTGCCCCTGGGCTCAAGCATCCAACTTGGCGGCACTAGGAGGATAAAAATGATATCTTTTATACCAAAACACTGTTGGCAATACCCTAATTTGTCGACAAAAAACAAAGTATAAGAATTTTAATTTGATACATCGACTGCTTTTACAAATTATTATTATTATTATTATTATTATTATTATTATTATTATTATTATTATTATTATTATTATTATTATTATTATTATTATTATTATTATTATTATTATTATTATTATTAATTATTATTATTATTATTATTATTATTATTATTATTATTATTATTATTATTATTATTATTATTATTATTATTATTATTATTATTATTATTATTATTATTATTATTATTATTATTATTATTATTATTATTATTATTATTATTGTTATTTTTGTTATTACTGTTATTTTTGTTTTATATTTTCTCTTTTGTTTATTGCTTTCAATTATTTTAATCATTTCATTTGAGTAATTAACTAAAATTACATCCAGTGTCATAAATTTTTTTCTTATTACAATATTAATTTATAAGGGGTGAGTGACTAGATGATCTACGGTCTTTCCTCATCCCATCTCCATGGAAAAGTAATGTTTTTTTTGTAAAATGGAATTCGTGACACATTATTGGAGAAAATAAAATGCCTAAATGTCTATGTCTTTGGTGCAGATCGGGCACAGACTGAATCCTCTTCTTAACTCTGAGTGCTTGAAAGAGAAAACATGGCTTGTGTTCTGGCTTAATTCGTTCAAGACTTGAACATTAAAAGACAAGAAAAGGGGTACCTGAAGTAGGTTTCAGAAAAATCGCCGTAAGAAATTATATTACTTTATGGCATTTTTATGTAAATATCGTACTCGCGTTGAAAGGATTTGTTTGGTTTGATTTTAAGTTTCCCTGTTCCGATTGCGCCGTTACATGACGTCATATTCGCGGAACGTAAATTAGGAGAAGAAAAGGAAATGTTTAATTATCTCAGACATGTGCGCATGGTCGCTGCAGCACCACGGTACCTATACACGTGCCACCCTGTACTTGGCGTCATATACGCACAATGTAAATCAGGGGAAGAAAAGAAAATGTTAAACTATGTCCCAAATAACTTTCCATGCAAATCTATAGTACTTAGTATTTCGCTTACCTGCTGGAAAGACTCATGTAACTAGAAAGGAAAATTATTATTAAAATGTTTTCAGCAAATTGGTAAAATGTCGCCCGCTCACCCTCCAGGGTGCACTACCCATTAAACAAAAACGTATTTTTAATCTTATTGACAAGATACAGTAATTTAAAAATTTTTAAATTTAAAAGTTAGTGGCGTGAGTGCTACGAATGCTGTGATTATTTTTTCGAAATTAACTCGAAATTAAGTGTTTTTTCGAGTTAATTTCGAAATTATTTTTTCGAAATTAAGTGTTTTTTAAACTGTTTCAATTGACTTATCGTCAAAATGGCTGCATTTAACGGTCATCACGTGAGTTTAAATTTACATGTTTTATACAGCGCTGTTGCCGATGCAAGTCATGCATGCAAAAAGGCAGTATGTAAGTGACACAAAATGTCAAGACGAATTTTTAAGCATTATGTAAGTTGAGGGTTTTCTTGTGCTTTGATCAAGAGAACCACAGATTGTTGTTACATACCACACAAAAACAATATTTAGGTATTTTCTTTTCTATCTGAAATTTGGTGATCGTGCTTTCTAGTTTGCTACATCAAGTCAAAGAACAAACCGTGAGAAGCAATACAGTTTATACACCCGTAATAAGAAGTAACAATACCATTAAATTTTAGCGTTTAATTATATCGCTGCACACTACTATAAGTTTTTTTGCTTTGTTAAACTGCTTTTGAGCAGGAAATGCCAATAAAAACTTAAACTAACCGACTTCGTGCAAATCTGTTCACTTCCGACAGAACGTCAAGAATCGTCAATCGCTTTGTCTTTTCTGTTTAGTTACAAGACAATTGTACGACGTATCAGTGAATGACAAAGACGCCATTAAGGGAAATACGGCCTTGCTAAAGTGTGAAATACCGACGTTCGTCAAGCCTTATGTAGTAGTCGAATACTGGAAACGAGATACTGAGAAGATAGTGTCAGGTAAGTATGCTAGTATGGTCTAGTCATACTCATGTCAATAGTCATTAATATTAAGAAAATGATTGTCAGTTTTCGGCCAAATGAGTAATACACAAACACCCCGTCCACCTTGATGATGTAACACACGTTCTCACAAACACTCGCTCACTTAGCCCCTCCCATCTTGATGATGTAACACACATTCTCATAAACACTCGCTCATTGATATCAGCACTTAGCCCCGCTCACCTTGATGATGTAACACGTTCTCACAAACACTCGCTCACTTAGCCCCGCCCACCTTGATGATGTAATACATATTCTCACACACACTCGCTCACTTAGCCCGCCCACCTTGATGACGTGAGCAAATATGGCAAAAACAACCATTTCCGTTTTGCCCCAATGAACTCTCCGACGCACCGACTCCGCGAACCTATCACGACCACAATGCACAACCTTACAGCACCTTTACCGTAGCTTAGTTAATTGTTCATGTAGACTGAGTAAAAATTTGTTGAAGGGAAATAATACAATGCAAACCTTAATGACTCTCGTGTTTATGTGTGTTTTTAATGTTTTAGGTTCAAAATTTAGCGTCTTTCAGAGTGGAGAGATTCACATTAGGGAAGTAAATGAAAATGACGTTCGCTATAGTTACATTTGCTCAACTAAACACATTGTGACGAATCAAAAGGTGGAAAGCAAGAAAGCTGGTAGACTAAGGTTACGAGGTAATTAGAGGAAAGAACTTCAAGGCTCTAATTTTATTTGAAATGGATGTATGCATGTTTCATCATGCTTTCCTAAAAACATGATTCAGTAAAAGAAAACCTGCAAGGCCTATATAATGCCTGTTTTGTCATATTGCCTACAACAAAGCAAGGAAAACAAGGTAGGCAAAAACAATGCAACAGGGGTAGATCTGAACAAAGCAGGACGGGACGGGACGGGACGGGCCGGGACGGGACGGGACAGGGCAGGACAGGACTGGTAGGCAGGCAAGATAGAAATGGACTAGACGGGACTGAACAGGAGAGGACAGGACCGGACTGGACTGGACAGAGCAGGACAGAGTATGACAAGACAAGCAGACAGGACAGGACAGGACAGGACAGGACAGGACTGGACAAGACGGGACAGGACAGGACAGGACAGAACGGGACAGGACAGGACTGGACAAGACGGGACAGGACAGGACAGGACAGGACAGGACAGGACAGGACAGGACAGGACAGGACAGGACAGGACAGGACAGGACAGGACAGGACAGGACATGGCATGACGGGACGGGACGGGACGGGACGGGACGGGACAGGACAGGACTGGACAAGACGGGACGGGACGGGACGGGACGGGACGGGACGGGACGGGACGGGACGGGACGGGACGGGACGGGACGGGACGGGACGGGACGGGACGGGACGGGACGGGACAGGACAGGACAGGGCATGACGGGACAGGACAGGACAAGACGGGACAGGGCAGGACAGGACTGGTAGGCAGGCAAGATAGAAATGGACTAGACGGGACTGAACAGGAGAGGACAGGACCGGACTGGACTGGACAGAGCAGGACAGAGTAGGACAAAACAGGCAGACAGTACAGGACAGGGCAGGGCAGGGCAGGGCAGGGCAGGGCAGGGCAGGGCAGGGCAGGGCAGGGCAGGGCAGGGCAGGGCAGTGCAGTGCAGTGCAGTGCAGTGCAGTGCAGTGCAGTGCAGTGCAGGGCAGGGCAGGACAGGACAGGACAGGGCAGGACAGAGTAGAATACAATAACATTACCTATATTTTTGTTACGGGCGCAAAAGTTAAGCAACACTTACTCTTGAGTGTGCTTGGAAGCTGCATAGTGGCACAATTGAAGTCGCTAATTAGTCGATTTATTATGTACTGTAGCACAAGTTTTAAAGCATTGCTGTCTTAAGCATGGACATGTACACAAAAATAGTGTAACTTCCTTCTATCATTTCCTGCAAGACATTAGCTTTTACTATTGACGTTTTACAGCATCTTTTTCTTGTTTAGTCTTTCAATTATCATTTACTCAATAAGACTTTTCGCAGTTTCATTATGCGCACACGCAGTTGCTGTAGGTCAAAGGTTAAGTGTACCACAGTAACGCATCTTAACTACAACCGTCACGTGACATGTGTAAAACAAAGCCTTCTACCGCATGAGTTAAGTAACTTCAGTTGTTTTACGTGGACTTTACTCAATTATGCATTAGTCTGTGTGTAGAGTGATTTACTAGCAGGATCTTGCTTGGTAACAAGAAAAAATAAACTTCTAGCCAGCTGTTAAAACTGTTACTATTACAACAGCATAGGCTACGAGGCGTTGTCAAGCGTACACAAATGAATTGCCTGGTACTCTTAACCTTTGACCTTTTCACGATCATCACCAATCGCCCAGAAATGTGAAAAGGCTTAATAATTAATAACAATTATCATATCTTTTTGTTGTAGATGTTGTCAGCTTGAAGCCAGCTATAGTTGATATAAGACAAAGAATTCAAGTTCAAGTTGGCGATAGTGTGGAAATTCCTTGTGCAGCTGACGGAGCCCCTGTTCCCAGATATCAATGGCACAGAGGCATTTTCGGCATATCCCAAGCCTTGGAATCTTCTGGAAGACTAAGGAAACTCTCAGGAAGCTTGTTTATTACTGACGTCCGTTTGTCGGATGCGGGCAATTATCTATGTGAAGCCACTAATCGCATTGGTACAGCCAGAGGAACTACTGAATTGGCGGTTATTGGTAAGAAATCCACCTGAAGCTTTTATAAAGATTTTTCTAAGTAAAACGTTAAAAAACATCATAGGTTTGCATATAGATATTTAAAGGAAAGGTCAAGCTTCTTGGAGGTTAGGTTTATTTCAATGTTCACGAAAAATGATAGAAGGATTTAGTAATAAAACTGCAATAAGCGCCTCGTGCAATTAGTGAAATCACTTTAAAGTCGCGATCACTTCACGCTTGGGCGCTCCCATTTTCAATGTCAATTCTTCTTCCAATGACGTCATTCGTCTTGAAGAAAACTATGGCAATGGCAATCTTCATCAATAGTATAATAAGTTTTTACAAAAAAATTAGATAGTTAATTTTGAAATATTTTTGCGTGAACATTAGGTAAGATGCAGAAGTTTGAATTAGTTTAAGCAGCGCGCGCTTACGAAAAGTTACGCACTCTCCCAGTTACGTCATGATTTTCAAGTGAATGGAAGCAACCACCACGCCTGAAAATTTCTATTCAGAGGTGGTATATTTTAAAATTATGCTTTATAGGCAGTTCTTTGGAAATTTCTTTGTTATATTTTTCTAAGTTTGTGATAACAGTAAAATAAACACAACATACTGAGTGATTTGTTTTTTTCCGTTAATATACATGTATATCTGTAATATTTAGCATAATTTTAAACAAAATTTATTGTTTTTCAAAATGAAGAGATTCAACACAGATAAGTACTTAATGAAGACGTGAGTCAAAAAATTACATTCAACTAAGTAAACTGGCTAAACTTAGTACAAATGAAGTTAAAAAAATAATCGTAGTTTAATGTACTTATAGTGAATTATACTATTGTATCGTATCGTATCGTATCGTATCGTATGTTATCTCTTAGTATTATAGTAAAGTTGTCGTTAGGTCACAACTAGCAATGCTTCTAATAAGAATTAATTAAGTCAACAACCAACTGTCATACAGAAGTAGGAAATCAATGATATTGAAGCACCAAGGGGAAGAATGTGAATTACTATCATAGGCGGATCCAGGAGGGGGCGCAGCGGGGGCGCTTCCACATTTTTGCCCCGACAAAATTTCAGAATACATCTATGATATTCATGTATGAAGAGTGGCCGGACCAGCTTAGTAAAGTCGCGTGGCAGGACCAGCGTGGCGGGACCAGCTTAGCAAAGTCGCGTGGCAGGACCAGCGTGGCCAGACCAGCTTAGCAAAGTCGCGTGGCAGGACCAGCGTGGCCAGACCAGCTTAGCAAAGTCGCGTGGCCCGACCAGTTTAGCAAAGTCGCAGGTAGAAAATTAAACCCTATAAATGTTAATTAGAAATCCAACTTCATGATTCATTCTCAGTAATCAGTCTTACCGATAAACTTCTCGAAATTGAAGGAATGATTGGTGTTATGGCCCTGTTTATTTTGAACTCAGATATATTTTCCTGGCCCCCCTCCGCCCTCGGCACCCGCTCGCTTCGCGGTAATATGCAAAACATTCCATTCTTTGCCGTTACGGCGCCCACTTCTAGAAATCCTGGATCCGCCCTTGACTATGTTGCCTAAGTGAAGCCATGAACGATTTATTAACGATTTACTGCTACTTGTAATCACTTAGCCAAATACTAGCTCTGCACCTTGGTGGTAAAGTTCATGTACAATGCGTGGCGCCAATAAACACCTTGCGTTTACATGGTAAGAATATTCTGTTTTTCCTGATCAATATCCTGATAAATGGACTAAGAGCTGCTTATTTTCAATATGAAAACATGTTCTTTGCTCTAGGCGCTACTATAATAGCAGTAGACAAGTGTATATAGTCCCAGCTTAAACTTCAAAACACAAACGTCTTGCAAAACAGAGTTGATCAAATCATTAGGCATCTAAAAACCCTGTTTTTTTTAAAGTTCAGGCCCACGTTTCCAGAGGTGCTAATGTACGATTAGAATAAAGTTTGTTAATATCGAAATTCTGATTAGTAATGCCGTTTATAGAAAACAAGAACGATTAATTTAAAACATGTGCATAGTTATTTTAAAGTTACATGATAATGGTGATGCGAATAAATACAGCTAAATGCTACGTTTTAAGACAGAGAAAAAGTAGAGATAAAACTGCTACGTTTTAGGCAGAGAAAAAATAGAGCTAAATGCTACATTTTAGGCAGGGAAAAAATACAGTTAAATGTTACGTTTTAAGAAGAGAAAAATAGAGCTAAATTCTACGTTTTAAGAAGAGAAAAAATACAGCAAAATGGTACGTTTCAAGTAGAGGAAAATACAGCTAAATGCTACGTTTCAAGTAGAGAAAAATACAGCTAAATGCTACGTTTCAAGTAGAGAAAAATAGAGACTAAATGCTACGTTTTAGGCAGAGAAAGAGTTAAATGGTACGTTTTAGGTAGGGAAAAATAGAGCTAAATGTATAAATCATTGGCTACGTTAAGTTAGTTACTACATCAAAATGAGCATGAGTGAAACAATTTACAAAATACAAATATAATGACTACATACCGAGAACTGGCTACGTTTTATCCTCGATAATGAGGAGGTGGGGTGACTAGCTAGGAAAATTTTGGCAAGATTACAACTATATATATACCTTCTGAGAAGGAAGCCTATATGCAAGTAATTGCACGACTAATTGAGACTTTACAAAGAGTTAAATGTATACTATGAAACAGGTTTGCAAGCGCAGATCCATGCACCTTTACTCGAGAAACGCCATACTGGCGTTGTTCTCGACAAATTTATTAATTAGTTTGTTAATTCACAAATTTTTAAACAAAAAAATCTTGTTATACGTCTTATCTTTCCTCAGACAGCATCTCAGAACCCTAATCTGGCTGAACACTTACTTGCAAAGATTTTACATTTTACTAAGTTTGTTTTAGAACCGATAGCCATTACTCTGAAGCCAAAATTGCTCATAGTGGACGTAGGAGAAGTGGCCGTTTTAAACTGTTCTGCAACTGGACAGCCTATAGACACCATTGCTTGGTATAAAGATGGTGAAGCTTTACCAGCTGTGACGGAAAACCTGTTAAGAATAGATAAAATCAATAGTTCGGACAGAGGGATGTACCAATGCTTTGCAAGCAATGATGATAATGTTGTCCAGGGAATTGCCGAATTAGTCTTAGGTGGTAAGTTTATCTAAGCATTGCTGGAGTAATTAATAGAGATCAGTGTTACTTTTAATAATCACTTAGTCTGGTTAATTTTTAAGATTTCAGTTACTTCGGGGCTGACGTGCTCTGTTGAACTTTACAGCAAAACAGGGCGATTTTTCATAGCCTGCCTCATTTTGAAGTAAGGTAAAAAGTAAACATAATTATGTTAACACATATAATAACGTCAAAGCGCTTCTGATAATTAAATAATAGGTAAAAGTCTTAACTGACGGCGGGCGAGCCCAACTAGTGATGACGTAACAAACGAACATGACCTTCAGCAGCACAAACATTCCAAGAGCGTATTGCAGGTGTTTGCGAAAGCGAAAATTGAAGTATAGCACTACTGTACAAGATTCAATGTAATATACAAAAACTCGGCAAATTTTAAGATAAAAATTGAAATTTTAAATTTGCCGTTATGCTCACGCATGAGCTCTCGAACGTGTGCATTATGTCACAAACGAATAACCCTGAACTGAGAGGTACCGTACCTGTTTTTCATGCGACATCTTTTCGAAATTAAGGTGCTAATGCCTGTCTAACTAACGAATGGCGAAATGCATGTAATAGCCGAGAACTAGCCGCGGGAACACGAAATTACCTTCGTGTGGTAACAATTCTTTCACGTAAGTCATTCTTTAAAAAACTGTACATTCTTTTCAATATGTTAAAGAGCAGATTGTTTTGACCTACGGTTTAGGATTGGGTCCGTTGAGATCCAGGTATTATTTATAATGATCACTTAGTCTGGCTAATTTTTAAGATTTTAAAACTTCTGGGCTGATGTGGTCTGTTTGCGAGTTCCATTAACTTTGACAGAATGGTGTTTAACTAAGATGAAAACTTGCTCCAATAAAAATAATTTCTTTTCACCCAACAGTTGCGCCACCTACGTTCGTGTCCGCTTTTGATGAAACCATTGTTCAACCCGGAGATAGTATTTCTCTTCACTGCCTGGCTACTGGAAACCCTTCTCCACATATTTCTTGGTCGTTTGAAGACGACGATGTCTTTTCTCAAGATCGTCTGACAGTGGACAGTCAACCACTTATCAACGCTGATGTTATAAGCCATGTAAATATAACTGATGTGCGCGTAACCGATAGTGGCAAGTATTGTTGTAAGGCAGTGAACCAATATGGCGGCGTGGAACATCAGAAGAAGCTTCACGTATATGGTAAGGACGTTTCGTCGACTCTTTGGCCATTACTGTGTTGTGAAGCCTGATTAAATTTTGATGCATAAAGTTATAATGTACGCCTAGTGGAACTGTATTTGGGTGGTTGCATCAGCACCACAACCTCGGTTGTATCTAAATTTTATCCCCTAAGCCATAATGAAACTTTGACTGCACTGCGTTGTTAAAACTATTGACTACAACATAACAATTTTATGAATATCCTTCGAATATCCATGCACTTCACGAACATTTACTTATTTTTATGTAGGCTTGTGGGTTGACGAGATTACAAACATAAAATGTATCACCATTTTTCTTGATACTTGTTATAGAGACAAGACACACGTTAGAATTTTTACGACTTCAGCTAACTTGTCTCTTCACAGTTATAAGCAATTTATAAACATAAGAAACTTGTACTAGGACTACACATTTTTATCTTTTCTGGTACTTGGTTTAAAGATAAGTTATTGAAGATGTAACATATGACTAGGTTTGAAACAGACAGTTTTACAACTGATTGGATCTCCCCTAGTGGGAGCGAAACGCTAGACAGATGCAAAACAAGGGTGATTTTTTCTGTATTTCCTGATTTAAATTGTATACATATGATATACGTTGCAAATGCAACTAAAAATCTAAAAAGAACTGGCTCTTCGCGTGTCAGTATTGTTTGTTCATCAATCCAATAATGTGTCGGAGGGTTTCTTGCAACGCAAGCCAATTTATCGCTTCTTTTAGGGCCTTTGTTTATTAGACCGATGCCAAATATCACTGCTGTTGCGGGCAACAATCTAACTATTAAATGCTCAGTAAGCGGATACCCCATAGAATTCATCAATTGGGAAAATGGTGAGTAATATTGCGTTTTGTTCGGCCAATTAAGCATTAGTTTAGTTATTAGGCCCAGCTTTAATTAAGTTTGTTGCTATCTGCTTCAGAAAGTTCTGGTTTTCAGTATTGATCAGTAATATAGCAGGTTAATTTAATTTAACAGAATATTATTGCATTGAAAATTAATTAATATTGGTGTCTAGTTTTTTAATAAAGTATTCCTGGTTCAGTTCAACTGAACACTTAAATTGAAGAAATTTTATTAAAAAAATTCTTACGTAATCAGTGAGTTTGTCATGTTTGGTAATGATTTTTTTATAACTTGATCAGTAATCCAATTCGTAGTAGTATAAGGGTAATTGTACTGGCAGCAAGGAGCCTCAGAATCAGGAGGCCTTGGCCAAATGCCCAGTATCTTAACATGGTTGAACCGTGGTCTGCTATCTTTCCATCGTGAAGGGCAAGAGCTTTATTAAAGATTTCATTCTGTGAGCGTTATTAGTTATAATCATTGTTTTGTCAACCATTAGATGGAAAGGAGCTGCCAATTAATCATCGACAACAAGTTTTAGCAGATGGATCACTATTCATACAAAATATTCAGGAAGAACTTGATGATGGCCAGTATTACTGCATAGCAAAGAATTTCCTTGGACAAGGAGCACGCAGAGTTGTGCATGTCAAAGTAAAAGGTGTTGCTAATAAGTTTTATAAAATGATTGATCTTGATTACGATACAATTTAAAACCTTAATAGCTATGTAACTGGGAATGTAGTCACTAGTTTTAATTATTCATTTGCTAATGCTAAAACCTTAAACGCTCATATTTTATTTTTACGCAAGAATGAAAAGTTAATTAGTTGTTTTGTGCACACAGATACAAATGTTTACAAAAACTCTGTCCAGAAAACTTATATGACATGGCTAATCTGAGAGAAAGCTCTTATCAAATGCGAACATCATAAATATTCCCAGAGTATGCACAGAATTATATGGAAAAAGAAGTTTCCGATTTCCGATCTAAAATTTGGAATGAATGGCCTGATTATGTGCCCATCGTCACTAGCTACAACGGTTTCTTGAGGCAAATTAGCAAATGAAGTGGGGACATAATGTAGATGCTCAGCTTGTGCTACCTAATTTGTGTTAATTATTTTTAAGTACCCTGTGTCTTAATTTTTTAGTGGATTAGTTTTACTGTTTTTTATCTTCATAATTATAATCTTTTCATATTCTCAGAATTAAGTGACACTCACCTTTTTAAATATTTGTGTCTGTCTTGTTTTTATCCTTGTTGTACGATTTTATTTTGTATTTTGCAGAGTACCCCATATTCATTATTTTACATCTTTTGATTTTATTTCCAATTTGAGTAATATTGTATGTTTATTTTAGTAAAATTTTTAGCACAGTATATTTCAGTCGGTATTAATAGCCTATTTGCTAATGTTCTTCCGTTGTACACCCGACTTCAAGTAAGGATTATGTATGTACGATACAGGATATAGGAGCTCGCTGTAGTGCAAGCCGCAGGGCAAGCGAGGCAATGTTCGGAATTTCGTCGCAGATATTAACAAGTCGTGCTGAGTGCGTTACTGACCGCATGAAAAGATTACTGCCATTGCAGAAACGCGCCTCGAGGAAAAAGATAAAAACACGTTTCAACTATTATTATTGGAATACATGTACTTAAAAATGTTGTATTTGACCGTCATCTTTTGGGTATAAAGAGGACCCATTGTTAATGAGTAATTTTAAAATGTTGACTAACGCAATGAAGAAGAAAGTACCTGGTCTACAACTTTTTTCCGTAAGTTAGTCCCAGGCCATAGAATTCAATAAGTTCAATAACTACTAATAATATGTACTAATACTGGTACTAGATGTTTTTTGAGCTATTTCGTTATTAGACACCACAACTGTAGGTCGCCACCAAGTCAGTCATGTTTTTTCGTGTTTGTTCGACGTCACCATGTACCACCCAGGGGCGTATTAACCAATGGCAATAGGGCGCCAAAGTTTGAGGAGCGTCACATTTTAGAAAAAATTCTTGTTCATCTCAGAAAATGTGTATACTTTTATGTTCTAGTAAAAGGCACATTTTATAACACACCACAAGCAGTTACTGAGCGCAACTTTTGTATAATGAACAGGTGCAAGGTATTACACAATGAGCAGTTGTGCAGCCTGCTTGAATATAAGCGCCGTGGATATACATGCAATTAATATAATAATGGTCACATAGAAACTAGATTAATAGCATTTCTAATACACCACAAGTAATTGTTTAACCTTCTCAGTACATAAACAGCCATAAATTTACACTAGAGATGGGCGGGAGAGAACTATCAGCCTAGGGCGTCGTAAAGTCTTGTTACGCCCGTAGTATCGCCTCATCATGTACTCCGCGGAGCCCATTACCGTAATTGTTGCCTTACTTTGCACACACGACAGTGCTATACCGGAAACAGGTAAAGCATATTATGCTGTTTGAATGACCAACGTTAACTGGTTAATGTGTGGATGTCCTGTTCTTGAACGGACAAACTAGTAAATCATTATCAAATTAAAAACCATGTAAGCTTATAGTTAGTTTTTTTCCTCTCAGTTAAGTAATAGAAATGAACCAAATTCTCAATTTTTCAGTTCCGCCAAGTATTGACCCTTTTGAATTCTCACGTCTAAAGCAGGGAAGACGAGCCGTACTTACATGTGCCGTTAGTGGAGGACATCCGCCTATTGCTGTCAAGTATGTGTGTATGTATAGTTCTCTGGATTATGCTTTTTTATAGATTCTGAGTAATTTCTCTAAACATTTGTGGGTATCTTGTACACTTATATCTCGGTTTGCCGCCGGACAAAAGCGGGGAGACGTCGGTCCGAATTTGCCGATTGTCCGTATTTACAGATGCTGAGCTACTACAGTAGGCGCCGTGTATTAGCTTCTCGGTAATGTAGAATCAATTGCCTAATTGTCTCAAAAACGTCTAGTATGGGCTGCTGCTATGCAAAAGTATATAAAAACTGTCGGCAGTTGTCTCAAATAACTCCACGTAATTGATCCAATATTTTTATATCTAGAGATACATGTGGTTACACTGATGTAATGATGTAACCAAAATGATGGCCCGCCAACTAGCGGTCTGCTTGTGAAGCAACGGACTGTGTCCGTAGTATGCGGGACTTTTCAGCATTGCAGATTTTGTCAGATTCTTCCGATATCCAGTTACAAGCAAGGTCCGTATAAGTATGGATATTACTGTATGTTGATTTCCCGCACTCTTGAATTTGATTGTCTTGTTATAGATGGGAGAAAGATGGGCAGCCAATAGTGTCGGATCAGTTTGGCATAGACATTAAACATTACGACGAGTATCTCACCACGTTAATCATTCCAGCAGTGAACCCTCATCATAATGGCAACTATACATGTATAGCGAGCAATGAAGTGGCTACAGTTTACCATACAGCCTTTCTTCAAGTTGAAGGTAGTTGCATATTGTTTTTTCTGTTACAATCTATTTTTAAGTAGCACTGAGACGGTTAACCGTTTAACCATTACTTAGCCAAGTTTTCTACATATCTGTATTAATGAAACTTTGTATGTTTTCTGAGTTGGCATAACTTTAAAGTCAAGTGAATCGCTACTCTCGCCCCGTTCATTAACTATGTAATTGTCTAAATGCATATGATGTTACAAAAGTGCAGGCGGGGATAGATCCCTGGGAAAAACCTGTCAGGTGCGTAAAATGCTAGGTATCTGTGTATAGAGGTTATCCTTACAGGGGTCCTCTAGAGTACTTATATAGTACGTAACTGTAAAAAGAGGTTATCCCTATAGAGTTCGCTAAAGTACTTATATAGTACATACTCACCTTCTGCAATATTATATTTTTTCTGTTGTTTGTTAATTTGACAATTTGAATTTCTTGCAGTGCCACCATCTTGGATTATAGAACCGCAAGATACGTCAGCTGTGTTAGGGAGCAGTTTATACGTTCCGTGTCTTGCGGCGGGCACACCATCACCCCATGTGATATGGAAGAAAAAAACTTTAGGTGAGACACATGGCTCTCAGTTTCTTGAGAAGATAATGTAGGAATCCTGCTGTATGGTTTACAAGTGTGTTGCCTAGTATCAAGGAATACCAGTTGTGGTAGTTTGAGACAATTGAATTTAAAAAAAAGAACAAATCGCTCAGCATGTTGGGTTTATTTTACTGTTATCACTTAAACTGTTTGTGATGTGCTAATGGAAACAACAAGTCACTCAGTATGTTGGGTTAATTTTACTGTTATCACCTAAACTGTTTGTGGTGTGCTTAAGGAAAGAACAAGTTGCTCAATATGTTGGGTTTATTTTACTGTTATCACTTAAACTGTTTGTGGTGTGCTAATGGAAAGAACAAGTCGCTCGGTATGTTGGGTTTGTTCTACTGTTATCGCTTAAACTTAACATAACAAAATATAACAAAGAAATTTGCAAAAAACTGCCTATAAAGCATAAATTTAAAATAAACTACATCTGAATAGAAATTTTCAGATGTGGTGGTTGCAGCCATTCACTTGAAAATTATGACATAACTAGGAGACTTTGTTACTTTTCGTAAGCGCATCGTGGCTTTCTGTAAGCGCGCGCTGCTTAAACTAATTCAATTTCCGCAGGTTACCTAATGTTCACGCAAAAATATTACAAAATTAGCTATCTAATTTTTGTAAAAACTTTTGATGAAGATTGACAGTGCGCTACTTTTTTCCAAGACGAATGACGTCATTGGAAGAAGAATGGACATTGAAAATAGGAGCGTCCAAACATGAAGTGATCGCGACTTTGAAGTGATTTTACTAGTTACACGAGGCGCTTATTGCAGTTTTATTACTAAATCCTTTTAACACGAATATTGAAATAAGACTAACTTCCTAGAAGGCTTGACATTTCCTTAAACATATTAGCTGTCCTTGTTAGAATTTGAGAAAGTCGTACGTTTTTTTTGAAATATCATGTTTGTGTAAAGTTTGAAGTGCTGTTCAAATTTCTGTTGACGACTTGAAATATAGAAATATAGACCTAGATTTTTATGGCTTGCCTGCTGTAATTGTAACTGCGTGTTTGTTTTAACGTAACGCAGGTGAATCTTATTACTCGAGGTACATTGATCTTTATGCAAACACAAGCCTTCAATAAATTACAGACCTCTCCCTGCAGTTAGTTAATAACACAGATATTTACACAATCACTGGTGTTAGTTGCAGCTTCTTTATTGAATGTCATTTCAACCGGTGAAGTGTACCAAGTGAAGCCAAAAATTCTTCGTTATGGCAAAGCCCACATGGTTAAATGAAAACGTTTGTCGTCGTTAAAATAAGTTGTCGTTAATGATGAGTCGTTGTGCAAAAACGTAGCATGTGTCCCATTTGTGTAATGTAATTTTTATGTACAGTAGGCGCCGCTTAATAGACTCACTTTGGGACGGAAGTGTTTTGACCCAGTTAACCGACTGATTCAATTAGTCAAAGGGTGTATCCTATTACTACTATACAAGTATGAGTCATCACTCATCACCTTAGTATGAATTGCAAAAGCTTTAGATGAATTTTACAAACGAATTAATGTCAAAAACTCCTATGTGCATTTACTTTAGAAAACTAATTTATAATAAAAAAAGGAAACAAGTCGCAAAAATCTGATTATTACCACTAAAAGTTACAAAAATTCATGCAAGTTCCGTTGCTTCGTTTCTTCACCGAAGAAGTTGGTTTATGAAATTCTCATAATCATAAAAACGTGGAAAATCTGTTACTGTAAGCTGCACATATTCAAGCAAAACACCTAGTCAGCTAGTGCTTGAACTGCAGTTGGTGATAACCTTGTTTTTCCTGTGAAAAGCAGCGGGAACTTCAGAAGCAAACTGCTGGTCATGTGATTAAATGTTTATCTTCCAGAAACAGTGAGGTTAATTGCAGTGGACGAGCCAGTGACAGATTCTAAGCAAAATGGCCATGCTAACATATTAGCACATGTGACAAACAACCGTACATGCTTATAAACAAAGCTGTACCTGACATGACTGTTTTTATGTATATTATAGTGCACAAAACTGACTGAAGTATGTGAAGTAAAATATTGAGTCAATTATGCAGAGTTATTTGAGTAAATTACTGAGAGGTTTTTTATACATTTCAATACGGGCCCGTTCTATGTGTTTGTGAGTCGATTAAGCGATCGAGTCTATTAACCGTGAGTATAATAAACGGCACTTACTGTCATATATATATTAAGTTACAGTTATGCAGTAAAGTAGTATTTTATTTTTTATAAGTGAATAAAAAATTGAATTTACAGTCTTAAAATAGATTAATAGATTATTTATTTATTCAGGAACTTTTGCCCTGACTGGCCTGACATAGCTGAAAATTACAGATAAAGATGTTAAACTAGTATGTACAAGTGTGTAAACGGGCTTTTAAAGCAAAAATGGTAACTCGGTGTTAACCTTTCTTGTTTTCTCATGTCCTTACAGACAAGAAATCATAACACCAAGCTGCTATTTTTGCTTTTAAACCTTGTTTGCAGATTTGTGAGTACTGTTTGTCATTTTATTCGTAAGTTTTAGCCGACGAGGCTCGTTAGGGCAAAAGCTCCTGAAATAATCTGTTTTCAGACTATAAAGGGTGGACAACATTTTATTAAAGTTAAAGATGACAAGTCTCTGTTCATGTTAAAGATGACAAGTCTGTATTAAAGTTAAAGATGACAAGTCTCTATTCATGTTAAAGATGACAAGTCTCTATTCATGTTAAAGATGGCAAGTTTCAGCATATTTTAAATGCTTTTTTTATATACATTAGTACATGGCAAACTGGGAACTTTCAAATATGATGAACTGGATAAAACCAGGATAGAAATACTATCAAACGGGACGTTACTCATTGCGCAAGCGAAAGAGGAAGATGGAGGTGATTATTTATGCCAAGCAAGCAATGGCGTGGGAGCAGACGTCAGTAAACTTATTCATCTGATCATAAACGGTATGTTGTTTTACTGCTTTTGGTATTGTTACAATAGACATGTTCAATATCTGTGTCTTATGCCTTCACTAGGCACACAGTTTATTAGGCTTGTAATGTTCATGCTCTAGTCTGGCAGTTAAAATTGTAGACTGCACCACTATAGAGGTCATATAAATTCAAATAATCAAATGAACCCCGCTGCATATTAAACATTTTTAAATATAATTTATACTAAATACTTCGTACTGATACTCACAAGAGCTGGCTTAGGCTAATCAGTGCAAATTTGGCAACAATAAAACATGAATAATGACACAAGTAAATGTTCATAGAAAATAAACGTCAAACTTGTCTGTCCTATGCTGTAGAATTCACATGGTATGGAAAGCTGTCCCGTCAATGTTCCATTGCAAAACAATATAACGTCTTCCAGCAGTCAGCTGTTCAGCTAGCGAACTTCCAGGTATCCATGTCAAGGTCACACACGTGAACGTCGGCCCTTTACCGCCTTGCCCAGACCTCATTGGAAGCTCAATAATAAACGGTTGTAATGTATACGCTCAAAGCAATGTTCTGTTCCCATATCTATAATAGTTTATTCTGCAAAAAAATACAAATTTTCTCTAGTCAACAAAATTATTACGTAATTATACTAGTTAGCTACAACTGTTATCTCTACAAAACTACTAAAATACGTACTAGAAATATACATTTTACAGAGTACTACACTAGACAAGAAAGCTATAATGCATACATACATTGTAGGTCCAATATTGAGTCTAGAAATTCAAGAATGTCAGCAAAAGGTAGCCAGTTGCAGCCTAATCAGAGGTTAAATTTTAAACATAACAGAGATGTGTGTACATAACAAGTTTTGCCTGTACAATGTAACAGTAGAAAAGTAGTCTAGCTTGTTATATTACAATCTAACATATTGTGGTTTCTAATGCATATATTACCTTGGGAAGGGGGTAATGAAGCAAAACATTTATTCCTGCAACAAGGCTTTTAAATAATTGCAGATAGGAATTTTGGTTTAAACTGTACAGTCGACCCTTGTTAAACCGGACCCCATTAGCCTGGATATCGGATAAGACGGACGTCATGCGTGGTAAAGGAAACTGACCGATTTCCGACCGAGCCGGAGCGCTAAACATAACACGGCCTACCAACTCACCACGAGCCATTGAGGGGCGGAAGCGGCTCGCGGTGCCGCCCAGGCTGCTACGATTCCCGCCAAAATTCAGTTTGCTTACCCCATCAAAAGCACTCGCTAACTTCTTTATCCTCACAGGTTAACTATTTTAAAGTAATATACAGTATAGTATATAGTGCACAGTATATAGTGCAATGTAGATAAGCCTTATTAAGGTGATTATTCCTGTATAATATAGACCATATATAGGCATATCGGTTAAATCGGACAATCGGCTAAACCGCCCCCCCCCCAATTAGTCCGGTTTAACGAGGGTTGACTGTATTAGTACACAGAAAATTGAAACTGTACATACGTAAACAGATGAAATGTTATAACCATGCTAGGTGATTGGCTAGCAGGTGTATGAAAAACCTATATAAAAGCCTCTACATGAAGACAGTCACAATATTGAAAATCATTAAAAAATACAATATAACTTCATATGTTGGTGGTAAAACAGGAAGTAAACCGCATATAAGAATTTTGATATTAATTCGTTTATAAAATTCATTTAAAGTCTTTGCCTATTAATGCAATCAGTATGACTCATCCTTCTATAGTAGTAATCACAGTAGTAATCACAATCCTGGAAAATCCTTGAAAATACAGGCTATCCTGGAATGTCATGGTAAAGTCGGGGAAAAAGATAATTTGGTAAAAATACAGGGAAAATGATGACAATGGGACAAAAAGTCATGGAAATTGGAAAGGGTTGCAAAAATGATCACCTTGTACTGATATTTTTCCAAACATATTTTTCAGCAATTCGTGTTCAAATAAAATTTTCCTATG
>JAQGDQ010000963.1:0-30000 GCA_030141605.1 Tubiluchus corallicola
AAATGTTTGGTAGCTTCTGTGTGCGTGCAGACAAAACTCAGTGTGCATAGAGGTGCCTATCACAGTGTAGGCCTACAGGGACCACACACAGTCACAGGCTCTACACACAGGTCAACAGGTCTGAGTGCACAGCTATAGGACGCTGGTGTAGCAGCGGTACCATGCTGAAATTTGAGACTTTTTGAAAACTTTAGACTTTTTTGTCCAAGGAAGTATCGTTCCACATTTCATTTGACATTATTTTCTGCGTATTATTTTCTTAAAACTTGTGTGTGATAAATTTCTGTAAATAACAATTTAGTTAGAGGCACATTAATAACGTTAGGTTAACTGAGAGTTAATTTTCTCATTATTGCTCTGTCATCTACGCCGTCCTACACACATGCTAATTATAGGCCTGCATGCAGTATAATAGGGGTTAAAATTGGCTTAACCATTATTTAACCACTTCGGATACCTTGCCCTCCCAGAAAATTTTTGCGCTGGGTTGCTATAGCAACCGCAAAGCAAAATTTTTATTCAATAGCCTGTTTCAAATTCTTCGACTATTTCAAATTCAGATAATGAAAAAAACAAAACTTTGTTCTTATACGATTCAGTTTTACCTTGCTATTCATTTGCGTTAATTTATAGCTAACAAAAATGATTTAAATAAATTACATTAGTTTAAGAAAGTAAAATCTGAAAATTTAATTTTTTTAAACTATATTTTTCGTATTATATTTCTTTTAAGGTCAAGGACTTAAAATGAAGCATTTTTAACAATAAACATTAGCATGATTGTATGATTTTATGCTTCGATCATACTATCTTCAATGTGTATTTAGTAATCATTGAAATAGTTTAGATTTAAGAGAGCCCTGTTCTGCAAATATGTAAACTTTCAGTTAACAAAAATGTTTTAAATAAATTATAATAATCTGGGAATATTTTTTAAGAAGCAATATTTAAAAATTTCAAATTTAAATTTAAAAAAAATTAATTTAAATTTTCTTAAAATGAAACGTTTTAGTCATAAAACATCAGCATGTTTGCATGACATGTTTCGATAATATTACCTTCCCTGTGTATCTAAACTGTAAAAGTAACTGTTAATCACCGAAACAGTTTACATTTAAGAACACCCTGCTGTGTAAATATGTAAAGTTCCAGCTAACAAAAGTGTTTGGAATAAATTCTGATCAGCTCAACTCAAATCAATCTATTTATATCTGACGTAAATAACAAACATATTAGCATACAAGTAAAATTACGAGTATATATTAGTAAAAAAAAACCACCTAAATGGGACGGGGTGGCGAAAACGTGACGTTACCGAATTAGACACCCCTAATAGTTTATGAGCATACTACACGTGGGACGAAAAGTAAAAAAATCGGTTACCTTCACGTAACATGGGATTCATCTAATAAACACCCAAAATAGCACTACAGATTTATGCCATGTAGTTGCCTGTGTCCGCCATGTTGAAAGTTTTAAAACTATTTTATTACCTCACAAGTTTGTACGAATATAACAACAGTCGGTAATAATAGTATAAAATACTTACACCCGAGTCTTCTAAATAACATTATTCAAGTAAAAAACATAAATGACAATAATAATTCACACAGTACAATAATAATATTAACACTTTACACTACAAAAAAGGGAAGACGCCATTCTTACAGCCGCTCAAGCAAAAAGCAGGCTGTACCTCGCTTGTCACGCGCCTTTATACCTGGCGTGGCTTCGTCCACTCTGAGCAACAAAAGTGGTGTTGTTATCTGTGATACTTCCTGTTCCCTGTAATAGAATGTGATGCACAGAGCAGGTCTGCTTGTAGAGTCGGCATTGTTTAGTAGTAATCTTAAGCTAACGTGTTTAGTTCAATACAAAAGTTTTATCAACTGTTAATGCCTATGTGGGCCGAAAATGAGTCTTATTCGTTAACCACCTTCCCACTTACTCTACCAGGCCCCGATGTTTCATTCCCATTTCCTCTTTCTCTATTTCTCTCCCCCTCTCTCTTTGTCTCTCCATTTTATTCTTTCTCTTCCTTTCTCTTTGTCACTCTCTCCTTTAATCCTCTCTACTCCCTCTCTGTGTGCGCCTACTTTCCCTCTCTTTTTCTCTCACCCTCTCTTTGTCTCTCTCACCTTCTCTACTTTATCTCTCTCATTTTCTTTCTCCCTCTCTCTTGCACCTTCACTTTTCCCTTCGTCTTTCGCCATTCTCCTCTCTCTCTCTCTCTCTCGCTTTCTCTCTCTCTCTTTCCCACTCTTTTTCTGGTTTTTAATTTTTTTCTCTTTATTTCTGTGAGCTTGAACTGTTGTGTGTATGTGTGTTATTGAAAATTATGTTAGTTTGTGACGTCGTTAAAAAGTGGGGTCGATCACCGTTAATTAAGTTTTTAATCTATTGTTTAATTATCAGAAACACTTTTGTAACAAGGATTGTGTTAAAATATATTCTTTTTATCCTACTTGATAATGGGGTAGTATATGAAAAATCATCGTGTCTTTCTTTAAGCTCATTATTTACTCTTATAAGCAAATAAAACTGTTTTACAGCTAAGTTTAAAAATGCATAAAAGTTTATTAAGTTATAAAAATCGTTATTAAAACAATCACGAGTATTGTGCAGTGTGACTATGACACAGACGCTACTGACATCACGAGGACGTTTTACAAAGTCACTCAGATCTAGAAAGTAATGCATGGTTATTGTCTAATGAAAAAACAAAATTTACTGCCCTTAACTCCTTCCTGACGGGCACATATTACCCCCGTCATCTGTGACGGCAAAATTATAGTAACGGAGTTGGCCGCTAAGTGGCAGCACATTACAACAACTCTCATTTACAAATTCCCTTGGTAATCACATAAACAACATTATCAAACAATTCAAACTGTAAGTTCTATAAACGTTCACTAGAAAGAAAACCAATGTAAGCTATCACTACGAGGTTTTCAATGGTTTATTACGAAAGTGATGGTTATCGCCATAAATACCGTAAAACTACTTCAAAACTACACTAAATGCTATCACAAAAGCTTGGGATTTATCAACCTCTACCCGACAAAACCAAATCTTCCAGAACGACAATATTTAGTATAATATAATACAATATAATATAATATGATATGATATGATATGATATGATATGATATGATATGATATGATATGATATGATATGATATGGTATGGTATGGTATGGTATGGTATGGTATGGTATGGTATGGTATGGTATGGTATAGTGTAGTGTAGTGTAGTATAGTATAGTATAGTATAGTATAGTATAGTATAGTATAGTATAGTATAGTATAGTATAGTATAGTATAGTATAGTATAGTATAGTATAGTATAGTATAGTATAGTATAGTATAACATAACATAACATAACATAACATAACATAACATAATATAATACAGTGGGACACTCCGCTTTCTCCCAATAATCTGGAATTATGGCGTGAGGCTGTGCAAATTATGAAATATATACAGGATGTAAGTGTGCGTAGATACATTTCTACCCATGACCCACAGTATGTGCTGATCTGCATCTCTCTCTGATGCATCTCAAAAGGCATATTACTATGTTACTCTATCTTCGGGTCTGTGATCGAACTTCTCTGGTTATCCAATGCAACTTCCTGTTCGCAAAGACGAGAGTGGTACCCCTGAGTGTGTCTGTAAGTGTTACAATGACGTGTTGAGTTGTGACAAGGTTTCAGGGGTTCTCTAAAAAAGTATTTTTGGACAGGATTCGGAATGTACACAACCACGTTTGTGTTCAATGCGAGGTTACAAAGTTTTTTTCAAAAAAGGTTATAAATCCTCAACCAACGGCCCAAATTGCTTGAAACACGGATGCAGACTATACCGGGTCCAGACCCATCATACGTGAAGTATTGACATAGTAGAGAAATTTTAATAGCGACATTTTTGTTAGGTGAGCGAAAGCACTTTTATTAAAGGATAAGCTATTAACATAGTAGAAAAGTTCATTACTTTCTTGAGCGAGAATTCTTACACAAAGATGAAGGAACTTTGAAATGATCACACTAAAGGTGAAAATCTGGAAAACGTTTACATAATCATAAAAGCGTAATTATAAGTCCGTGTTAGATCTGTGTGATCCGTGATCTCCATGTCGGCAGCCTGCTTTGCCTTATATAGCGCACTGCCGAAACTTCTCGACCAAATGTTTGAGAACAATCCAGACACTAATTAGACGCTAAGGCGATCATTCTTACGGAACATTCTACGATGTTCTGTGCAATTCTACTTGACGTCAGCGATCTCCGCAACAAAACTGTGTCTTCATCATTCCTGATGTTTGATTAGCACTCTTCACCACATAGCACACTGGTTTGCAGATTTCAAATCATCAGTTATTGACACCCAAATCCTTTTCTTGTCTAATGGATGCCAACTGAAGTCCATTCCATGTAATACCTTTTACAAGGGTTGTTGTATCCAAATGCGGATGACCTTGCATTTATCGGCATTAAAAATTATCTGCCAATCCACAATCTACCTGCATGACTCGTCGATATCACTTTGCAACTCACTAGCTTCATGCTCAGATGGTACCTGCCTATAAATTTTTGTGTTCATCGGAAAACAAAAATACCTTAATTATTAACCATTATGAACTAAAACTTTACTTTGTAGCACACTTTACAAGATATTATAACAAACATATGACTCATATTGAACAACAATATTCCCTCTCCTATCCCATTTTGAGGAATAGCTCAAACAGCAATGGTATTTCTATTGAACTAAATTATATTATATGGAGTCTACTTAGCAAGCTGATGCGGATGTGATGAATGTAAAAAATGGGGCACGGCTTTCTAGCACAAGAAATTCTACCTTTAAGACAGCTCAGTAACTGCTTCAGTTTTCAATTGTTAATTCCAAAAGCTACAAACGATTAAACTGGAATGAAGTGTGACACCAACGTGCCCTGTACATCAGCCAACAATTGCCCACTCAATATCACAAAGGAACAAAGTACTATTTGTGGTTTTCAATGTGCATTTAGAAACGAGTAAATTTTTATAAGCTTGCCATAAGAACAGAATGGGTGAACATTGAACATTCGAGTTCAAACTCGACTCGAACGCAAATTTATAGATTCGAATGATTCAGCACTTCAGTCACATATGTTCTTTATCACTAAAAAAATTGAAAAAACGTGTAATTCGTATAATATAGTCATTTTCTCTTTTGCTTTTTTGAAGTAGCGTACATCCATGTAAGAAGTGTGGTAGAATTTTTGTATATCAGCATCTTATATTAGTGTTCTAACTAGTGGCGTGTTATGCAGGCCTAGCAAACGTAATTATCACATCTTGCAGCGTTTTTAAAATGACTCAAAAAGCTTTGAATAGCAGAGTGACAAAAATGTTTGAAACATGTTTTGCTGCTAATCTTGTGAATTGATTACAAAACGACAGTATGGGGTTCAAATTGCTACATGTGCATCATTTTAAAGCTTACAAATAAATATTTTCAAAGACGATTTCACAAAAGTCATCAAAACGATTATCATAAACAACATAAATATGGGTGAGCATTCTGAACTAGAAAGCAAGTTCGAATCGAATCGAATTTATCTATTTCGAATTCAAATTGAAACGATTTTCTGTATTTTGAATCCCAACAAAATTTGAAACATTTTTAAACAAGTTTTCAAACCACTAATGAAAAGTGGACTCACAAAGGTCAAGCATATTACTTGATTTTGTACTGCCGTAAAACTGCTATTAGTTTGTTTAAAAAAATTCAGAGAAACGGCAGCTAGATTGTGATATTCAACGTTTGTGGCTGAAGTGCTGAATTATTCGAACTTGTGATTTTAGATTCGCAATTAGTTCTAACCAGAAAACTCGTTCGAATCGTTTTCGAACTTCGATGCTCACCCCCTAATCATAAACTCATGCGTTTAAATCTATTGTGTAAGCTCATAACTTATAACCAGGTTAAAGTACAATAAAGCCAAGGTGAATAAAAGTTTGTAGCTATCACCAACGGTGCGCTACTTTCGGAGAAGTTATGTTTACGATTGCAAAGCATGGTCTGAGAGTGATTACGTTTTTCGTGATTTGTTGGTTTTTTGAAAATATTTTAAAACCTAACCAATTTTATGCATTTAGTAAATAAATTAGTAAAGCGAAAAGAGGTTTATTCTACGCTGCTTAACAGTTTTAATACTTTCTGAAGTTTTCAAAATGGGAGAAGATAGCTGTAAGTACAAAGCTGCAGAATTTAAAGTTGACCTGCAAAGTATGCGTCGTGAAAGTAACTACAGTAGTAATGGTAAGCAACTAGATGTACCTGATGTAATGTCAATTTATGAGTAGTATATAGCTCGAGTGATTGAGTTGTTTTCCATTTAGTACCGATGCATGGATTTGCACCAGAAACTATTAATTTTAGTTTACTACTACTAGTTTTAGATTCTTATTAACGTGATGTCGCAAACCATCTGACGATAACAGCTTCTCTCACAGCCAGTCTTCCATCTCCTTTCGGAACTGAAATTGCAAGCTTTTGTGTCTTATTCAATTTTGCTTTATCAGAAATTTGTTCACAGTTAAAATAAATTATAATTTCTGTTTTTCGTGAGAATTACAGAAGAAATCATTATTGATCAACGAATTTTTTTTCTATATAAGTTAGACAAGTGAAATAACTTAACCCTTTCAGTCCCAAATTATTTTTTTAATAAGAAAAACTTTTTTAAAAACACAACAAAAGCAAAAATGCGCTTCATTTTGCAGCTGCTGATAATTTTTTAAAGTATTTAAGACATTTAGTATGCATGCTATGCTGATCTGTGCAAAGTCGTCTCTAAAGTACTGTACCTTGTGCAGTTTTTATGCTATATAGATTTTCTAGTTTGCCATTTTATCACCATTTTAGTCTATTGTTATTGGCTTAAATCAAAATAACTATTAACAGATCAAATGACTGTCAGTTTTAAAATTTTATTAATTTTAAAGGCAGAAAATATTCTCGTATCCCACGGGATACAACGGGTATGAAAGGGTTAAGACTTGGTTCTATGCCTTTAGTCTGTTTAATTAAAATGTCAAACATTAGTAGTAATTAATAAAGTTTATTAATTAGCTTTGGAGAAGTTTATGCGGGCAGCTAAAGACTGGTCACACACAGAGTATGACATTGTAGAAGGTTATTGCAGCATCTCTCCACAGTGCCAAGAACTGTTAGACATGTTGGATGAGGAAAGGAAGAGACTGTCCATGGTAAGCAATTTTTAGTTGCAGCAATTATGTGATGTATAATTTGCAAAGGATGTTTTGCTGCAGTGACTTAAAAGAAAGGATAAGTTGCTTAGAATGTTTGGTTTATTTTACTGTTATCACTTAAACTTAAAAAAATGTAACAAACAAATTTGCAAAGAACTGTGAAGTATTGAAGTATAAAAGTTATCGGGTTCTGTGGTGAAAACCGTTCTTCTCAAGGCTGCAGTTACAGACGGCTTTGCTTTGCCCGCATGTCACCCGATGATTATAGTTAAAGGAAGACCGGACGATTGTTTTGACTCAATCTCGTTTTAATTTACTGTCCAAAATATGCATTTTCTTGTCTATAAAAGTTAACGATTGTTTCTTATATTTCAAAATTAGTTTAGAAAGTTAATAACAGCAATCAAACACAGCTACTACTTACGTCACAAACTAACCACAGTTTGTGCAATGGTTGGCATCATCCCTTGCGCATCAAGCAAATTTACACAGGTGTTACAGTACTGCTTAAACACATGATGACGCAGGTTTACATCATATGACGTTAGAAACTAACACTGCAGTTCATGATCATGTTTATCACGGCACCGCCTTCTATTTGTCGGCCACGCGAAAAAGGCGCCGCTGCCAATCTTAGTAGATTCACTGAACTGCGCGTAGCTTTGAAAGTTTAACGAAATTTGAGTATCCGAGGTAATTATTATTTAATCTAAGCTTTCATTTAAAATAAGCTATTGTAGTTTTCAATATTTTAGAGTATTCTTTATTCTGAACTCATGTTTACACAATCATCCAGTTTTCCTTTAAACAAATTCTCTTCACATCAAAACAGCTTTAATATGTTTAAATTGTGTTTTGAAATTTTAAGTACGTTGAGTATTTTTATTTTATAATTTTTTTTTTCATCTTCTGTAGGCTTATTGATGATCGTGTAATAACGCACTTATTTAACATGGAGCATAAAGATCAGTTACTCTGTTTATATATGTGATTTACATGTATTTATTATTATAGTAACTATTATTATTATGACTAATTGTACTAATCATATTGTTTACCTTAAGGCTTTTCTCATTGGGTCATTAGAGGTACTGTCTTCTCTTCTGTGCATTTGAACAGATGCTGTATTAGCAAGTTGCCACATCCAGTTTCATATGTACAGTCAACTTCGGATATCAAGGGACACCTTGGGACCGGAAAAAACCGTCCCTTATATCCGATGTCCCGTTATAGGCGAAGTTGAGTCAGATCGAGGGTGTATCTAGACCTGTACTTTTCTCCCATATTTTTATGGATTATTGCTACACATTCAGTGCAAATGATATGTAGGAAGCTCCCTTCAGTGATGCGAGATGTATGTGACCGCGGAAACCGAGCTGTTCGAAGATTAAACTACAAGAACGAAAACTTTAGCTACTTCTCTTTGTTTCAGGTTCGGCACATCTTTGACGTACTGGAATGTATTCTGCACCGGACTGCCGATGACCTGACGCATTATAAGTCGGTTGGAATGCATGTTACGCGTGCGCTGCTGCAGTCACGCATGCAGGTGTTTTATAGCATGCTGGCACCAGCAAATAAAGCAGGTAAATTCGTTAGTAGGTGTTACTGATTCGGTAATAAAACTGCAAATCAGAGAGGCTTATTTATTTAGTTTTACCATCTGCAAACAATAATGTTTTGTAGAAACACTGACAACAGCTGACTATTTATTGTAGATTGGACCAGATCCCTAGTGTTATTTTTGAGATTAGCCCTTTGGTGAGCCACTGAACCAGCATTGGTACCTTAGCAATGTTTAGATGAATATAAATCCACACTTTTGGAGGTAAATTGTTGGAATGAAACAACCTAGAAGCAGCAGTTTTCCTGTGTGTTTTCCATCCATTTACTGCCCGAACAGGGTTTGTTTAACTTTGGTTCTCAAGCTTATTTATAATGTTTCGTCAGCTAATCCTTATATGGTTCAATTATATAGAATTTTTGTTTCTAGATCTGTGCAGCTATTTCAGACTTACACAAATGTTGCTCAAGATTTTAATTATTCGCTTCATTTTTACGTTTGCCTTTGTCTAATTTTTCTCTTGATTTTTAGCCATGATCAAGTCCAGCTTGAACTTGCTAACATCGATGGTCATGCAAGGACCTGCGGCTGCGAGAGAAGTTCATTTGCATTTTGATTTTAACCACAAAAGCTTGAGCAAGCTTTTGGAACGAAGAAACCTGAAGGTACGGTGTCGTTAATGTTGCTGTGAAAGTCATGTTTGAGGTTGTAGATGAATCACTTTGTAGAAAAAGAATAAACAACTATACTACATATTTGCACAAAACTGAAAAGTGTTTATTAAACTACATACACATATGTAGAATGACTGCTACACTGAACACTGAGAACAAGAGTGTCCTGCACTGATCACTGAGAGTTAGACAGTAGCACGACTGCTGCACTGCATAGAGAGGGAGACAGTGACTAGAAAGTAAAATCCAGTCAGTATATATAGGTATAGGTAATTATGCAAACTTGGCTTCCAAAAAACCATTACTGTAAAATAGGGAGAGATCCAGTGAATATGACCGTACAGTTATACTAGGGGTGAGTTTAGCTAGTAAAATGTAAAAGGATTAGTTAATAGATGGCAGCACCTAAAAATATACGGCTACAATTTCCACAGTTGCCGTTTTTCACACCTGTACAAAAGGATTAAGTTGAACAATATCTAACATTTTACATATATCGGTACTAGCAAGAAGGGGTCCTACGTCTATTGGGTGGGTGAACACTGCATCAAGTTGCGCAGCTTTTGTTCTTTAGGAAATAGAGATAAGCTCGTTTATGTTGATCCAGATTTTAGAAAATCACATAAAGCAAAACCGGACACAATCTTAATCTGTTGGTCAAAACAATCTACTCTTTAAAATATTGAAAGGAAACTTGCTATTTTTTAAAAAATGACTTGCGTGAAAGAATTATTACCACACAAACACAATTTCGTGTTTGCACCACTTAAGTCCAATAAAAAGTATACATTTTAACACAATTAATACTGCAAAAGCATTTCTGATAATTAAATAATAGATTAAAAACCTAATTAATGGCGGGTGAGCACAACATTGATGACATGACAAAGTAGCGTAATTTTCAACAGCAAAAAAATTCCACGAGCATGTCACAGCAAAAATTGAAGTACAGTGCTACTGTAAGATATTCAGTGTGTTTTACTAAAACTAGGCAAGTTTTACGATAAAATTTCAAATTTACTGCTGTCCTCGTGCATGAGCTGTCGAAGGTGTGCAGTTCGTCACAAACTAACACATCTGAACTAAGAGGTACATCACGTGTTTTTTGTGCAATGCGTTTCCAAAATGCAGGCGCTATTACCCTTCTAACTAGCAAATGGCAAAATGCATGTAACAGCGAAGAACTACTGGCACGAACGTGAAATTGTGTTCGTGTGGTAATAATTCTTTCACAAAAGTCATTTTCGAATAAAATGCTATGTGTCCTTTCAATATTTTAAAGAGTAGTTTGTTTTGACATACAGTTTAAGATTGGGTGCGGTTTTGCTTTAATATTAACCGGCTAACATATTGGTAGTTTTTCCAAAATGTTCTAACATGAAGTCTTGTTTTTCAGACAGAACGTGACTGCAGGTGTTGCTATATTTATTTTATGCTGTCATTTTTGATGGTGGGAGATACAACGACTATTCGACACATTGTGGATATGAAGGGTGGGTAAATAAATTGCACCTGAATTGAATACATCCATTCTAGTGTACGTAATCTTGTCTGGGTCTGTCATTTAATCATTTCTTGGGCCTGCTTCTAAATGCATTTGTTACGTATTTTAAATTTTAAATCATTTTTTAAAATGGATATACACCAGTAAATTTTTGATATGCTTGATGAGTTGTGACTGACACTCAGTTCAGCTGCAAACGTTTCA
This sequence comes from Tubiluchus corallicola, assembly GCA_030141605.1. NCBI lineage: Eukaryota > Metazoa > Priapulida > Priapulimorpha > Priapulimorphida > Tubiluchidae > Tubiluchus > Tubiluchus corallicola. The sequence continues at coordinate 11,212 of JAQGDQ010000963.1, forward strand.
CAGTGACGAATAAAATCAAGCAGGTTTTTCGTATTTTCGTTTGCGTAGTTCTGGTACAGGAAATCCATTTTGTAACTGATTGTTAGGTGCAAGCATCATAATCATCATCCAATGAATCACACGTCCAGTGACATGATTCTGTTCACCTCTCTGTGCCAGATCATCACCATCATCATCATCATCCAATGAATTCCAATACGTCCAGTGACATGATTCTGTTCACCTCTCTGTGCCAGATCATCATCATCATCATCCAATGAATCCAATACGTCCAGTGACATGATTCTGTTCACCTCTCTGTGCCAGATCATCACCATCAACATCATCCAATGAATCCAGTACGTCCAGTGACATGATTCTTTTCACCTCCCTATGCCAGATCATCATCATCATCCAGTGAATCATAGCGTCCAGGGACGTGATTCTGTTCACCTCCCTACGCCAGATCATCACCATCATCATCCAATGAATCAAAGCGTCCAGGGACATGATTCTGTTCACCTCCCGATGCCAGATCATCATCATCATCCAATGAATCACACGTCCAGGGACATGATTCTGCTCACCTCTCTATGCCAGGACTCCCTACATGCCGCAATGCCCCAAGTGGATTTCTTTCTAAGGATCAATGCTGAAGTGTTTAAATCTTTCTGTGCAAAATCTAAATATGTTAACATTTGTCCTCCTGCAGGTTTTTTAACTGGTTCTATGGCTTGTTGAAGAGCTATCTGGAATCAGGTAGTCTAAGCATATGCCCAATTCATCTTAAACGGCGTCTTAAACACGTCTGCAAAGCATCGAACATTCTAATTTGATTCGAGCGAGTTTTTTTTAGTTCGAATTCGATTCAATGATGCGAATCATTCTGCACTTCAACTGCGTTCGTTCCTTATTATTAAAATATTTGTAGTATCAAACATTCAGCACAATTTAGCTGTGATCTCTGTGCGTGAATTAAAACGTGTTACTGGTGTTTTTACTGCAGAACAACATCAAGTACAGTAAGTCCCCGCTTAACGACTCTAATGCGCTCCAGCAAAGTGCGACGCTAAGCGAAGCGTTGTTAAACGAAACACAGATTTTCATCGAAATAATGTAAAAGAATTGAGATACGTTCCACAGGCAAAAATCACAGCTGATAAATCGTACGAATTAATTTCATGAGGGTTATTCATATTTCTTCTGATTAAGTTGTTGATAAAATAAAAATTGGTTTTGAGCAAGTAAAAAAATTGTCGTTAAAATGAAATGTGCGTTGTTAAGTGGAAAAAGGTGTCAAATGTGCAGCCTCGTTGAAATGAAACGTCGCTAAACGGGGCGTCGTTAAGCGAGGACGTCATTAAGCGGAGCGCGTTAAGCGAGGACGTCGCTAAACGGGGCGTCGTTAAGCGAGGACGTCGTTAAGCGAGGATACACTGAAATGCAAATGGTCTTTGTGAGACCGCTTTGTAATAATGATCCGAGAACGCTGAAATCCGTTTTGAGTTGAATTGTCAAAAATTTGACTCAATTCGAATTTGCTTTTTGATGTTGATGTTATAGATTGTTTGTAGAAGATCTTATTGTTTAGCATTGCGCAGATGTTATTTATTCGTTTGTTTGTTTGTTTGTTTGTTTAGGCTTTCTGAACGGAATATTTCAAGGGTTGCCAATGGATCGAGCATCTATGATACTAGTAGTGCTGTCTACACTGCAGGAAAAGGTTGTTAAACTGTTCATATTCTCGTAAATCATTCTACAGTACTATATTTACAGTAAATGCTTTTCTGGCTTCCAAATTCTGTAGAAACTTTTCAATAGTAAAAATGATGGCTTTACGTCAGGGGTGTGCAAATTATCTGACTAGCCGGGCCACATTAAACTTTCCCGTAATTCCTGTGAGCCACATGCAGTTTGATCAAGGAGCCAAGTACAGAAGGGCCTAATAAGGATTTTTTTTGCATCCGATCTGCGTACATCATTACTACTACACTCAAGAAACTATTTTAGAAGTCATTAAAATTTATATTACAAACCATATATTTCTACTTTCAGGACAGATAGTGGTAATTTCATTACAATGCATATTAGTAAAGAGTGTCACACAGTCTGTGTAGTACAGTGACATTAAGCTACAACCGTCTTGTAAGGGTTAATGGCATCCGATCTAGTAGAAAAAACTAACCGCACTATCTTTGGGATCGTGGCACGGACTTCAGCTGGATACACTCAATTAATCACCCGGGCCGCACTTTCATTGACAAATCTCTTCACGGGCCGAACAAATTCTCTGTGCTGCAATTTGCACACGCCTGGCCTACGTTGATAATATAACATTTAACTAAAAACAGTAATTATCAACATATGTCATGTACATAATGTGATAAAATATGTGTGTTTGCTCAGCAAAAATGTCCGGAAGACGGCAATTAAGCTTTTCTAGTTATTCACAATTTCTTGAATCTCCATTTTATGAGGATCATTTTGATACCAAGTTCATGGCTCTATGTTATTTCTAAGCTGAGATAATCCACATTGAAGTTGAGGTGCAGCCTACGCGCTAAAAATCATCATCTTGAGAAAAGCGCTGTTAAAGTTAGACATTGTATTTTGTCGCGTTTTTAGAAAACACTTAGCAACCGCACTAATGTTGGTTGCTACAGATTTTACAAGAGCACGTTGAAGTTACGTTTAAATCCAGTAGATGGCTCTTCTAAATGAACATGTGGGCTTGGCAACAGAAAAAAATGGAAAATACGAGTTTTTGACAAACGCAATACTGGTTTTTATGCTAAGAAGTGGGAAAGTAGTTATAAAATTTAATTTCAGTGTTTTTAAACAATTTCACGATGTTTTGATGTTATAGCATAAAAGTCAAATGTCTTTTAGCATTATCTTTTTCGTAAAAAGACAAAAAATTGATATTTGACTCGATTTTTGATTCATTTTTACTTCGAAGCATAACAACGCAGTTTTAACTATGCCGTCTCATGGTGTCGTAGATGTGAGCATTTAATTTGCAGTTTCTTAATAATTTTGATTTGTAGTTTTAAACTTTTGTTTTTCACTACCACTAAGTCAGTGCTGACATCTATTTGTACACTTGGAAGTTTCCAATATATGTATGTACTTGCTCTGCTATATGTTTGTATGGAACTGGGTTACTGGGCTTCTCTGTGAATAACTAGGACTGTTGACTTGGTAGCAAGATTAGAGGACGAGCAATAGGCTTAAACAGTGGTTTTGGTGATTATAACGTTGAGACTCAGGTGCCATGATATATTGGCTGATGTATTGACTTTAACATTTGTACTATTGTTGATTATGTTTACCATTTACTATATGTGGACTGACTATGAGACTATGATTTCGAATACAAAACAGATCGCAAAGTTAAACCATGTTTTCATCCAGTGATTTCATCTGTTTAACACGAACATCGCAACTACAAAAACAGTCTGATAAACCTGCCAATGTCGGTTGTTGGCTCTCCCCAAAACACCCCAGCGACAACTTTAGCGTCACAACAGAAACAATGAGTGGTGCACTACTGAGTAAAATGCATCCCAGGAGTGAAAGTTTCAAACAGAAGTGATCACAGATAGGCTCACCAGTTAACAAGATTTGAAGATTGCTTTTTCTGGAGACATGGGGTATAGAAAAATGTATTAGTACAGCAACAGAACAAAACGGAAAATTTTTGTTAGGTAAATGGCTTTAGCACTGAAAATTCAGGTGATAATAACACTTGCTGAATCCGAAATTAGAGAGAGGAAAAATAACTATGCCGTGTCATGGACGGTTTTGATTAGCAAGCACACATATAATCCATCATTGTACAGGGTGTCCATAAAGTCTGGGTACATAGTAAAAACAAATACTTTTTAAAAAACAATTTTATTCAATTTTGATAAATAATATTTTCAACATGATTTCCATCATTTTCAATGCATAATTTGATGCGTTTTACAAAATTCATGTGAACTTGATGGAATAGATCCGCATTGCCGTCGATTTCAGCACACTGACTGGTAATGCGTTCTCTTCATTTTGTGAATTGTTGACCTTGGAATACCCAACTCTGCGGATGTCCGACGAAGTGATTTCCTTGGGCTAGCATAAACCTTGGCCAAGACAGCCTCTCTCGTTTCGTCTAAAGTCTTGGGGCGTCCAGAACGAGGTTTGTCCAAGACACTGCCTGTTTCTTTAAACTTCTTGACCAATTTCCCGACGGCAGTAAAACAAATAGGTCGACGATTAGGGTGTCGAAGGTCAAATTCTTCCGCAATTTTACGATAAGACCATCCTTCTCGTCCACTTAAGAGTACCAAATCGATTCTTTCTTCCTTAGACAAAGCCATTTTCTTTCTGAAGAGAAAAAACTAAAAACAAATGAATAAATAGTAAAATCCCCCATGTACCCAGACTTTATGCACACCCTGTATTATGTATGCGATATACGGTACGTTCATATGGTGATAATTACTTCAGTATGTCTAATTAAACTGCTTTTAGCTTTTAAAAAAACACGACCAAGTTTAAATTATTATTCCCGATAATTACGCAGTTAATAATATTTCAGGTCGTGGAAAACATGGCGATTTTGAAGACGTCTAAAATACGTCTGTTCAACGATCGCGTTCTTAAGGCTCTGACAAAGTTGTATTACTGGAAGAAACCATCTTTGAAACGCGAGGAGCCTGGCGATGAAGGAACTGAGGTATCAGATGCATTTTCTGGGTAGTTATTTGTTGACGAGTTGAATTGTTTGGCTTGTTTTGTGTGGCTTTTTACTTGCGTTGTGCTATTCACGTCAGATAAACAAAAACAGCACTTTGCTTTGAAAACTTGTTGAAAATGTCATGCTGGAATTAGGCCAAGGTGCTTATTATTAATTATACTAGTTGTAGTAGCATCAGCAGCAGCAGCAGCAACTGTAGCACTAATAGCAGTAGCAGTAGTAGCAGTAGTGGTGATAGTAATAGTGATGGTAGTGGTAGTGGTAGTGGTGGTGGTAATGGTAGTGGTAGTAGTAGTAGTGGTGGCGGTAATGGTAGTAGTATTTTTTTAGTAGTAGTGTAGTGGTAGTGGAGTGGTAGTGGTAGTGGTGGTGGTAATGGTAGTAGTATTTTTTAGTAGTAGTGTAGTGGTAGTGGTAGTGGAGTGGTAGTGGTAGTGGTGGTGGTAATGGTAGTAGTATTTTTTTAGTAGTAGTGTAGTGGTAGTGGTAGTGGAGTGGTAGTGATGGTGGTGGTGGTGGTGGTGGTGGTGGTGGTAGTGGTTGTAGTAGTGGTAATGGTAATAGTAGTAGTTGTAGTAGTGGTAGTAGTAGTAGTAGTAGTAGTAGTAGTAGTGGTAGTAGTAGTAGTAGTAGTAGTAGTAGTTGTAGTAGTAGTAGTAGTAGTAGTAGTAGTAGTAATAGTAGTAGTTGTAGTAGTGGTAGTAGTAGTGGTAGTAGTAGTAGTAGTAGTAGTAGTAGTAGTAGTAGTAGTAGTAGTAGTAGTAGTAGTAGTAGTAGTAGTTGTAGTTGTAGTAGTGGTAGTAGTAGTGGTAGTAGTAGTAGTAGTAATAGTAGTAGCAATAGTAGTAGCAGTAGTGGTAGTGGTAGTAGTAGTAATGGTAGTGGCAATAGTAGTAGTTGTAGTAGTGGTGGTGGGGGTGGTGGTGGCAATAGTAGTACTAGTGGTCGTTGTAGTAGTAGTGGTGGTGGTGGTGGTGGTGGCAGTGGCGGTGGCGGCAGCAGCAGCGGTGACGGCTGTAACAGCAGCATGAAAATAGTAACAACTAAATTATCTGGCAGATCTCATCACTTTCTGTACTGAACTCCATTTTTCTACAACTGTGATCTTACCTGTCGTTGTGTTTGTTTAGACTGAAGGGGGCGCCGTGACGGGAGACCAAGAAATGGTGCAAACTGCAGTAAATGAATTTCTAATGAAACTTTGTTGCTCGTACAAATATGGAATCGTGTTCCACGATAAATCACTCGGTACTTCAAACAAGTAAGCAATAGAAAATTATTTAATTTATAATCATTATTCTAATCTAATCTTACTTACGTTTGATCATATATTTAGTCACTCCCTTTCAACTCTTAAAAAACCGTCAGAAAAGAAATATTTCAAAAGTATTGAGAGTAACACAATTTGATAATAGTAATCACCTGCATTCTTTTTCCACAGTAATCTTAATAAAACGTGACTATGCTCAACAGGTTACTGAACACTTTATAATCATTATCACAGTTTTTCTTAGTTCTCGCTCCATTTCATCTTTTATTTACTACTTCCCCCCACATTTATGTATATATTATTATTATTTCAATTATTAATCTCTTCTTTAAGATTTCCACGTACAGTTTGGCCTGTCAAGCTATTTCATCTTTCATTCACTACTCCCCCCACTTTTATGTATATATTATCATTATTTCAATTATTAATCTCTTCTTTAAGATTTCCACGTACAGTTTGGCCTGTCAAGCTATGCTTTTAGACTCAAACTGTATGCATCAAAATTATTCTGTAATGTAATTTGCACATGTATATGCTGCGTAAGAATCTCTTTTGTAATTTCTGGATAATATTGCATTTATATTTATATTTACTTCAGTGAAATTATCTGTATTTTTACTATAACTGTTAGATGCAGAGTGGAAATAAATAAACTTATAAACTTATATATATCACTACTTTGTGGTAGTTTTCAGGAAACAATTTTCTGATAGATAATTCCACAAGTAAGAGGACCGAGAAAAAAACTGGCTTTATAGATTATCAAATATGGTATCTGTGGCATACGGCTCTAGACTTTAAGTAACACCTAATCTTTGTATCTGTGTTTAACTTATTGTAGATAATTAGATTAAAAGCAAAAATTCACACTTTTAGAATTACGTTTTTATTTATTTTATGATATATTTATTTATTTATTTATTTGTGTATCATTTATTATGACATTGTGACAGCTTCCTTATGTATTTCAAATTATCAGCGTTTGGTGGGAGATGGTAATACGTTATGATCATATGGACCCGGTTGTTAAATTTTGGAACCGAACTTACCTAAAATGAAATGTCAACAAATCAAAACTAGGCCGGGATTCGAACCGGGGAAGTTTCAGTTAGAAGTCCAGTGTTTTAACGCCACTAGACTATTCAGCCCCTGTGTTGGTATTTAATGGAAAACTGGACGAATGATTAGACTCCATCTAATTTTAATTTACTGCCCTAAACATGCATTTTCCTGCCTTTAAAAGTTAGCAATTGTTTGTGATATTTGAGTAGTTGCCTTGGAAAGTTAATTAGTGGCAACTGAACACAGCTATCGCCTACATCACAAACTAACCACAGTTTGCGCAATCGTAGACACCTTCCCTGCTCATCTTGAATAGTTACCTTGGAAAGTTAATTAGTGACAACTTAACACAGCTGTCGCCTACATCACAAACTAACCACAATTTGTGCAATCGTAGACACCTTCCCTGCGCATCTTGAATAGTTACCTTGGAAAGTTAATTAGTGACAACTGAACACTGCTATCGCCTACATCACAAACTAACCACAATTTGTGCAATCGTAGACACCTTTCCTGCGCATCTTGAATAGTTACCTTGGAAAGTTAATTAGTGGCAACTGAACACTGCTATCACCTACATCACAAACTAACCACAATTTGCGCAATCGTAGACATCTTCCCTGCGCATGAAGCACGTTTGCATAAGTATAAGGCGCTGATGTGGCGTCACAAAAATTGACTCTACATTACAGAATATGTTGCAGTTCGCAATCATGCTTATCATGGTACCCCGCCTATTTGTTGGTCAGATGAATGTGACAAAAAGTCACTTTTGCTCATTTTAGTGGATTTGCTGAGCCACGTGTAGCTTTGAAAGTTTAACAAAATTCAACTATCCCAGGTAATTGTTATTTAATCTAAGCTTTGTGTTAAAAAAACTGTTGTAGTTTTCAGTATTTTAGAGCATACTTTATTTTGAACTAATGTCTACACCAGGAGTGTGCAAATTATCTGTCTAGCCTGGCCATTAAACATTCCCGCAATTCCTGTGGGCCACATGCAGTTTGGTCAAGGAGCCAAGTACAGTAGGACCTAATAACGATTTTTTTTGCATCCGATTTGCGCACATCATCACTACTGCACTACCACACTCAAGAAACTGTTTCAGAAGTTATTAAAATTTATATTAAAAACCATATATTTCGTCATGTCCGACGGTGACATTAAGTGACAACGGTCTTGTAAGGGTTAATGCCATCCGATCTAGAGGAAAAAACTACCAGCACTATCTTGACGATATTGGCGCAGACTTCAGCTGGATCGTGTGGGCCGCACAAGATCTCTCTGCGGACCGCAAGTGACCCGCGGGCCGCAGTTTGCACACCCCTGGTCTACGCAGTCGTCCAGTTTTCCTTTTAATGACTTTATTATGTTGCAACTTGTTACGCCGTTTACGTCACTTCGGAGTTATTCGGCAAAGTCTTCGCAGCAGTTTACAAACGTAAAAATTCGCAAAACTTATTGGTTTTATATATTTTAGAAGTCAGAACCACGTGATTGGTCGATTTCTACAGGCCCTGCCACCTAGTAGCAGTAACAAGAAGCTACGTGAGCTTGTTCAACTGATTCTGATAACCTGCCCGGATCAGTTGGAAAGCTACTTCATGGCTAACAAGCACCTCTTTGCGCCCCGGGCATCACAATCGTGGTTTGACTGCATGGATTTCTTGCAAAGCGTATGTTTTTTCGTTTTATATGTTATTTTTAGTTATTTTTTGTTTTTTCTGTTTTATTTTTCTACAAATCACTCCAACAATGGCCGATCAAGGGAGAGGACTTTAGTAAAAGAAGTGAAGACATCGATAGAAAGTGGAATTCACATAACTGACCTACTGGTTGTAGAAAATATCTACTGGTGTTATTTTTGAGTCCACTGTGGCTGGTAAAGAATTCCACAGATAAGAAGCCCGTGAAAAAACTTGCATTTAAGCAGCTTTCTGTATCTAAGAAGTCCTGCTGATAAATGAGTGCTATGAACAGTGACAAAAGTCCCAAGAGCATATTCCATAGAGATAGTGATAAAAGCCTTAACATCTGAAGTTAAGCAAAGTTGTTTCTGGTAAATAAATGGATGGTCTCCCTTAGATGCCTTACTACCTTTTTCTATTTACATCTTTGCAATAGGACGTATAATGTACATCCAACCTTTAACAAATCAGTGTCTGATCTTCGGGGGTTATTCCTGATAATTAACTGGGTACCTGTCCTGCCTCACAGAACCATAGTAGTTTGTGGTGTCACTTACAATGTCTAACTTAAAATTCTTCATTTGCTTCCTCATATGCACAGTTTTCAATTGTTATTATAATTGTGTCAGATTATGATTATCAATAACTAATACAGTCGATCCTCGTTAAACCGGACCCCGTTAGCCCGGATATCGGATAAGACGGACATCATCCGTGGTAAAGGAAGCTGACCGATTTCCGTCGGAGCCGGAGCGCTAAACACAACACGGCCTACCAACTGTACAATAATTTCTTTATCCTCACAGGTTAACTATTTTAAAGTAATATACAGTATAGTATATAGTGCAATGTATGTAGGCCTTATTAAGGTGATTATTCCTGTATAATATAGACCATATATAGGCATATCGGATAAATCGGACAATCGGCTAAACCCCCCCCCCCCCCAATTAGTCCGGTTTAACGAGTGTCGACTGTAATTAGAAATATATTAATTAATAACTAACGCATAATCATGTTAGATTTCGCTTCGGTTGTCAATAGACGATGTATCAAAAAACACAGAGTATATCTGAATTATTTTATTGTAGGTATACAGCAAACTCCTAAGCTTCAGGTTTCCCGAGGGCGCATCTTTGCAGCAGCAGGTTGCCATGGCAACGATCTATTCCCTCCCGCCTATTGCCAAAGAGCTTTTCACACAGATATTTAGGGTGAGTGACGTATTTAATATCGGAGTAGTAAGTTAATAAGTAGAGTTAAATTTAGATTTTGAAATTGTTTATTAATCGAGTGACTTTCAATACTCGAAGTGAGAGGACAAAATTTTGGGTAATTGCCTTAATATGTCAAATGGTTTAAAAAAAATGTGTGGAAATTTTGAACAGTATATTATACAAAAATAATAATGGAAATTTACCTGGAAAATTTATGTATAAATGTTATGAATATTAGGTGTTTTCCAAGGTACAGCAGCTTTAAAACAAAAAGTAAAAAAATAAACGCCTGAAAGAATTTTGTGTCACCATAACCAGACGGTTTAGTCTAGTGATAATGCGTCTGCTTTCCGTCTGGGAGGTTGTGGACTCAAACGGGGACACAAAAAGGTACACATTCCCATCTTCAACTAAACTGCTGTCCACTCGTGTATGGTTTCCACTTGAAAAACTACAGCCGTTGTTATTCCCGTTGTTTTAGAGACCGGAACTTAGGGTGAAAAACTCCGGACTGGCACTTCTTGCGGTCGTGTTGGGAAGAGTTGACGGGATTTTGCGAGAAGCACGACAAGCTACGTGGACCGACGAACGACGGAGCTCTTTTCTTCATCGGTTCACCGAGAGTGTATCAGAGGTATGAGCTCTTTGGGTCAGTGGTGCGATGTATGTAGAATTTCTGAAGGTAATTGCTAAGACATCAGAATGCAGGTAGAATTCAAGTAGAATACAGGTGAGCTTTATTTATATAAATCATTAATAACACTATACATTGCTCCCTCTCCCTCTCCCTCTCCCTCTCTCCCTCTCCCTCTCCCTCTCCCTCTCCCTCTCCCTCTCCCTCTCTCCCTCTCTCCCTCTCTCCCTCTCTCCCTCTCTCTCTCTCTCTCTCTCCCTCTCTCCCTCTCTCTCTCTCTCTCTCTCTCTCTCTCTCTCTCTCTCTCTCTCTCTCTCTCTCTCTCTCTCTCTCTCTCTCTCTCTCTCTCCCTCTCTCTCTCTCTCTCTCTCTCTCTCTCTCTCTCTCTCTCTCTCTCTCTCTCTCTCTCTCTCTGTCTGTCTGTCTGTCTGTCTGTCTGTCTGTCTCTCTCTCTCTCTCTCTCTCTCTCTCTCTCTCTCTCTCTCTCTCTCTCTCTCTCTCTCTCTCTCTCTCTCTCTCTCTCTCTCTCTCTCTCTCTCTCTCTCTCTCTCTCTCTCTCTCTGTCTCTCTCTCTCTCTCTCTCTCTCTCTCTCTCTCTCTCTCGTGTATGAAGAATTTTTGAAGGTAATAGCTAAGACATCAGTATACAGGTAGAATTCAAGTAGAATACAGGTGAGCTTTATTTATATAACTCATTAACAACACTATACATTGCTCTCTCTCCCCCTCCCTCCCTTCCCCCCCTCTCTCTCTCTCTCTCTCTCTCTCTATGTAGAATTTCTGAAGGTAATTGCTAAGACACTAGAATACAGGTAGAATTCAAGTAGAATACAGGTGAGCTTTATTTATATAAATCATTAACAACACTATACATTGCTCTCTCAGTTTAAGTCACATGCTTACTCAATGATCTCTGAAAGCCAACTGACCAGGTAAGTATTTTCCATGAAGCAAGGAAGCCAGCAGTTCAATGAAGGTAAATGTTATGCAGACTAGCTCAAGGATGAAAGTTTAGACTGTATATAAAGAAATAGACTTATTTTATAGCTGAAATTTCTTGTGTGGGATTTTTAATGTTTTAACAAGAGAATGTGATAATATGACTAATGATCATAATTAAGAACTAATAAAACAGAAGATAAAGAAATCGTGAGCTTCACGACACGGTGATGCAGTGAAAAGGGTGCAGCTGCACTCCCAGTGCCACTTTTGTTGCCTGGGGTGCGAGAAGACTGACTGTAATTTCGCCTTGTTTGATTATCTCAGTGTCTTAATTATAGTTTTAGTAGTGTTTCTTGTGACATATTATTATTATTGACTATCACCAAACAGTTGTGTTTAGGTCTATTGTAATTTTTTTTCTGAAATATATACTTGGAGACAGTTGAATTATTATTAATAATAATTATAATAATATAGGTTGTTCCTCTAGTGTCCGTGATCATGCAGTGTTGGGACACGTTGATTTTGTCTTCCAGTGCTGAGAAGCCGGTTGCCATGGAGACGTCTCTTTGCAGAGGGGTTGGTAAATCGCCCAGAATAGCAGATTCAGGTAATTCGAAACTTAGGCGAATTTTGCCTGCATTGTAAATTTGGTTTAAATTGAAAATCGTAATACTGTTTTAATGTGCTCAGTAACTTAGTAATCAGTTCCAGGCAAAAAATTTCGTCTGTTAGCACCTAGATTTTAATTCTTTTAAAGGGCAAGAACAACCTCTTTTTACGTTAAGAAAAAATCATTTTGAAGTTTTGAATCACCTTCATACTGCTTTACTACGCACAAAGCTTATATAAGCAATAACGTTGTATAAAACTTGTAAATTTAAACTTCCACAATGACCGGTGGGCATATTTTGACCAGTTTGTTGGAAATAAGTTTAGATAATATCGCATCAACTTGGAAAAATAATCAGAGCAAAGTAGCGTTTTTGGTTTTTTAGTTAAAAAAATCAATAGTATTGACAGAAATATGATATTTGTGCTTTTTATTTTTTTTTGATTTATTAGATCGAAATTTCATCAATGCACGATTACAAATGCATTTTTCCCCAACAGGTGGCACTGTGCCTGATCCGGTGGATTTAATGGATAAACTGCTTTTGATCTTTTCCTCGTATCAAGATGTTTTGCCGCAGTCGTACAGCGAAAAAGCCGTGGATTTTAGCAAATTATTGACCGGTGCGGAACTGTTGCGGTCCACCGGACATTACGTCTCTAGCTTGCATTATCTGTACATGTTAAAGTTGTTGGCTGGTGAGGGTCAGTCTCGAGTCAACTGGTTCAAACAGGTAAGATTTAGGCTGCATTTCCACTGCATCCGGACAGACACATTGTCTAGCTTGCATTATCTGTACGTGTTAAAGTTGTTGGCTGGTGAGGGTCAGTCTAGAGTCAACTGGTTCAAACAGGTAAGATTTAGGCTGCATGTCCACTGCATCCGGACAGACACATTGTCTAGCTTGCATTATCTGTACGTGTTAAAGTTGTTGGCTGGTGAGGGTCAGTCTAGAGTCAACTGGTTCAAACAAGTAAGATTTAGGCTGCATTTCCACTGCATCCGGACAGACACATTGTCTAGCTTGCATTATCTGTACGTGTTAAAGTTGTTGGCTGGTGAGGGTCAGTCTAGAGTCAACTGGTTCAAACAAGTAAGATTTAGGCTGCATTTCCACTGCATCCGGACAGACACATTGTCTAGCTTGCATTATCTGTACGTGTTAAAGTTGTTGGCTGGTGAGGGTCAGTCTAGAGTCAACTGGTTCAAACAAGTAAGATTTAGGCTGCATCCACCACCAAACACACACACAAACAAAGATTTAGGCTGCATGTCCACTGCATCCGGACAGACACATTGTCTAGCTTGCATTATCTGTACGTGTTAAAGTTGTTGGCTGGTGAGGGTCAGTCTAGAGTCAACTGGTTCAAACAAGTAAGATTTAGGCTGCATTTCCACTGCATCCGGACAGACACATTGTCTAGCTTGCATTATCTGTACATGTTAAAGTTGTTGGCTGGTGAGGGTCAGTCTCGAGTCAACTGGTTCAAACAAGTAAGATTTAGGCTGCGTTTCCACTGAGTGCGGACAGACACATTCTCTAGCTTGCATTATCTGTACATGTTAAAGTTGTTAGCTGGTGAGGGTCAGTCTCGAGTCAACTGGTTCAAACAGGTAAGATTTAGGCTGCGTTTCCACTGAGTGCGGACAGACATATTCTCTAGCTTGCATTATCTGTACATGTTAAAGTTGTTAGCTGGTGAGGGTCAGTCTAGAGTCAACTGGTTCAAACAGGTAAAATTTAGGCTGCGTTTCCACTGAGTACGGACAGACACATTCTCTAGCTTGCATTATCTGTACATGTTAAAGTTGTTGGCTGGTGAGGGTCAGTCTAGAGTCAACTGGTTCAAACAGGTAAAATTTAGGCTGCGTTTCCACTGAGTACGGACAGACACATTCTCTAGCTTGCATTATCTGTACATGTTAAAGTTGTTGGCTGGTGAGGGTCAGTCTAGAGTCAACTGGTTCAAACAGGTAAAATTTAGGCTGCGTTTCCACTGAGTACGGACAGACACATTCTCTAGCTTGCATTATCTGTACATGTTAAAGTTGTTGGCTGGTGAGGGTCAGTCTCGAGTCAACTGGTTCAAACAAGTAAGATTTAGGCTGCGTTTCCACTACGTCCGGACAGACACATTGTCTAGCTTGCATTATCTGTACATGTTAAAGTTGTTAGTTAGTGAGGGTCAGTCTAGAGTCAACTGGTTCAAACAGGTAAGATTTAGGCTGCGTTTCCACTGCATCCGGACAGACACATTGTCTAGCTTGCATTATCTGTACATGTTAAAGTTGTTAGCTGGTGAGGGTCAGTCTCGAGTCAACTGGTTCAAACAAGTAAGATTTAGGCTGCGTTTCCACTGAGTACGGACAGATACATTCTCTAGCTTGCATTGTCTGTACATGTTAAAGTTGTTAGCTGGTGAGGGTCAGTCTCGAGTCAACTGGTTCAAACAGGTAAGATTTAGGCTGCGTTTCCACTGAGTGCGGACAGATACATTGTCTAGCTTGCATTATCTGTACATGTTAAAGTTGTTAGCTGGTGAGGGTCAGTCTCGAGTCAACTGGTTCAAACAGGTAAGATTTAGGCTGCGTTTCCACTGAGTGCGGACAGACACGGACTTTTCTGTTCGCACGTTTTACCTCTGCAAAAGTTGTTAGTGTATTGCTTTGGATACTTTTGCTGTTAAAAAATTTTGTTTAGTCGAATGCGTTTGCCTTTTGTCTACATCAGGGGTGTACAAACTGCGGCCCGCTAAGAGATCTTGTGCGGCCCGCGAAGAGGTTTGTCAATGTAATGAAAGTGCGGCCCACGCGATCCAGCTGAAGTCTGCGCCAATATCCCATAGATAGTGCGGGTAGTTTTTTCCTCTAGATCGGATGGCATTAACCCTTACAAGACCGTTGTCACTTAATGTCACTGTCGACATGACGAAATATACGGTTTTTAATATAAATTTTAATAACTTCTAAAATAGTTTCTTGAGTGCAGTAGTAATGATGTACGCAGGTCGGATGCAAAAAAAATCGTTATTAGGCCTTTCTGTACTTGGCTCCTTGACCAAACTGCATGTGGCCCGCAGGAATTGCGGGAATGTTTAATGTGGCCCGGCTAGTCAGATAATTTGCACACCCCTGAATTACATCAAACCTTACAAGTGCTTGTTGTTTGTTTGTTTAGGTAAACAAAGGGGCGGGTACGTTCCAACACTTGTGTCACATGATCTCTTCAACCAATGACACGTTTCTGCAGGATGTTGTCATTCGACTCCAGTCGCAGGTTTGTTTTAAAGTACAAGGCTACAGAATTCTGCCGCCCGATGGCGCTTTGCCGAACGTTGAAATTTCGCGTATTTGCATTCGAACTAGGATTTGAATTTACACCTTGGAGGTGGGGTGCATGGCTGAGAGGTTAATACGTAGTGACTGAAATTAAGAATGTCCACGAGGCTGGTTAGTTAAGAGACGAGTGAAAGCGCATTGATTTTTATGGAGCGGTTTCACTTGCCGTGCTGATTCTGGATGTTTACCTCGTAGTAAACAGGATGTAAGCATGACCGAAAATGGCCAAGACACCTCTGCTTGTTCAATGGCTCGTTGTTGAGACATGCTTTTGATAATCAACAATAGGTTTTAGACGTCAAATGTAGACACAGGAAAGTTTAAATGTGACTTAGGTAAGTCAAATGTAGACATAGGAATTTCGAATGTGTTTTGATAACTCAAATGTGACTTAGGTAAGTCAAATGTAGATGCGGTACTTTGAATAAATCGGTAATTAAGTTATTTAAGTGCAAATTAGAAAAAGATAAACCAAAGATAGTGCATCTATTAGTAAGCCTATAACGTTGTTATTTTAACTTAGGAGCTCATATTAAATTGAAATTAAAGAAGATTAAATTTAACATCCTTAAACTTTACCACCTATCCACATTTGAGATACCAATGTCACATTTGACTTTACATGTGTCTACATTTGACTTACCAAAAGGCTTAAGATTTCTTGAAAACCATTGTTAACACATTTGACCTACCTAAGTCTACATTTGAGTTACCAAGACACATTTAAATTAACTAAATCTACATTTGAGTTAACGTCGGTCTACATTTGACATGTAAAACCTAAAGAATAACATCCCGATGAACTCGGACTTGGGCCGAGACCAAAAAATCATGTCACGAGGCTGTTTTTGCGTAAAAACTCATCACATCTCCTGTCCCTTTGTGCGATATTAGTTACTTGGAACGATGATGGTTCTTTCTTTAACTCCTTCATAACCCCCCATCATTCAAAATAGGTCTTATAAGACCCGTGACTTTTCTGCTACTGTATGAGCACAGACATAACTAAATGATTACAAATTAGGTACTGTTCTATTCAGGAGAATCTCGGCTGTCTAATCATGGTATTTGCTTAAACATTTATAAGTGATTTAATTTGATATAATTAAGAAAAACACGCCCTCTTTAGGTGCTCCAAATTAATCTATCGAGTAGTTTAGTCCGGTGTACACTTGCGTGATCGCACACGCTATTTTATTGATCGCCTGCTTGCTACAGCGTAAGCTGAACAGTATTTTACTTCTATTCCAGGAAAAACCAACCGATCAGCCAAGGACAAATTAAGGTCCTTTCATTTTTAACGGGAATTTCTCTTTAAAAATAGAGTAGATTTGAGGCCAAAGTGAATCAGAGTGTGGTGTCTGGATAGTTGAAATTTTCTGCATTAGCTGATTTCACACAAGTGATACTGTACATTGTTACAGTGCAAACACTGCAGTTACTGAAAGCTTCAAAATTTTTTCATCAGAAATCGATTTTTAATTGGTCTAAGATAAGCAAATGCATTTCATATATAGTTTTACATTAAAATCCATTGTGTGAGGAGCAGGAACCTTCAAAAATGATCAAATGTAATGTAATCGCTGCTTAGTGAGAGCAGTTTTTCACGAACCTATGTAAAATGTAGCAACCGCTTATGGCCCTGAAAGAGTTAAATTTCTCAATTTAAGTTTTCGTATTCCTGAAATACGACCCGGAACTACAGCTCATGTACTTCGCTCAAATCTGATCGTAGTATTATTGATTTTTGTCTGACTTGATAAATGTTTTTTATGGATCCGCGTTGCAGGTAGTGGAAAGAACTGGACTAACGGAATGTGCTGCGGATGAAGTGGAGGCCTGTCTGAGACAATTACTCGTCACGAATAAAACTCATCACTCAACCATTGTTGATTTTCTGACGAAGGTCTTTTCAATCGTTGTGTCCAATCCTTATTCATACTGTGACAAGGTATGTAATATTTAGATTGTAATGGTGAATTACTCGTAGTGAATTTTAGCAGTATATTATCACAGATATCTCACGAAAGCAACTGTTTTACAAACGGTAGTTGTAAATGCTATCATTTCAGCCGCGTTCCTCGTGGTTCATGACTTTTTTGCCCATCCGAAAATTTAAGGCCAACAGTAGACAGTTGTGCTTGAAAAACTCTGCAAAAGCTCGACAAATTGTCATAAGACATTTGTGGGTGCTTGCCTTTGTTATAAATAGGTAGCTGCTTCGGCTTTTAAGCAACTAATGCATAATTAAGTCCACATGAAACAACTAAAGTTACTGAACAGATGCGGCAGACGGCTTTGCTTTACTCAGATGTCACAGGACGGTTGTAGTTAAGACGCGTGTGCAGAGCCAAAGACAAAATATTATTCTTTAAAATCAATCTTTTAGAAAACTTATAAATGTTTAAGGTCTGTTGCCGGAGTCTCAAAATTCCGCATTCGACTTCGCCAAACTGTCGCAAAGTTGCCTGCACGCGTGCGAACGCGTCCTCGATTATTTGCGATGCCCGTCAACGAATTAAAAAACTTATGAAAACTTTGTGAAGATCTTGAGATGCTTTAGAGACCGCTGCTACGGCTTTGCGACCGTTTTTCAACATTTTGGAGAACCTCAACTGACCCGCACTTCTTTTTGCAGATCGTCAGGAAACGATCGCAATATACCCACGCGCAAATGTCGTGTAACATTCGCCTTTTCGCATAAGTGTCACAGAAGTCACCAAACACGTGTAAACATGTCTTCCAACACTAGCAATTTTCGTTAGAGAAAAAGCCCGAATTTGGCAAAAAGCTGGCGAAAATTGCGCAAAATTATTTAGAACTTCACGCGAATGATTTGAGACAAAACGTATCTGGGAGAATTTTTTGGAGACTGTTGTACTTTGATCTCCGTCAAGGAATTTGAAGGTCCCTTGAAACACTTGAAGAATTGCTGTAATGATTTGTCATAAAGATTTTAATTGTAATACATTTCATTAAAAATAACGAATGATATTAAATGTTTTCGTTTACAAATGTACTTAGATAATATAATTTATAATATTGGATGCAGCTTGTTTATTATAGGTGTAATATTCTATTTTTACAGTATTGTCTGTTTGTTGTTGATGTGTTTGTTTATTAGGCTTGTTTATTACTAATGTAATTTTGTAATTGTTTGCAGTTTGTTGCTTGTAATTATTTCTAATTTATTGAATCATATGTATATATAATAATAGGATTTATAATATAATAATATAATATAATATAGTATAGTATAGTATAGTATAGTATAGTATAGTATAGTATAGTATAGTACAGTACA
>JAQGDQ010000963.1:32500-75653 GCA_030141605.1 Tubiluchus corallicola
TCATGGTGGTCTTACAAGCTTTGCTTCTTGACCACCATGCAGCATCTATTTGTTGTTGACAAACTATTATGTAGTTTAGTAACTAGGCTAGTATACTTCTGTTAAATTTTTGTAATTATATTTGGAATTTTTCCCTAACTATATCATGCTATAGCATACTAATGTAGTTTTGTTACAATTATTGTAATTATATTTCATTTTCTAGTTATAGGGCATAATAGTTAAAGATAATAATGCAAATTGTAATGGAAAAATACCTGCTGAAGTGATAATAAATTACAAATTACAAAACGTCCCACTGTTGTGGTTTTGTTTAGTGATTAATATTTGTTGTTTAGTAATAGTTGTAAAATGTTGTTGTTTATACAAGAGATTTACAATTCTAGGTTTCCGTTTAGTCCAATCTTGCCAGCTGCACTAGAGATGTTAAGCAACTTGGATTTCTCCACGGATGAAAATGGTATTACTTACGGCATTATGATATATTTGTATTGCAAAAATGGCGTTCCAGTAGTTGCAATTCTCTCCAAGGTACAAAGGCAGCAGAGAGAAGTACCGTATATACTTGTGTACATGTCGAATTTTTGCGAGGCGATTTTAAGGTGAAATTTTTGGGGTCAACTTATACTTGCGATATGTTTTTGGGGGATGTCGCTAAAGAGTCGTCTACAATGTGAATATGTGAAGAAATAATCCTTCATTATAGGCTCAACTGAATGAACACACTCATACTGTGATACTTCACATATTGACATAATTGACATTTTAACTCCACTTAGAGGTTCTCTATGGTCACAAAATTACAATTTCTTGCTGGCTCCAAGGGGGCTTCCCTTGAACCCCATTCGGGGCCTAGGGGGCCTCAAAACCCCCGACCTGTTTCAGAGTTTTTTGTAATTTTAAGGGGTATTTGGTCCCAGAAATCAACAATCTTTTAGTTCCTCTGCATCAAACGGCTCTGTGCGGCTTTCGTACACTTTCTCTTTAAAAGAATTCTGCATACCGTAACCCAGAGAACTAAGTCCCAATTTTTTCTTGACAGCAATTCATCGGTGCTTTACTTTCTGAAACTTGTAACTTTCATCGCCAAAAGTCGATGTATTGTTTTGTCACTCTGTGAAATTTTAAATTTGTAGTGCAGTTGCTTCCAACATTAGTCCAAACTTCGGCACATCCTCACATTGATGAATACAAAATTGTATCTCTGTAAAGAAATGTTATAAGAATGAAACAGTTTTTTGTGCTTCTGATTTTTTTTGTTGAGAAAATTTCGTACATGCTCTGCCTGCCGTTGCCGCCGATGCCAATTTTGATAAAATTGTAATACGTTCTCCCGGGATACGTTCTCCCTGGATACGTTCTCCCTGGATACGTTCTCCCTGGATACGTTCTCCCTGGATACGTTCTCCCTGGATACGTTCTCCCTGGATACGTTCTCCCTGGATACGTTCTCCCTGGATACGTTCTCCCTGGATACGTTCTCCCTGGATGCGTTCTCCCTGGATGCGTTCTCCCTGGATGCGTTCTCCCTGGATGCGTTCTCCCTGGATGCGTTCTCCCTGGATGCGTTCTCCCTGGATGCGTTCTCCCGGGATGCGTTCTCCCGGGATGCGTTCTCACGGGATGCGTTCTCCCTGGATGCGTTCTCCCTGGATATGTTCTCCCGGGATACGTTCTCCCGGGATACGTTCTCCCTGGATGATACGTTCTCCCGGGATACGTTCTCCCTGGATACGTTCTCCCTGGATACGTTCTCCCGGGATACGTTCTCCCGGGATCCGTTCTCCCTGGATGCGTTCTCCCGGGATGTGTTCTCCCTGGATGCGTTCTCCCGGGATGCGTTCTCCCTGGATACGTTCTCCCGGGATACGTTCTCCCGGGATCCGTTCTCCCTGGATGCGTTCTCCCGGGATGCGTTCTCCCTGGATACGTTCTCCTTGGATACGTTCTCCCGGGATGCGTTCTCCCTGGATACGTTCTCCCTGGATGCGTTCTCCCGGGATGCGTTCTCCCGGGATCCGTTCTCCCGGGATGCGTTCTCCCTGGATACGTTCTCCCTGGATACGTTCTCCCTGGATACGTTCTCCCTGGATACGTTCTCCCTGGATACGTTCTCCCTGGATACGCTCTCCCGGGATGCATTTTCCCGGGATACGTTCTCCCTGGATACGTTCTTCCGGGATATGTTCTTCCGGGATGCGTTCTCCCGGGATGGTAACACAGACCTTGATTGTTCTCATTTTTCAACAGAAGTTCTGGTAACTTACGTGTCCGCCGTTGCCGTGTCAGTACTTCACGCTCAAGGTGAACCGACCGCTTTCTGTCTCTTGCTGAGCAAATACAGGATGTTCCTGACCCTGGAGCTGAACGCTTACATCGATAACTGGCTTCCGGAGGAGTTGAGAAGCCATTCGGATAGCGAAGAGGTGCGCAATTTTGCTCGCTATGCATGTTGTCAAGTCGATGTCTGCTTTTATTTGATGTTTAGTTGCTGCTGTAACTTAAAGTCTATTTGAATTCGTGAAGTTTTAAAATGCAAGAAAATGCTAGAACACTAAGTAAAGTTTAGAAAATTCATTTTGAAATAAGAGAAGTTTTTGTAAATTTGAATTTTGTCTATTATTAGGCTACCTTACACAGCTAGCAATTATCTTTATGAGCAAAACTGTAGTAGGTTTTGTAGGCCTGACAAGATCTGCAGCATCGTGTAAAGCAGGAGTGTGCAAATTATTTGACTAGCCGGGCCACATTAAACTTTCCCGCAATTCCTGCCACAGGCAGTTTGGTCAAGGAGCCAAGTACAGAAAGGCCTAATAACGATTTTTTTGCATCCGACCTGCGTACGCCATTACTACTACACTCAAGAAACTATTTTAGAAGTTATTAAAATTTATATTACAAACCATATATTTCTACTTTCAGGACAGATAGTGGTAATTTCATTACAATGCATATTAGTAATGTGTATCACACAGTCTGTGTAGTACAGTGACATTAAGCTACAACCGTCTTGTAAGGGTTAATGGCATCCGATCTAGTAGAAAAAACTACCCGCACTATCTTTGGGATCGTGGCGCAGATATCGTGGCACGGATCGTGGTTTCAGCTGGATACACTCAATTCTTCGCCCGGGCCGCACTTTCATTAGGTTGACAAACCTCTTCGTGGGCCTCACAAAATCTCTCAGCGGGCCGCAATTTGCACACCCCTGGTGTAAAGTTTGTATGTTTGGCGCATAAACAAAATGTATCCAAGCAGTTAAACATAGTTATTAGAGAAATCCATATTTATTATACGCTAGCAAAGGCCCGCAAAAAATTTTTCGTGCAAATACTTGTATAATCAAAAATACGCAAACATCCTACCTAGTCCTCATTTATAACGCAAAGCCAGCAGCAGCAGCTTTTACTGAATTAAAGCTATAAGGTTACAGACAGAATTCCCGTTCTTCACATCTCAGATGTACAACTTTTGCAAAAAACGGCCGAAAAATGGCCATTTTTGGAGGTTCTTTGCCCCCCGTTCCTCGCGGTGGGCCCGATTCGAAAAATAAACCCCCAATGGCATGACACTAGATCGATCGAGACCTTTCGTTTGTTGTATAAATCGCCGCAAATGGTGCCGTCGTCGAAGCTGTAGCCTTGATTCTTATATATATATATATATATATATATGTAAATAATAATAAATAATATATATATATATATATATTCCAGCAGAATTAATATATGTGACAGCTTCTAAGTGCTAATGGTTCAAGTGCACCACATGTTGAATGGTATTTTAGGTGGTGCACTTTTCTTACCCGTTCTACGACAACACAATCTTTGGAGAGACGATGGTGCGTTTCTTGGAGCATCCGACCATCTTCGATCTTAGACAGCTACACGAGCTTTCGGACACGTTCCGCGCGATGGAGCTACACGAGCTTGTTGCCCATCTAAACCAGCTGGTGTTGTGCATTAATTCAATGCAGAGGAGGCAGTACGTTTATTTCGTAAGTAAAATGCGACTTGTA
This sequence comes from Tubiluchus corallicola, assembly GCA_030141605.1. Taxonomy (NCBI): domain Eukaryota; kingdom Metazoa; phylum Priapulida; class Priapulimorpha; order Priapulimorphida; family Tubiluchidae; genus Tubiluchus; species Tubiluchus corallicola. Next base: position 36,519 of record JAQGDQ010000963.1, read on the forward strand.
TTAAAGCTTGTTGCCCATCTAAACCAGCTGGTGTTGTGCATTAATTCAATGCAGAGGAGGCAGTACGTTCATTTCGTAAGTAAAATGCGACTTGTATTAAAGCTTGTTGCCCATCTAAACCAGCTGGTGTTGTGCATTAATTCAATGCAGAGGAGGCAGTACATTAATTTCGTAAGTAAAATGCGACTTGTATTAAAGGTTGTTGCCCATCTAAACCAGCTGGTGTTGTGCATTAATTCAATGCAGAGGAGGCAGTACATTCATTTCGTAAGTAAAATGCGACTTGTATTAAAGCTTGTTGCCCATCTAAACCAGCTGGTGTTGTGCATTAATTCTATGCAGAGGAGGCAGTACATTAATTTCGTAAGTAAAATGCGACTTGTATTAAAGCTTGTTGCCCATCTACACCATCTAAACAAAAACGTGCTGCTGCCAATCTTAGTAGATTCACTGAGCCGCGCGTAGCTTTGGAAGTTTAACAAAATTTGAGTATCCGAAGTAATTATTATTTAATTCAAGCTTTGATTTAAAAAAAGCTATTGTAGTTTTCAGTATTTTAGAGCATTCTTTATTCTGAACAAGTAATCACACAATCGTCCAGTTTTCCTTTAATGAACCTACGTTTAAACTAAATTAACGATTTGTTTTGCGTTTTTAGGACGATTCCGGAATTCTAATGACAATCTTAACGGATTTATTGAACGTCATTCGGTCTGAAGTACGGGAACAGGATTCCCTCATTTCCGGGACACCCGGCATGCCGGATCACGATAGTCGCGATCGAGATGCGGAATCTACAGCGCAGAGTAGGAAGACGAACCTCGTAAATTCTTTAAACTTGAGAAAACAGTTCGCGGACTACGTGCGAACAGCGTTAATTCACCTCTTGCATAATCCGAAGCACGTTAACGACTTTCGCTCGTTATTCGATGTCGATCGCAGCCGTGAAACAGGTGCGGCGATTTGTAAAGATTTTTTTAAGCTTTTCGATCATTTCGAGATGTCGGCGGATGTTTCCGACATTCTATTTGAACCCTATTATAAGTGCATCAAAGAAACGTTGCTTTCTTCCGTACCATCGAGCCGATTTTTCCACTTCGCCGGGGCCTACATTTTGCGCATGAATACGCAACAGCGGACGGAACTACTTCATGTTGCGTTGTGCACGATTTTCGCCGAGAGGATGAGGTGCGGTGCGGCAGTAGTGGAAATCTCTAAAATAATTTCGCTGATTTTACGGTCTTTCCAAGAAGATGGCGCCACCACGACTGCGAAAGCCGTCATGGGTCACCTGCCCGAGGAACTGATTAACGGCTTGCTGACGACTACGGAAGAGCGTTGCCCTACCAACGACGAGTTTCTCGACTTGTGCTACTTGATAATTCAGGTAGGTTTATATTTGCGAAATGCCTGTAATCTCACTCGACTGCAAATAGTGAAATTACATGTTTCATTGTTGTGCCTGACTAACTTGCTGGCCATTGAGAAATTTCACTTTTTACAGAATATTTGTTAGAATGAGAATCGCAACTGCCCTGCTTGAGCAAGGTAAAGCTAAGCAAAGGCATGGCTTTATTCCGACACAACTAGTTTCGACCAGTTATGATCATGTCTGTGTCTCGTGATTTGTGTCTGTCTTAAGCAAAACTGGACACAATCTACTCTTTAAAACATTGAAAGGAAACGTACAATTTTTTCAAGAATGCCTTATGTGTTAGGAAGCAATAAAATGACTTGACTCATTATTCTTGTGCACAACTTCACAAGAAACATTAGGCAATAAAATGAGTTGTGACTCATTATTCTTGTGCACAACTTCACAAGAAACATTAGGCAATAAAATGAGTTGACTCATTATTCTTGTGCACAACTTCACAGGAAACATTAAGCAATAAAATGAGTTGACTCATTATTCTTGTGCACAACTTCACAGGAAACATTAGGCAATAAAATGAGTTGACTCATTATTCTTGTGCACAACTTCACAGGAAACATTAGGCAATAAAATGAGTTGACTCATTATTGTGATCATCTTCACAGGAAACATTAGGTAATAAAATGAGTCATTCGTCTTTACTTTTTTATTGAATCCTTCTTTCCATATTTTCTGCTGATGTCAGTGTTTATAATAATTTATTCTGTTGCCTGCAGGTGTCACCAGTGTACAGCAACTGCATAACGGAAGTGCAGTTCCGTGCTTTAGTCCAACGTCTCTCGCATTTTTGCACGGGTGACGAGGAAAACCGAGAATTGATCACGAAATTGTCTGAGCTTGTGTGCAGTTTAGTACGGCATAGTGCCACCTGCAGGGACTTTTTAGAAACTTACCTGTGTGCGGAGAAGCTGACGCGAACGAAGCAGTTACTACTGGGGTTGCTTCCGGCTGTGACGAGTTGCTTGCATTGGAGGATGCTAAGTAATTCAGGTTTGTGCAACGTGAATTAAAATTTAAATTAAATTAAAATTAACACAACGTATAGTTCTGAGAAACGAAGAATAGGTCATAAGCAGGCTGCATAAGATTATGGATATCCATAAAATAAGACCAAAAATCCATCAAATAAAATTTGAAAAATCCATAAAATAAGAAATGCATAAAATAAATAAATATTTTTTTTTGTGATTTTTTGTACAAAATAAGGCAATCAAAACTGAATACAGGCATTGGATCGGAAACTTCAGCCTAGAGGGCATTCTACATTCGTACCAAATAGATGAATTATTTGAACTGAAGTGATGAATTACAAGGCATTGTCTCGTAAAATTTGATTAAATTTGAAGTGACATGAAACCGATAAAATTAAAACTAAGTCCTGCGTGTTTAAGAACACGTTTCAAGCACTCCTGTTTTTACTTTTTAATTGATTTCCCCCTGGGCATCTCGTTCCAGATATAGTCTATTTCTTATTTTATTGATATCCATAAAATAAAATTTCAAAAATCCATAAAATAAGCTATTTTATTTATTTTATACATATCCATAATCTTCTGCACCCTGGTCATAAGTCGGCGACCGCCAGTAAAAGTTTCTCTTTCTAGTTAACAAGTTTAATATTAGGCTCTGGGTAAGTGCTTTTTAGTGTTATGTTAGTAGGAGTGAGCATTCTCTGGTTCTCTACCAGAAAGTAAATTCGATTCGAATCGAATCGAACTTCAGTATTTCCAATTTGAATCGAATTCGAATTGAGACTGAAAGATTTCCCATCAGGTTTTCGAACCACCAGTGAAAATCAGTCTTGCGAAGATCTTGCATATTACTCGATTTCGTTCTACGGTAAAACCATGAATAATTCGTTTAAAAATGTGCGCAGAAATCGCAGATATATTATGCTGTTTTTTCAATCGTTTTAATGACAAAAGAACGTATGTGGTTGAAGTGCGGAATTATTGGAATCTGTAGTTTTATGTTCAAATCAAATTCGAACTAAAAAACTCTTTCGAATTGAGTTCGAACGTTCGACGTCCATAATCGGAAATCGACGAAAGGATTTTGATTTTGATTCGGGGCGAAAGGCTCGATTATTTTGATTACAATTATGATTCTAGACAGGGGTTGTGTGGGATCTGTTTTTAGTTGTTTTCATCCCTATTAAATTATAAGAAATATTTGGAAAGGCGCTCAAAATGCACATATGCTGACGACATCAGAGAAATTTTTTCCGACCGAGATTTCATTTTTCAGGTTAAATTTTCATAAACAGAATTTCAATTAGAGAGCCCATTTGAGGAATTTGCTAAATCTTATGTAAATCCTATCCTATTTAAAGAAAATTTTATCTAATTTATTTATGTATTTAATTAATTTATTGACAAGTAGTTTACAATTCCCCAAGCCCTAGCCGTAGTCCCAACCCTAATCGTAATCCTAATCCTGACCGTAACACAAACCCTAATCCCAACCCTAACCCAACCATAATCCTAATAATCCTGGCTTTAATCCTAGTCCCAACCCTAATCCTGACCATAACCAAAACCCTAATGCCAACACTAACCCAAACCATAATCCTGATCCTGGTTTAATCCTAGTCCCAGCCCTAATCCTGACCATAACCAAAACTCTAATCCCAAACCTAAGCCAAACCATAATCCTAATCTTAATTTTTACTATAACCCCGATCCTAAACAAAACCATAATCCTAATCCTAACTTTAACCCTAATCCGAACCATAACCCCAATCCTAACCCAACCCTAACCCAAACCATAATCCTAATCCTAACTTTAATGCTAATCCGAACCATAATCCTAATCCTAACTTTAACCCTAATCCGAACCATAACCCAAAGCCTAACCCCAACCCTAACCCAAACCATAATCCTAATCCTAACTTTTACAGTTATCCGAACCCTAATCCTAAACTGTTTCACGAACTAATATCTTTGTTGTTTGGAATCGTTAAATTTAGCCCGTTACTGTAATTAATTTATTATAAAATCAGGTTTATTGAATTATTTCAGCATCGACACTGATTACATCCAGGATGAGAAAGCTATATTGGAGTTTATGTACTGAAATCATACTAAACAACACAGATGTACGACAAGCAAAATGTTCAACACGCCTGCTAGCTCTGTTATTGAAGATGGACAGTATTGGTTAGTATTGAAAAATGTGGTTCTTATTAAAGCAAAGAACAAGTTTCTCAATATATTGAGTTTATGTTACTGTTATCACTTAAACTTAGAAAAATAAACAAAAGAATTAGCAAAGAACTGCCTATAAAGCTGAAATTTGAAAAATACTACCTCTGAATAGAAATTTTCAGGCGTGGTGGTTGCCGCCATTCAGTTGAAAATCATGATGTAACTGGTAGATTTCGTGACTTTTCGTACGGGCTTCGTGGCTTTCCGTGAACGCGTGCTGCTTAAACTAATTCAAACTTCTGCAGCTTACCTAATATTCCCGCAAAAATATTACATGATGAGCTATCTAATTTTTTCCTGAAAATTTGTTGCGCTTTTCACGAAGATTGAAAGCGCGCTACTTTTCTTCAAGACGAATGACGTCATTGGAAGAAGAATGGGCGTTGAAAATGGGAGCGCCCAAGCGTGAAGTGATCGCAAGTTTAAACTGATTTTATGTGAAGTGCTTATTGCAGTCTTATTACTAAATCCTTCTAACATTTTTCGCGAACGTTGAAGTACGCCCGGCTTCCCAGAAGACATGGCCTTTCCTTTTAAATGTAGCGTTTTTGCGTAGGTGTTGAAATGCTCCCAGAGTGTGTGTTTGTGTGTCCTACTACAACGCCCAGTTTATATTTTCATTTTTTCTACGTTCCTTGAGGCCTGTGACTAGTGCTTAATCGTGCTCTTTTCTCCACGGTCACCCATCCATGCACTAAGTAGGCGGTATGTTGTGTAACAGTTGCTGCCTGTTACTAGTGCTTAATCGAGTTCTTTTCTCCACAGTCATCCATCCATGCACTAAGCAGGCGGTATGTTGTGTAACTGTTGCTGCCTGTTACTAGTGCTTAAGCGAGTTCTTTTCTCCACGGTCACCCATCCATGCACTAAATAGGCGGTACGTTGTGTAACTGTTGCTGCCCGTGACTAGTGCTTAATCGTGTTCTTTTCTCCACGGTCACCCATCCATGCACTAAGTAGGCGGTACGTTGTGTAACTGTTGCTGCCCGTGACTAGTGCTTAATCGTGTTCTTTTCTCCACGGTCACCCATCCATGCACTAAGTAGGCGGTACATTGTGTAACTGTTGCTGCTTTGTCATTTAGAGATCAGCTCTGTTCAGTCGTTTGTGGAACAACTGCAAGTCGTAATCCAGCACCCGGGCTCCGTGTGCACGAACCATCTGCACGCTTCTCGGTTGCTGCACCGCCATTTGCTTCGGTGTGAAGACGCTGCCGATGAGGAAGATGCCGGGGTTGCCATGGAGACGAATGCTGCTGCACCGGAGAATGAAGGAATGATTGCGGGGTGGATTTTAACTTACATGAACTGCATTGGTAACATTCTGTCCGGGAGTAAAACAAGGAAACGTGAAAGAGTCGTAGTCGATGATGATGACGATGATGATGGCAGCGATGATGCTGAAGATGATGATGTTTTGGGTCTGGCTATAAAGGACTGTCAGTTTTTGTGTGAACAGGTTTGTACGATTTTTAACTTTTTTTAAAATTTCTTAAGAAACTTTCAAAATACAGGGTGGTACATAATTTTTTGCTAGGAGTTTACGGCAGTGGTGCCCAGACATTTGTTTCCAGAACCGCGACCCCGCGAAGAACATAATCACATGTTATACTAATAAAAAGCATTTACAGTCTAGCCTCATTATCTCGCCACTGTCCGTCCAGGGCAAATTTTTGGCGAGAGGCGAGTTTGGCGGCATAACGGGAATATAACGAAGTTAGTCTATATGTATATACATAATAGTTGATTAACATAGTGTTCCTCTATGTGCATATAAAATATATTTTGCATTATGATACCTATCAACATTAATTTTATTACACGTGCTGCCTGTTCTCTGCCCCTATCAAGAATTATTCGTATGATAAATACAAATTTCCTTTTTTTGTTCAGGATTAAGACAAAACAGTTTTCGCTTCAGAGACATCATGTAAAGTTGCTCACACTTTGTGGAAACTCAAACTTAAACGCAGCTTTGGTGTTATAGAGTAAGGATATCGGTGACGCTTTAGTTTCTCTGCGCATTAACCAACCACAGCACTCCTAATCTAATCCTGGTGAGACACACACTAGATTAATTATGTCTGTCTATCGAGTACAGCAGCATTGTCTACATACCGCGGTTATATTGATCGACACGCGGTATATGTATTGATCGATTCACCTCTGAGTTTGTCTGTTTGGCGACATAACGAATATAGTTTACATAAGCACTCATCCTAGCATGACGTGGCGAGGGCGAGAAGCGAGGGTGGTGACTTAACGAGGTAAATATCAAAGCAGGAAATCCGTCCTGGTACTTTCTATGGCGAGAGACGAGTTTGGCGGCATAACGAGGGGCGAGATAACGAGGCTAGACTGTATTAATTTTAAGTTACTGTTCAAAAAATTATTGAACAATGATTGATTGTTTCGTTAATGTGACTGTTGCACCTGTTTCTCAGCGACCAGCTATCCAAGGAGGTCCGACCTAAAATGAATAGCGACAGGCTTTCGGGCGGTGTACAAAAGTGTACAGCTTGGAACAACTCGCATTTTAATTTTTCCGGTAAATCAAGCACTAACATATCCTTCTACCCTTCCTGTGTGATCTAACCTTTCTCCCAGTTCTTTTTTTTTCACTCATCGATTCCTTTTTTACCTGGTTCAGGTTCACATGACAGTGGGCTTATACAAGCCTTTGCTTCTCTAGCTCACTGCAGTACAATTATTCTTTTATGATAACGATAGCATATGAAACATAAAAATTTAATACAGTATGATGTGACAATTTCGATCTCGCCATGTATTGAATGTCTTTATATTGTACTGAATGTGATAATAATAAAAGCTTTAAAGTTTCACAAAAAAGCAGAATTCCTTCAAACCCTGATGCGTTTCTCGTGGCCTGCAGTCTTGACCAAGGGTGAGCATTCTCTACCAGAAAGCGGACTCGAATCAAATCGAATTTGCGACTTTCGAATTCGAAGCGAACCGAATTTCTGTATTTCGAATCCGCATTGAATTTGAGTTGAGTTTGAAAGATTTTCAAGCAAGTTTTTGAACCATTAGTAAAAAGTTGTTTTACAAAGATTATGTATATTACTTGAATTATTACTATTACAGTAAAACTGCTATTAGTTTGTTAAAAATTTTGCACAGAAACTGCAGCTAAATTGTGCTAGCTGTTGCACGGAAACTGCAGCTAGTGTGCTAACTGTTGCACAGAAACTGCAGCTAAATTGTGCTAACTGTTGCACAGAAACTGCAGCTAAATTGTGCTAACTGTTGCAGAGAAACTGCAGCTAAATTGTGCTAACTGTTGCACAGAAACTGCAGCTAAATTGTGCTAATTGTTGCACAGAAACTGCAGCTAAAGTGTGCTAACTGTTGCACAGAAACTGCAGCTAAATTGTGCTAACTGTTGCCCAGAAACTGCAGCTAAATTGTGCTAACTGTTGCACAGAAACTGCAGCTAAATTGTGCTAACTGTCGCACAGAAACTGCGGCTAAATTGTGCTAACTGTTGCACAGAAACTGCAGCTAAATTGTGCTAACTGTTGCACAGAAACTGCAGCTAAATTGTGCTAACTGTTGCACACAAACTGCAGCTAAATTGTGCTAACTGTTGCACAGAAACTGCAGCTAAAGTGTGCTAACTGTTGCACAGAAATTGCAGTTAAATTTTGCTAACTGCATGCTGAACATTTCTGACTGAAGTGCTGAATTATTTGAAGCTAAAATTTTATGTTGGGATCAAACCCGAACTAAAAAACTCGTTCGAATCGAATTCGACCGTTTCATACTCACCCCTAGTCCTGAGTGCAGTAACCCAAAGAACTCCATATCCTCCAATACTGATGAATAGCACGCTCTTCAGGGTTCCCAAGGTCAGAAAAAATCCTGGAAAATCTTTGAAAATACACGCTATCCTGGAGAGTCAGGGAAAAAGATAATTTGTTAAAAGGTCAGAGAATATGATGAAAATGGGGCGAAAAGTCCGGGAAATTGGAAGAGGTTGCAAACACTAGTTGCCCGTTAATACGCTGATTTGCTGGAAAATATGTTAATTTTTAGCCTCCAATACAATAACCAGCATCATACAAAATGGCTTAGACTTAACTGTAGAAAACCACAGATGCATGCTCGCTGAAACAATGATGTCATAATAATTATTGCAATTTACATTTTTAATTAAGAAATATGGTTTTATATGTTGAGCATATGAACGTGTCAAAGATCACAAAATTCCCGGCCGGGTGTGCGATAAAGTAATATTACCCGGGCGATTAGACGGAAACAGAGTATTTTTATTGCGACTCTTGTTTATTCTATTTTAGTTTGCTGTAGTAACATCGGAGGAGATTTGTCAACAGTGGAAACCTTTTGTGAGATCCTGTTTAAAGTAAGTCTACATTGTTATTCGCATCTCGGTGTCGTCTAGTTGTGTGTCTCTGTATTACATAGTTTAAGAAACGTCAACCGACCCAGAGGGGGGTAGGGGCGTCCACTTTGCAATGACCAATCACTATCAGTTCTCTTGCTGTTGGCAAGACCAGCTTTACCACTAGGCAAACTGGACAGTGGCTTAGGGCACCAAATTCTGGAAGCAATTCTTTCATTGTTAACCCTTTCAGTCCCAAATTATTTTTTTAATAAGAAAAAATTTTTGGCTTGGTACTTTTGTTCAGTATGTCCATCTTGTTTACACATAATAATTATTTTTTCTACCTGTGCCCGCGTGCTAAATATAGCCTGTATCCCACGGGATACATTGGGATTCAATGGAAGCATAAAATGTGCTTCATTTTGCAACTGCTGATAATTTTTTAAAGTATTTAAGACATTTAGTATGCACGCTATGCTGATCTGTACAAAGTCGTCTCTAAAGTACTGTACCTTACACAGTTTTTTATGCTATGTAGATTTTCTAGTTTGCCATTTTATCACCATTTTAGTCTATTGTTATTGGCTTAAATCAAAATAACTATTAACAGATCAAACAACTGTCATTTTTAAAATTTTATTAATTTTAAAGGCAGAAAATATTCTCGTATCCCACGGCATACAACGAGTATGAAAGGGTTAAATGTAGTATAAGTAATTGCTTAGTTTGTGTGTATTTTTTTCAAGTGCGCAATACTAACTTAATAAAATGAACATGTTGCGTTCTCTTGCTGCCGACGCGCATGATTCATCGATGCCAGTAATAGCCTTACCGTCGCAAATCACTTTCTGCTTCTTCTTCATCTAGCTTCCTGAGATAACATCATTTCGCGCGGACATTACGAACGCGTTATTTTTATCATTTATAGTTAAAACATCTCGACTTTATTAAAACTTTTAACGTACATAGTCAAAAGTCACATCGAACGATTTGACAGAGCTATTGGTGTCATCAGTGGTCAATTTTTTCAAACATATAAGCAATTTATGTAGGCAGAGCCTACACTATAGAACATTATGCACTAATTATGTATCTAACAGAAGCCATATAGGTAATGATTAAGCAGACCAGTAGATAAGAAATTGATACAGTAAATTATGCACTAATTATGTATTTAACAGAAGCCAAATATGTAATGAATAAGCAGACCAGTAGATAAGAAATTGATATAGTAAATTATGCACTAATTATGTATTTACAAAAAGCCAAATAGGTAGTGAATAAGCAGACCAGTAGATAAGAAATTGATACAGTAAATTATGCACTAATTATGTATTTAACAGAAGCCAAATAGGTAATGAATAAGCAGACCAGTAGAAAAGAAATTGATATAGTAAATTATGCACTAATTATGTATTTAACAGAAGCCAAATAGGTAATGAATAAGCAGACCTGTAGAAAAGAAATTGATATAGTAAATTATGCACTAATTATGTATTTAACAGAAGCCAAATAGGTAATGAATAAGCAGACCTGTAGATAAGAAATTGATACAGTAAATTATGCACTAATTATGTATTTAACAGAAGCCAAATATGTAATGAATAAGCAGACCAGTAGAAAAGAAATTGATACAGTAAATTATGCACTAATTATGTATTTAACAGAAGCCAAATAGGTAATGATTAAGCAGACCTGTAGAAAAGAAATTGATACAGTAAATTATGCACTAATTATGTATTTAACAGAAGCCAAATAGGTAATGAATAAGCAGACCAGTAGAAAAGAAATTGATACAGTAAATTATGCACTAATTATGTATTTAACAGAAGCCAAATAGGTAATGAATAAGCAGACCAGTAGAAAAGAAATTGATACAGTAAATTATGCACTAATTATGTATTTAACAGAAGCCAAATAGGTAATGATTAAGCAGACCAGTAGAAAAGAAATTGATACAGTAAATTATGCACTATGTAAAGAAATTGATACAGTAAATTATGCACTAATTATGTATTTAACAGAAGCCAAATAGGTAATGAATAAGCAGACCAGTAGAAAAGAAATTGATATAGTAAATTATGCACTAATTATGTATTTAACAGAAGCCAAATAGGTAATGAATAAGCAGACCAGTAGATAAGAAATTGATACAGTAAATTATGCACTAATTATGTATTTAACAGAAGCCAAATAGGTAATGAATAAGCAGACCAGTAGATAAGAAATTGATATAGTAAATTATGCACTAATTATGTATTTACAAAAAGCCAAATAGGTAATGAATAAGCAGACCAGTAGATAAGAAATTGATACAGTAAATTATGCACTAATTATGTATTTAACAGAAGCCAAATAGGTAATGAATAAGCACACAAGTAGAAAAGAAATTGATATAGTAAATTATGCACTAATTATGTATTTAACAGAAGCCAAATAGGTAATGAATAAGCAGACCAGTAGATAAGAAATTGATACAGTAAATTATGCACTAATTATGTATTTACAAAAAGCCAAATAGGTAATGAATAAGCAGACCTGTAGAAAAGAAATTGATATAGTAAATTATGCACTAATTATGTATTTAACAGAAGCCAAATAGGTAATGAATAAGCAGACCTGTAGATAAGAAATTGATACAGTAAATTATGCACTAATTATGTATTTAACAGAAGCCAAATAGGTAATGAATAAGCAGACCAGTAGAAAAGAAATTGATACAGTAAATTATGCACTAATTATGTATTTAACAGAAGCCAAATAGGTAATGAATAAGCAGACCAGTAGATAAGAAATTGATACAGTAAATTATGCACTAATTATGTATTTAACAGAAGCCAAATAGGTAATGAATAAGCAGACCAGTAGATAAGAAATTGATATAGTAAATTACGCACTAATTATGTATTTACAAAAAGCCAAATAGGTAATGAATAAGCAGACCAGTAGAAAAGAAATTGATACAGTAAATTATGCACTAATTATGTATTTAACAGAAGCCAAATAGGTAATGATTAAGCAGACCTGAAGAAAAGAAATTGATACAGTAAATTATGCACTAATTACATATTTAACAGAAGCCAAATAGGTAATGATTAAGCAGACCAGTAGAAAAGAAATTGATACAGTAAATTATGCACTAATTACATATTTAACAGAAGCCAAATAGATAATGATTAAGCAGATCAGTAGAAAAGAAATTGATACAGTAAATTATGCACTAATTATGTATTTAACAGAAGCCAAATAGGTAATGAATAAGCAGACCAGTAGAAAAGAAATTGATACAGTAAATTATGCACTAATTATGTATTTACAAAAAGCCAAATAGGTAATGAATAAGCAGACCAGTAGAAAAGAAATTGATACAGTAAATTATGCACTAATTATGTATTTAACAGAAGCCAAATGGATAATGATTCAGCGTAATATTGCTATAAAGTGATATATAATGAACATACTTATATATGTCAGGTGTACATTACGCCAAGAATGAACATACTTATATATGTCAGGTGTACATTATGCCAAGAATGAACATACTTATATATGTCAGGTGTACATTACGCCAAGAATGAACATACTTATATATGATATGTCAGGTGTACATTATGCCAAGAATGAACAAACTTATATATGTCAGGTGTACATTACGCCAAGAATGAACATACTTGTATATGTCAGGTGTACATTACGCCAAGAATGAACATACTTGTATATGTCAGGTGTACATTATGCCAAGAATGAACATACTTATATATGTCAGGTGTACATTATGCCAAGAATGAACATACTTATATATGTCAGGTGTACATTACGCCAAGAATGAACATACTTGTATATGTCAGGTGTACATTACGCCAAGAATGAACATACTTATATATGTCAGGTGTACATTATACCAAGAATGAACATACTTATATATGTCAGGTGTACATTACGCCAAGAATGAACATACTTGTATATGTCAGGTGTACATTACGCCAAGAATGAACATACTTATATATGTCAGGTGTACATTATACCAAGAATGAACATACTTATATATGTCAGGTGTACATTACGCCAAGAATGAACATACTTGTATATGTCAGGTGTACATTATGCCAAGAATGAACATACTTATATATGTCAGGTGACATTACGCCAAGAATGAACATACTTATATATGTCAGGTGTACATTACGCCAAGAATGAACATACTTGTATATGTCAGGTGTACATTATGCCAAGAATGAACATACGTATATATGTCAGGTGTACATTACACCAAGAATGAACAAACTTATATATGTCAGGTGTACATTATGCCAAGAATGAACATACTTATATATGTCAGGTGTACATTATGCCAAGAATGAACATACTTATATATGTCAGGTGTACATTACGCCAAGAATGAACAAACTTATATATGTCAGGTGTACATTATGCCAAGAATGAACATACTTATATATGTCAGGTGTACATTATGCCAAGAATGAACATACTTATATATGTCAGGTGTACATTACGCCAAGAATGAACAAACTTATATATGTCAGGTGTACATTATGCCAAGAATGAACATACTTATATATGTCAGGTGTACATTATGCCAAGAATGAACATACTTATATATGTCAGGTGTACATTACGCCAAGAATGAACAAACTTATATATGTCAGGCCCATTCGTTCTTGCTGGCTGATAGTTTCATTGTAAAGTTGCAAGACATCAGTTTGACTTTCGAGTCGTTTAAACAGAGAATGCAGGCGCCCTAACGCAAGAGGCTTTCCTTCAGGTAAATCTTTAGGAGGGGTACCACCTTTCCACATCCATTTTACATAGTAACGACCATCTTTGAAATGGATGTTTTCGTTGAACTCCTTCAATGCTAGATCATCATCAGCGATAGTAGGGTCATCTTTAATTCCCAAGTTTTCCAGCTCCCAGTTTGGTTCTGTTGGTTTTGTTGAAATTCGAGATTCAAATTTTTCCGCACTTTCTATCACCGGAGAATTAGAGTTCACTGGTTCGGCTGACACACATAGGCCCATACAAGATGTCTCATCCACATAAGCTTCGTCAGAATTAGGAATTGTGCATCCACAAAGTAACCTCCCAAGCTTTGACCACCACAAGTATATTGAAGGTGCAAGGCAGATTTGAACATTTTCTACCAAGTCGCAATATCCGTTTCCAAGTCCAAATAGGCACTTTCTTTCCAAATGCTAGAAAACACATCGCTGAATTATGATTATCAGCTTGACAATGAAAGCATGGTTTAGAAAGTGAATGTGACGATGTAGTGCAATGCACTTTTAGACAAACAGTGCACAAGCCCAATTGTGTGGCTCTATTTTTTCGTGAAGGAATATCTGGAAACTTCTGACATCTATCTGCCCAATGAGACTGTCCACAGAATATGCATTTACTTCGCTGCTGCTTTCTTACTATTACCATGGGCATTGGAATCAGCTAGTAAAGTGTGGGCTGCAGACTGGATACCAGACTTTGAGACTGTTGGTTTTTGTTCTGTTTTGCTCAGTCCTTGACCACCGGGTATTGGAATCAGCTAGTAAAGCATGGGCTGCAGACTGGATACCAGACTTTGAGACTGTTGGTTTTTGTTCTGTTTTGCTCAGTCCTTGACCACCGGGCATTGGAATCAGCTAGTAAAGCGTGGGCTGCAGACTGGATACCAGACTTTGACACTGTTGGTCTTTGTTCTGTTTTGCTCAGTCCTTGACCACCCAAGGTTCGAGCATCGATTTCAGTCTTAATCATCTGCTTTAAGGAATCCAGTGTCAATTCCCTGCATTCATTTCGCCGAGCTAAATCTGTTCGCACGCATAGAGGAAGTTTTGAATACAGCAGTGCTGGAAACATTGTCCGTACGCTAATCTCACCCAGTGATTGTAAAGCACGAAAATGCAACATACAAGCATCATGGACTTCCTGTAGTCCTATTATTGTGTCAGGAGCTTCCTTCATTTGGAACAATTTGAGAAAATGCTCTTGACGGACTAATTCTGGTTAATCATAGCATTCAGTTAACAGCTCTGCCATATGTCTGTAGCCTTCTGCCGTGGGTTGAAGTCCTTCAACTGTTGTCTTTGCCCTGCCTTCTAGAAAACTTAGCAAATAATTTGCGTTATGTATTAGTGAAAGATCATCTCTCTCATGCACAGCAGATTTGAAGGCACCCCAGAAAAAGTTCCATCGCATGGGGTCCCCTTTAAATTTCTCAATGTGCAGTTGAGGAAGTTTTGCTTTGCAACGTCGTCTTACAGATGTAGCTGCTGAATTAACAGTGACACGGTCATCGTCATTGCTGTCATCATCCTCAGTAGCTGACGTATTTAACGCTTGACGTGAACCATATGCCTGAGACACAGGTGGCTGAACTACTGTTGGTTTTGTTTCTCTTTCTAGCTCCAACTTCTCTTGAATCAGCATACGAGATGCATCGACTTGCTCAACAAAAGTTTGGAGTTGATCCAGTAAAGGAAAACTTTCCACTCACAGAGCCTCCTTCTCCATCTCATCATCTTTTGTCTCTATTAATTCATCGAAATGTTTTGTTAGTTCAGAGAAGTACCTTTTTATGGATGTTTGTGCTCCTTCTACAGCTGCTCTATGCTGAACAAAGGTTTCCTCTGTTGCCAAAAAAGGATTATTGTCACCAAGAACTTGCTGCACATGCTTAGTCAGTTGCTCAACTACTGATATTAGCTTTTTCTTCTTCTGCGCTCTGGTATCCACTGGCATTTTGCCTTACACTGCAAATAGAACCTTTACAAAACAGCATGCAAGTGCAAAGCCCTCCCCCGCACAAGGTAAAGGTAAAGGCAACAATATAATACTGTGTTTGATTGAAAATGTCAAAATGCTATAGCAGGCAAACAGGTAGATACCACATAGAAGAGGGTAAAAGGAAAAAGAATTTACTGTGGATCAGAAATCAGCATAATGAAAATCATTTTACTCATTGTCCTTCTAAATGTTACAGCATACCCAAGTAGTAGTGGGCACTGGCACCAATGTGAAAAAGGGACAGTCAATATATGTAGCAACAAACCAAACTGCTTTAGTGACACAAACACTTTATTATTGACTGTCTTTTCTGTACACTATGTTGTGACTACTAGATTAAAACCTGTAACAGCTCAAATCAGTTGAAACTGGTTAACCTTGGGCAATGCATGTCAGAAACCAGTCAGGTGAGAAAATGATTCACTGTAGTCTAACTTGCTGTAAAGTTGTAATGTTGCTAAAATTTATAAAGTTCATAAACAAACTCGTGAATCAGTTCACGACAAATGATGAACATGTGACTTGTTATTGTAAGGAGTGTTTCAGGGCACTGCAATACTGTATTTTTCACTCTGTTGGCCAATTAATGTTTAGATACATGTAATCTAGGACAAAGTTCTCTTGTGTATGCTTAGTCATAAAAAAATAATAACATATGAACTGCTAAAGATAGGTAGATTACGCATAGTTTTATAACTACGTATAACAGAGAATAATGAATATACCAGAAATGCTGGAGTATCCAAGATGATCTTCAAACTCGGGTGGGAAACACTAGAAATTAGATGCCAACAAACGATACTAAACATTTTTCATGATATAGTGCATCACAGGATAGGTATAAATTTACCAACTTACACCGCTGCATCTCTCAAAGATAACAACAAATTTGTTCAGCCATCAGTAAGGGTCAATATTTATTCATACTCCTACAGAAGAGCAATACGTTTGTGGAACAAACTTCCATCGGATATCAGAGAAATCACTTCCGAGCACTAGCACCCTCTGCTGTTTCTACCATGAGTGTGCCAGCCCATCTAACCTGTCAGTAAATCTAACTGTGTTTTTAGCCTGCACCCACCATGTTTGTTTTGCTTGTTTCACCTCTTTTCATAACCTCTAATACCATCACCAGTTAGCGAGTTGATTTTCTCAGCGTGTATACTAACCACGTGCCCCTAAAACTTCTAGTATGTCGTCAAAGACTTTTAGAAGTATGTTATTCAAGACTTCAAGACCACAGTAAACTCAGTATAACTCAAAATCGCATAACCCATTCTTTCTCCCAACTCAAAGAATTTCAGCACAACCGACAAAATCTTTCATATTTCCACACAAAAAACTTGAATAAAAAATATGGTCCACTTATTCAAAATACATGTAATTTACCGTACCGTACTCAAAAATGCAATTTATACTCAAAAAAAATAAAGTTTACTACAACTCAAAAACAGTATCGTCTTCCGGCTGATTGAATAATTGAACTATATACAAACTGCAAGACTTTGGTAGCGACACTGTCATATTGTTTAACAGTGTTGTGTACTAGTCCTTTTGTAACATCAAAAATCGTGTTTCACTACATAATTTGTTATTATTTATGCAATTGTCATCAAATCTCGTTGTTTATGTATAGAAGGGTTGATTTTCCGCCTTCTATTTATCTTGCCATCTAGAGGAGGGTTAAGAGTTTTCATACTGCAAAATGGTCAACATTGCTTAACTCAAAAGCTTTTTTCCTGTCCGGGTGGATTTGAGTTTTGCGAAGTTAATGCATTTCTATTCATGTGAGTTTATTTATGCCAGTGCATAACTGGGAAAATGCCTCTAAAATAGGGCACTTGTCATCCACGCACGTTATTAAACCGACTGAAAACTCCCGCTATTGTAGGAAGAATGACCGAGTCTTTATTGAAATGGAAGTGGTGCTGACAAGCCACTGGCATCGCAGTGTATAATTTTTTGCTGGATTAACTGCTGTGTTTACCTGTCTTTGAAGGCAGATTTCAGAATTCTGCCTGCCCAATGTCAACAACTGATGTAACGGGCATATGATGATGATGGATGGATGATGATGATGATATAACTCTTTTTCACTTTTCTTCCCTAATTACCACACACAAATGGAAAAGCAAAGAAAAACTCTTTTATAAAAGAAAGCGATTCATACTAAATTCAATGTGATGAGGACATTCTAGACAAATATAGGTACAACGATAAAAATTTTTTTAGTATTGATACGATAATCGATAGTTAGTGATATGTATTGTTATCTTTAATTTCCTTAATTTGTTATCTTATATTCTGACTACCTGGAACTTTGTCAACAATTACACACTTCCATAAAAAATACTTTTATAGAATTTTATTGTGTATCAGTACAAGTACAGTACAAATTTAAAGTGCAACATAACATTTTTTAAAAAAGATACAAGACTAAAAACTGGGCATGAAAAAATTATAACATTCCTTTAAAAAAAGAAAACAAATAGCAAAATGTGCAAGAAAAAATTAAAACTTTCTTTTAAAAAAGTAACAGACAGGAAATTGTGTGTAAAAAATTATTATAACATTCAAAGGTAACAATTATTGAAGTTGGCAGCAAACAATAGACTACTAGAGTCAGTTTCCCATTTTGTATCGCTGCTGCATGATAATCATGTAGATTAGGACGCATACGATACCAAACAAAACCAACGCAAAAACCATGAGTATGAGAACTTCGTTCATGCTAGTCACTGAATCATCTTGCAAGGCCCCTAACCAATCATCGATCTCTTGTACTACATTGGCCTCTACTTCAACTGCACTGCACAAGTCAACTTCACCAATTGCTGCATTTCCATCTATGCAGGCAAGGACAACTAAACTGTACTTTCCCAACGGCAAAGTTTTTATCATATCCGTGGCTGTAATGATGCCAGTTCCTTGCCGAGGAGACTTGATGACAAAGTACTCGTCCATAGTAAGCATTCTAAACTTAACAACGTCTGCAGGTTCTGCGCTTACCACATTATTGTTATTATCGGCCGAAATGTTTTTCTCAAATTCGAAATCATAAAAGTCCTTTGAGAACTTTGGATTCTCCTTAATTTCCGCCACAACGGTCACCTCAACATCAGCCTCCCTCGACCCATCAGCATTTGCAGCCACTGCAACAAAAACATGGACTCCTGGAGTCAGTTTGCTCATAACTGTTATTATACCATAGCCGTCCACTCTAAACTCACTTACTGATTTGTTAGTCTTTGTCTTCAGACTATAAGAAAACTCCGGGATGTTTGTCCGGGATAAATCTTCGGCTTGGACGAGCAATACGCTCCGTCCTACAGGAGCACTTCGTACAACTGTAGCTTTGTACAAATTTTGAGTAAATCCAGGGGGTGGTCCTTGAATTTGCACTGTAATGTGTATGCCTGTCATTGCAGTGTAGTACTCGGGTTCGCCATCCTTCACGTAAGCGGCTTTGACCGGCAGGAAATACTCGCGTTCTGTTATCTTTCCTATTATTTTCATGTCCCCTACACTTTCCTCTGGCATTTCTTTATTGTCTGCATTGACAAACTGAAAAGGTTTGCCATTAATTTGCAGCTTGTATCTTATGTGTTCATCACTTTTTCCCGATTCGCCGTCGACGGCAGAAATTCTGTTTGGCTTGACATTTATTATCGTCCCTACTGGGTCATTGTCTTTTATAGTGGCGTAATACATTTCTGCATCAAATACAGGATTGAAATGGACATCTGCTACATCGAAAGTGAATACATGTGTGCCTTCATTTGGCCAACGGCCTGCATCACGCATCGTAACTGTGACATTATACTGCGACTGCTGCTCATAATCTAGTTCCTTGTGCAAGAAAATCTCACAATTGTTGGTACCCTTTTTTGCTTCTGCTTTAAATGGGGAATTTTTGTCGTCGATGGAACACTTTGAAAAATAATAGTAGGGAGCTTTCAGATCGTCATCTAGCACCACAAAACTTGCTAACATTGTTCCAATCTCAGCTTTTTCTGAAACAGGATATCTATCTCGCGTGTCTCGTGCTGCTCTTGGTGCGTGTTTATTCGCTGATGTTATAGTAACATTCATATTTATGTCAAATTTTTCCTGTGGACGTTTAACTGATTTGCATTCTATTTTTATTCCCCAGCTTAAGACGGGTGAGTCACCTTGAGTGTTGAGATAGTCTGGTATAGTCTTTGTGTTTCGTAAACTGAATGCATATTTGTTATTCGCTGAGTTTCCCAAACGAAATAGTTGTTGTGGGTCTGACACTAATCTGAATGTTAGAAGTTTGTAAGTGAGACGAGGTTGTTTACCAAAGAACAGACTAAAGGTGTTAATATTACGAGTCTCCACAACTTTAAAATAATACTGCGATTTCATTACCTGATCACACCGACTTATATCTATTGCTGTTTTAGTCACGACTACAAAACTAAGAAAAACTATCATGGTAAGTACAATATTGTGCAAAATACTGGCCACAGCTTTGCCAGTGAAAGTACGGCTAACATGATCACGCACGATCAAATGCATTTTGTCTTGAATAAAGAATACCGCTTTGAGTAATGCAAAGTAAGTCAAATCAACATTCCACTGTGTGCTACAACAGTAATACAAGAACAGCTCAAGTGATCAATTCTGCATCGTCCTGTGATATCCTCCTTTTCCCACTTTTTTGATTCTCCTCCAAATTTGCGCTTTGTTCAAAGCTACCCAGGGAGACGTTCCATTCCTGCTCAGCTGCTTCGCATTGTTTAACATCACACAATGCTGTGAAAATGACTTCCAATTCTGTATAGGTATAGAACAATAAGGCTACACATAATTATTGTTTAACATTGTTTAACATTTTCTACACATTGTCATCACCAAAAATAGTACTGCTGTTGGGCTATAGCCTCGAATCGAATATATATGTATATTTGTACAGTAGGCTCAAGGTTAATAGATTCAGTTGCTTAATTAATTCAAAAATGCATGGCACAGCCGCTTCTACTCAAATGTACATAAAAACTGCCGGTATTTAACTCAAATAATTCCTCATAATTGACTCAATATTTTTCCTTCACATACTTAAAATAAGACGTTTGTTTGTTCTCAAAGAGCATTTCCTACTTTGTCATCTTTACTGGGCTTTTCAAACTCTTTCTGGAATTTTCAAATGTCAAATTATTATAAACTCATTACCAGAAAAGTCACTTGTGTCAAAGGCACTTCGGAAATGGTGCTGACAAGCCACTGACATAGCATTGCCTAGTTGTTTTGCTGGATTACTGCTGCATTTACCTGTCTGAAGGCAGATTTCTTTTATTTTAGAATTCTGCCTGCCCAATGTGTACAATAGATGTAATGAGCATCTGATGATGATGATGATGATGACTATTATGATGATAATGATAATGATGAACATAGTGAAAGAAAATATTTAGTATTTGATTACTCAGGAAAGTAACCAATGGCAGCGACATGTGTACACAATCCAATGTGTACAATAGATGTAATGAGCATCTGATGATGATGATGATGATGACTATTATGATGATAATGATAATGATGAACATAGTGAAAGAAAATATTTAGTATTCGATTACTCAGGAAAGTAACCAACGGCAGCGACATGCGGTTAAGTAACCGCAGTAACTGATTCCTAATAGTCGAATATGCCCACCACTACTGGCTACTTTTAGAAAATATCCAGAGTCCGGAAAATCTTACCGGGCAGAAGACAGACATAGTTCCCCAGGCCATTTCTTGCAGAGAGAGACAATACATGTATATTCTTAAAGTATTTTCTCATAAAATTTTAATAGCAAAAGTTTCAATTTTTCCCCTTCTTTATTAATAAAAATGACAAAATCATTCCACATTCCAGTACACATCAAATTTGCAATTATTACTTGAGGTAACATAAATTAGATGCCAACAAACGATACTAAACATTTTTCATGATATAGTGCATCACAGGATAGGTATAAATTTACTAACTTACACCGCTGCATCTCTCAATGATAACAACAAATTTGTTCAGCCATCAGTAAGGGTCAATATTTATTCATACTCCTACAGAAGAGCAATACGTTTGTGGAACAAACTTCCATCGGATATCAGAGAAATCACTTCCGAGCACTAGCACCCTCTGCTGTTTCTACCATGAGTGTGCCAGCCCATCTAACCTGTCAGTAAATCTAACTGTTTTTTTAGCCCGCACCCACCATGTTTGTTTTGCTTGTTTCACCTCTTTTTATAACCTCTAATACCATCACCAGTTAGCGAGTTGATTTTCTCAGCGTGTATACTAACCACGTGCCCCTAAAACTTCTAGTATGTTGTCAAAGACTTTTACAAGTATGTTATTCAAGACTTCAAGACCACAATAAACTCAGTATAACTCAAAATCGCATAACCCATTCTTTCTCCCAACTCAAAGAATTTCAGCACAACCGACAAAATCTTTCATATTTCCACACAAAAAACTTGAATAAAAAATATGGTCCACTTATTCAAAATACATGTAATTTACCTTGCCATACTCAAAAATGCAATTTATACTCAAGAAAAATAAAGTTTACTACAACTCAAAAACAGTATCGTCTTCCGGCTGATTGAACAATTGAACTACATACAAACTGCAAGACTTTGGTAGCGACACTGTCATATTGTTTAACAGTGTTGTGTACTAGTCCTTTTGTAACATCAAAAATCGTTTTTCACTACATAATTTGTTATTATTTATGCAATTGTCATCAAATCTCGTTGTTTATGTATAGAAGGGTTGATTTTCCGCCTTCTATTTATCTTGCCATCTAGAGGAGGGTTAAGAGTTTTCATACTGCAAAATGGTCAACATTGCTTAACTCAAAAGCTTTTTTCCTGTCCGGGTGGATTTGAGTTTTGCGAAGTTCAATTTATTTTTATTAATGTCAGTTTATTTATGCCAGTGCATAACTGGGAAAATGCCTCTAAAATAGGGCACTTGTCATCCACGCACGTTATTAAACCGACTGAAGACTTCCGCTATTGTAGGAAGAATGACCTAGTCTTTATTGAAATGGAAGTGGTGCTGACAAGCCACTGGCATCGCAGTGTATAATTTTTTGCTGGATTAACTGCTGTGTTTACCTGTCTTTGAGGACAGATTTCAGAATTCTGCCTGCCCAGTGTCTACAACTGATGTAACGGGCATATGATGATGATGGATGGATGATGATGATGATGATGATATAACTCTTTTTCACTTTTCTTCCCTAATTACCACACACAAATGGAAAAGCAAAGAAAAACTCTTTTATAAAAGAAAGCGATTCATACTAAATTCAATGTGATGAGGACATTCTAGACAAATATAGGTACAACGATAAAAATTTTTTAGTATTGATACGATAATCGATAGTTAGTGATACGTATTGTTATCTTTAATTTCCTTAATTTGTTATCTTATATTCTGACTACCTGGAACTTTGTCAACAATTACACACTTCCATAAAAAATACTTTTATAGAATTTTATTGTGTATCAGTACAAGTACAGTACAAGTTTAAAGTGCAACATAACATTTTTTAAAAAAGATACAAGACTAAAAACTGGGCATGAAAAAATTATAACATTCCTTTTAAAAAGGAAAACAAACAGCAAAATGTGTAAGGAAAAATTAAAACGTTCTTTTAAAAAAAATAACAGGCCAAAAATTGTGCATAAAAATATTATTTAAAAAACATTCAAAGGTAACAATTATTGAAGTTGGTAGCGAACAAGAGACTACTAGAGTCAGGTTCCCATTTTGTATCGCTGTTGCATAATAATCATGTAGATTAGGACGCATACGATGCCAAACAAAACCAATGCAAAAGCCACGAATATGGAAACTGCATTCATGCTGTAGCTAGTCGTTGAATCACCACGCACTGCTAATGTCCAATCATCGATCTCTTCTACTACTGTGGCCCCAACTTCAACTGCACTGCACAACTCATCTTCACCAATTGCTGCATCTCCATCTATGCAGGCAAGAACAACGAAACTGTATTTTCCCACCGGCAAAGTTTTTATCATCATATCCGTGCTTGTAATGACGCCGATTCCCTGCTGAGGAGACTCGATGACAAAGTACTCGTGCATAGTAAGTATTCTGAACTTAACGACATCTGCAGGTTTTGCGCTTACTGCAGCACCATCACTGGCCGAACCGGTTTTCGCAAAATCGAAGGAATAAAAGTCCTTCGAGAACTTTGGGTTCTCTTTATTGGTTGTTTCTGCCAAAACGGTCACCTCAATGTCAGCGAAGGTCGATCCATATTCATTTGCAGCCTCTGCAATAAAAGCATGGACTCCTGGAGTCAGTTTTTTCGTAACTTTTACGTTACCAGTATAACGCTCCACTGTAAACTTAGCTAGACTAGCTAGACTGCTGGCGTTGTCTTTAATACTCTTCAGACTATAAAAAAAGTATGGGATGTGTGTCCGGGATAAGTCCTCAGCTTTCACAATCAATACGGGCCTTCCTTTTGGAAGACTTTCCACAACTGTAGCTTTGTACAAATTTTTAGTATATTTAGGGGGAGGTCCTACAATATGCACTTCAATATGTATGCCTGTCATTGCAGTGTAGTGCTCGGGTTCGCCATCCTTCACGTAAGCGGCTTTGACTGGCATGAAATACTCGCGTTCTGTTATCTTTCCTATTATTTTTATATCCCCTACACTTTCCTCTGGCATTTCTTTATTGTCTGCATTGACAAATTTAAAAGGTTTACTACTAACTTCCAAGCTGTATCTTATGTGTTCATCACTTTTTCCCGATTCGCCGTCGACGGCAGAAATTCTCTTTGGCTTGACATTTATTATCGTCCCTACTGGGTCATTGTCTTTTATAGTGGCGTAATACATTTCTGCATCAAATACAGGATTGAAATGGACATCTGCTACATCGAAAGTGAATACATGTGTGCCTTCATTTGGCCAACGGCCTGCATCACGCATCGTAACTGTGACATTATACTGCGACTGCTGCTCATAATCTAGTTCCTTGTGCAAGAAAATCTCACAATTGTTGGTACCCCTTTTTGCTTCTGCTTTAAATGGGGAATTTTTGTCGTCGATGAAACACTCTGAAAAATAATAGTTGGGAGCTGTCTTATCGTCATCTAGCACCACAAAACTTGCTAACATTGTTCCAATCTCAGTTTCTTCTGAAACAGGATATCTATCTCGAGTGTCTCGTGCTGCTCTTGGTGTGTGTTCATTCATTGATTTTATAGTAACATTCATTTTTATGTCAAATTTTTCCTGTGGATGGGCGACTGACTGGCATTCTATTTCTAATACCCAGCTTAAGATGGGTGGGTCACGTTGAGTGCTGAGATAGTCTGAGATATACCTTGTAGTTCCTAAACTGAATGCGTATTTGTTATTCGCTGAGTTTCCCAAACGAAATAGTTGTCCTGCGTCTGACTTTAATCTGAATGTTAGAAGTTTGTAAGTGAGACCATTTTGTTTACCAAAGAAGAGAGCAAAGCCTCTGTTAGGCACACGATTGTCCCTAACTTTCCAATAATACTGCGATTTCATTACCTCATCACACCGACTTAAATCTATTGTTGAAGTCAAGACTACAAAACTAAGAAAAACTATCATGGTAAGTACAATATTGTGCAAAATACTGGCCACAGCTTTGCCAGTGAAAGTACGGCTAACATGATCACACACGATCAAATGCATTTTGTCTTGAATAAAGAATGCTGCTTTGAGTAATGCAAAGTATGTCAAATCAACATTCCACTGTGTGCTACAACAGTAATAGAAGAACAGCTCAAGTGATCAATTCTGCATCGTCTTGTGATATCCTTCTTTCTCCACTTTTTTAATTCTCCTCCAAATTTGTGCTTTATTTAAGCTAGCGAGGTAGACATTCCATTCCTGCTCATTGTTTTCTTCACATTCTCTCACTTCACACAATGCTGTGAAAATGATTTCCAGACCTACTGTATAGGTATAGAACTATAATGCTATATATAATTAGCAACACTGTGACATTGTTTAACATTTTTATCCACTGTCTTTTCCCAGATGTCATAATTTAATTTTCGCTTGGAAAACTGCTGACGCAAAGCCATTGTTCTGACGTCATCCATTATACTCTGCTGCTAGCTTTGCGTTAGGTAAATAAACAGACACTAGGTGTAATTTTTGCGTATTTTTGATTATACGTGTATTTATAAGCAAAATTTTTTGCAGGACCTTTGCTAGTTACATATTAAAAAGAATTCTGAACTGCAATAACAAATTTTTTTAGCAGAATCGGGTGCAGTACTGCAAATGAACAAACCGAACACATCGAACAAGCGAACAGACACACAAACACTGAAAATAATTCCGCTTTTCATAGATCATAGATCATGTTATGTAGATCTGCATTCAGGTGAAACCAGGTTTTTGCATTGGTTGGCAAAAAAAGAATAGAGAATGATGTAAGATAAAAAGGTGAGCTAATATCCTTGAAGTAGGTATCAGAAAAATTGCCTTAAAAATTATAAATTAAAAAAAATTATGATTCTTATTGATGATTTAGAATCTAGACTTATTGATGATTTATAATCCAGACTTTTGATGATTTACAATCAATCCATACTTATTGATGATTTACAATCCATACTTATTGTGTCGTGAACTGATTCACGAGTTTGTTTATGAACTTTATAACTTTACAGCAAGTTAGACTACAGTGAATCATTTTCTCACCTGACTGGTTTCTGATATGCATTGCCCACGGTTAACCAGTTTCAAGTGATTTGAGCTGTTACATGTTCTAATCTAGTAGTCACAACGTAGTGTACAGGAAAGAGAGTCAATAATAAAGTGTTTGTGCTACTAAAGCAGTTTGGTTTGTTGCTACATATATTGACTGTCCCTTTTTCACATTGGTGCCAGTGCCCACTACTACTTGGGTATGCTGTAACACTTAGAAGGACTGTGAGTAAAATGATTTTCATTATGCTGATTTCTGATTCACAGTAAATTCTTTTTCCTTTTACCCTCTTCTATGTGGTATCTACCTGTTTACCTGCTATAGCATTTTGACATTTTCAATCAAACACAGTATTATATTGTTGCCTTTACCTTTACCTTGTGCGGGGGAGGGCTTTGCACTTGTATGCTGTTTTGTAAAGGTTCTATTTGCAGTGTAAGGCAAAATGCCAGTGGATACCAGAGCGCAGTAGAAGAAAAAGCTAATATCAGTAGTTGAGCAACTGACTAAGCGTGCGCAGCAAGTTCTTGGTGACAATAATCCTTTTTTGGCAACAGAGGAAACCTTTGTTCAGCATAGAGCAGCTGTAGAAGGAGCACAAACATCCATAAAAAGGTACTTCTCTGAACTAACAAAACATTTCGATGAATTAATAGAGACAAAAGATGATGAGATGGAGAAGGAGGCTCTGTGAGTGGAAAGTTTTCCTTTACTGGATCAACTCCAAACTTTTGTTGAGCAAGTCGATGCATCTCGTATGCTGATTCAAGAGAAGTTGGAGCTAGAAAGAGAAACAAAACCAACAGTAGTTCAGCCACCTGTGTCTCAGGCATATGGTTCACGTCAAGCGTTAAATACGTCAGCTACTGATGATGATGACAGCAATGACGATGACCGTGTCACTGTTAATTCAGCAGCTACATCTGTAAGACGACGTTGCAAAGCGAAACTTCCTCAACTGCACATTGAGAAATTTAAAGGGGACCCCATGCGATGGAACTTTTTCTGGGGTGCCTTCAAATCTGCTGTGCATGAGAGAGATGATCTTTCACTAATAGATAAAGCAAATTATTTGCTAAGTTTTCTAGAAGGCAGGGCAAAGACAACAGTTGAAGGACTTCAACCCACGGCAGAAGGCTACAGACATATGGTAGAGCTGTTAACTGAATGCTATGATTAACCAGAATTAGTCCGTCAAGAGCATTTTCTCAAATCGTTTCAGATGAAGGAAGCTCCTGACACTATAATAGGACTACAGGAAGTCCATGATGCTTGTATGGTGCATTTTCGTGCTTTACAATCACTGGGTGAGATTAGCGTACAGACAATGTTTCCAGCACTGCTGTATTCAAAACTTCCTCCATGCGTGCGAACAGATTTAGCTCGGCGAAATGAATGCAGGGAATTGACACTGGATTCCTTAAAGCAGATGATTAAGACTGAAATCGATGCTCGAACCTTGGGTGGTCAAGGACTGAGCAAAACAGAACAAAGACCAACAGTGTCAAAGTCTGGTATCCAGTCTGCAGCCCACGCTTTACTAGCTGATTCCAATGCCCGGTGGTCAAGGACTGAGCAAAACAGAACAAAAACCAACAGTCTCAAAGTCTGGTATCCAGTCTGCAGCCCATGCTTTACTAGCTGATTCCAATACCCGGTGGTCAAGGACTGAGCAAAACAGAACAAAAACCAACAGTCTCAAAGTCTGGTATCCAGTCTGCAGCCCACACTTTACTAGCTGATTCCAATGCCCATGGTAATAGTAAGAAAGCAGCAGCGAAGTAAATGCATATTCTGTGGACAGTCTCATTGGGCAGATAGATGTCAGAAGTTTCCAGATATTCCTTCACGAAAAAATAGAGCCACACAATTGGGCTTGTGCACTGTTTGTCTAAAAGTGCATTGCACTACATCGTCACATTCACTTTCTAAACCATGCTTTCATTGTCATGCTGATAATCATAATTCAGCGATGTGTTTTCTAGCATTTGGAAAGAAAGTGCCTATTTCTCAAGCCTCCTCCCAAAGTTCTTCGCCATCAATTGGGATGCAGTCTCAAGCTTCATTTACTCCAGGTTTACCTTGGGTACAAGCTTCTTCTTCAATTAGTAACTGTGTGAGTGAAGCAGCCACATTGATGTCAGCAATGCCATCAGTGTTTTTCCAGACAGCTAGTACATGGCTTTTTAATCAAGAAACTGGTCAGTCAGTTCCTGTAAGGGTATTTCTTGATTCAGCTAGTTGTCGCAGCTACATATCGCAGCGTATATTTCGTGCCTTGAATCTTCCTACTGAACAAATTGTTCATTCTAGTATGGCTGGAATAACATGTCAGAAGAGGAAATCTTTAATGTTTCCAGTTACCAAGGTAAACTTGCAACTCTTAAATGGACAGATGATGGAGATAAAGGTTCATGTCCTAGAACAAATCACATGTCCAATGAAGAGAGCAGTATTGCCTGATGTGGAGAAGTATACTCAACTAGTAGAACTTGCCCATAGAGGACTTCTTGCTGACAAACTACCAACAGTTCCTGAAGATACGGAAGTGGATGTGCTTATTGGCATGAACGGATATTGCGACTTGGTAGAAAATGTTCAAATCTGCCTTGCACCTTCAATATATTTGTGGTGGTCAAAGCTTAGGTGGTTACTTTGTGGATGCACAATTCTTAATTCTGATGAAGTCTATGTGAATGAGACATCTTGTATGAGCCTATGTGTGTCAGCCGAACCATTGAACTCAAATTCTCCGGTAATAGAAAGTGCGGAAAAATTTGAATCTCGAATTTCAACAAAACCCACAGAACCAAACTGGGAGCTGGAAAACTTGGGAATTAAAGATGACCCTACTATCGCTGATGATGATCTAGCATTGCAGGAGTTCAACGAAAACATCCATTTCAAAGATGGTCGTTACTATGTAAAATGGATGTGGAAAGGTGGTACCCCTCCTGAAGATTTACCAGAAGGAAAGTCTCTTGCATTAGGGCACCTGCGTTCGTGTTTAAACGACTCGAAAGTCAAACTGATGTCTTGCAACTTTACAATGAAACTATCAGCCAGCAAGAACGAAGGGGTGTCATTGAACAAGTCAAAGATCCTTCGAAACCTAGCACACATAAAGTACATTATTTGGCACATCATTGTGTCATGACTCCAGGGCGAACTACCAAACTTAGAGGTGTTATGGGTACCAACGCCAAAGCCAGAAAAGATCAACTAGTAATTAAAGATGCAATATACCATGGTCCTGTGTATCTGGAAGACCTAGTGGGAATCATTCTGCGATTTCGTCTGTGGAAATTTGCGATTTTAGCAGATATAGAGAAGGCATTCCTGCAAATAGGCCTGCAAGAAGACGATCACGATGTAACAAGATTCCTTTGGCTAAAAGACCACACTAAGCCGCCTACAGAGGACAACCTATTGGTGTATAGATTCACACATGTTTTGTTTGGCATGAATGCCTCGCCTTTTTTATTAGCAGCAGTGGTCGCACATCATCTCCACAAGAACGTCAGTCTAGTGGCTGATATAATTCGCAAAAAACATTTACGTCGACAATATTTCCTACGGTGCACACTCCTTGGAAGATGCCAACAATTTCTACAAAGAGAGTAAAGAAATATTTTCCCAAATGTCAATGAACCTTCGAGAATACACATCAAACTGCAGTGAGTTTATGGAATCTATTCCAGAGCATGACAGAGTAAATTCTAATCAGGTCAAGCAACTTGGGCTTGGATGGAACATTAAAGAGGACATACTCCATTGTGTAGCTCCAAAATTGGACTTGGAATGTACTCCAACTAAAAGAATCATCACTCAAGCATTTGCACGGCTTTTTGATCCTATTGGAATGGTTCTGCCTGTTGTAATGCCTGCAAAATTCTTAACTCAGCAGTTGTGGAAGGAACAATTTGACTGGGATCAGGAACTTCCGGAAAACTACCACAGGGATTGGAATAAAATTGCATGCGAATTAAAAGCAGTATCAGACATAACACTTAAACGCTACATCGGCTCCAACAATGAAGAATGTACTTATGATTTACATTGTTTTGCTGATGCTTCCCTTAAAGCCTTTGCTGCAGTGGTGTAGCTAGTAAAGCACCAAGATGACGTCCGTTCTGCAAACTTTATCATGGCAAAAGCCAAAGTAGCTCCAAAGAAGATCATAACATTGCCAAGGCTGGAACTAATGGGTGTTTGGATTGGTGTACGTTTGCTTTCGTTTGTCAAGAAGCATCTTGGACTTAAAATCCAACAAGAATACATGTGGTCAGATTCACAAATAGTTCTATGGTGGCTGCGTAGTACTCGTCTGAAAAGTTTATTTGTGGAGAATCGCATTAAAGAGATTAAATCAAACACTGCTCTCATTTTTCGCTACATTCCTACAAATGAAAACCCGGCTGATTTAGCAACGAAAGGTTGTACCGTATCACAATTGATCAGCAACTCTGTTTGGTGGGGTGGGCCAAAGTTTCTCACTAAAGATCATGAAGAATGGCCTGTTGATCTGCCGTATACACCAAGTCTTCAAGAAGAAGAAGAAGAAGATGTTGCACTTTTGTCAAGAAACTATGCTGGCAAGGAGAAAATTCCCAAATTGGAAGAAACTCCATCTGTCATGCCGTTTGAAATGGATATCAGCCGCTTCTCATCGTTACAAAAATTACTTCGTGTGACATGCCGAGTTCACATGTTTTTGAACCGTATACGAGGCAAAAGTATCTCTGGCCAGATAAAGGCTGAAAATCTGCAAAAAGCTTTGTTCATTTGGATTAAAGCAGTACAAAAGGGTTTTTATGTAGAAGAACTGAAAGCCTTGACTGGTTGTAATAAAAATGTGAAACATTATTGGACCAAGCAGTTGGATCTCTTTTTAGATAAAGATGGAATAATCCGAAGCCTCGGCAGAATTCGGAATGCCAATTTACCATATGGAACTATCCATCCAATTTTGTTGCCTAAGGAATCCAAGTTTACTCGTTTGGTAATTCTAGATGCACATGAACGACTTGGCCATGCAGGACCAAAACATTTGCTTGTTCAGTTGAGAAAAGATTACTGGATTCCCCAAGGACGTGCAGCAATTCTGCGATTTGTTAAACAATGCTTGAAATGCACAAGATGGCATGGAAGTCACTTTGCCGTACCAAAGGAACCACCGCTTCCAAGTGGCCGTGTTAATGAAGGTCCACCATTTAGTACTACTGGAATTGATTACGTGGGTCTGCTGTACATCAAGACGCGAGATGGAAACTTGTTCAAAGTTTGGGTTTGCCTCTATACATGTGCTACAATTAGAGCAATCCATCTAGAAGTAGTGGAAGATCTCACTGCGCACGGTTTTCTGATGAGTCTGCGTCGATTTATATCAGGTCGTGGTAAACCAAACCAAATTATCTCTGACAATGTAAAGACATTTAAGTTGGCAGCATCGACTTTAGACAAAGTTTGGGAATCAGTGATTTACAGTGATGAAGTTCAGAACTACATTGCCAAAGAAGGGATTCGCTGGAATTTCATAGTTGAGCTTGCACCATGGTTTGGCGGTTTTTATGAGCGTCTGATCCAATGTGTGAAGAAGTCTTTACGAAAAGCTTTAGGCAAAGCTCATCTTAATCTCGTACAACTGCAATCAGTTGTCACAGAAGTTGAAGGGATTTTAAATTCGAGGCCGTTGGTTTATGTTGACACTGTTGTCAGCTCGGGAGACTTCATCACCAATGCACATTTTCTAGGTAATCCTAAATTGGGTACTCCTTCTATCCTTCCAGAACCCGATCCTACCTTTCCCGTGAAATCAGATTCAGCTGAAAGACTTGTAGCTCTGTGGAAGAGCTCCCAGCATCAACTTAATCTCTTCTGGACTTCATGGAGGAATGATTGTCTCCTCAGCTCAAGAGAAAGGTGGGCACAACAATGAAACCGTGGTTCAGTATCATCGGTACCTGTAGTCGGACAAACGGTTTTGGTTCGTTTTTGCAGCCAGTCCGTGCACGAAAGTCAACCAGCTGTGCTCACACACCAAGTACAAAACAACTGATTTGATTTCAACAGCATTTTTCAATATCTCTGGAAAGAAAATGAATTGAACAATGTGCTGCTGTTCAAATCAGGCCATTTTCTTTTGAAGATCAAAACTTTCTGAGAAAGACAAACTAGGAATTGAACCGGGAATTTACACAGGAAACGTTCATTTTCAGTGCAAAAGTTTTTGCATTTTGCTTATCCACACACTTAGTAAATCAAATCAAGCTTCACTGATGACCAAAATGATAAGATAAGAATATAAATTTCATTATCCATACGTTTAAGCCATATTGTCTTTCAAAAGTTGATTTGACTAATCCCATCTATCCCATTAGGCTGGGATGATTCTTTATTCTCCCCCCCCCCAGTTCCGAGTTACACCGTTATAATGAGAATTTCTGCACAAAAGAAGCCAACTACCATATTTCCAGCAAGAGAAGCCAAATTACTATATTTTTAACAAAAGAAGCCAGTTTTTCTCTATTTCTAACAGTTTACTGTATTTTCTTTATGATTATGTGGTGAAGCTCATAATTACTACATGATTATGTGGTGAAGCTCACAGTTACTGCATGATTATGTGGTGAAGCTCACAGTTACTGCATGATTATGTGGTGAAGCTCACAGTTACTGCATGATTATGTGGTGAAGCTCACAGTTACTACATGATTATGTGGTGAAGCTCACAGTTACTGCATGATTATGTGGTGAAGCTCACAGTTACTACATGATTATGTGGTGAAGCTCACAGTTACTGCATGATTATGTGGTGAAGCTCACAGTTACTGCATGATTATGTGGTGAAGCTCACAGTTACTGCATGATTATGTGGTGAAGCTCACAGTTACTGCATGATTATGTGGTGAAACTCACAATTCTATCTATTTGGTTAATTGACTAAACTCTATAAACCAATTTGAAAAAACTCTAAAGGCAAGTGCTTACTGACTGCTTCTTGGAATAATAAAACTTCACCATAAACAAAGTAAAATTCATATTTCAGACTGGGGAACTATATCAGTCTGCCCGGTAAGATTTTCCGGACTCTGGATATTTTCTAAAAGTAGCCAGTAGTGGTGGGCATATTCGACTATTAGGAATCAGTTACTGCGGTTACTTAACCGCATGTCGCTGGCATTGGCTACTTTCCTGAGTAATCGAATACTGAATATTTTCTTTCACTATGTTAATCATTATCATTATCATCATAATCGTCATCATCAGATGCTCATTACATCTATTGTAGACATTGGGCAAGCAGAATTCTAAAATAAAAGAAATCTGCCTTCAGACAGGTAAATGCAGCAGTAATCCAGCAAAACAACTAGGCAATGCTATGTCAGTGGCTTGTCAGCACCATTTCCGAAGTGCCTTTGACACAAGTGACTTTTCTGGTAATGAGTTTATAATAATTTGACATTTGAAAACTCCAGAAAGAGTTTGAAAAGCCCAGTAAAGATGACAAAGTAGGAAATGCTCTTTGAGAACAAACAAACGTCTTATTTTAAGTATGTGAAGGAAAAATATTGAGTCAATTATGAGGAATTATTTGAGTTAAATACCGGCAGTTTTTATGTACATTTGAGTAGAAGCGACTGTGCCATGCATTTTTGAATTAATTAAGCAACTGAATCTATTAACCTTGAGTGTACTGTACGAATATACATATATATTTGATTCAATATAAGATTCGATGCTATAGCCCGATGGTATTGTTTTCAGTGATGACAATGTTGCTATTGCGATTGCGATACACGACTCTCTCCACCTATCAGAGGCGGGCACCTTTATAGGGTGCAAAGTCTATTCTTCTTTAACGCTGACCTTTTATTTGTCTTTTACAAGTTTAATGTCTTTATTTGTCTTTATCCTGTATTCCATACATTCGTTCACTAGATTTCAAATTTCTAGCAATCCTTACTTTTCACTGTTCATTAATACATGTGAGTTCAAAATTTTTTTCCATTCTCCTTATCTGTAACATCTAAGCATATGTTCAGTAGTGTCATCATCTTCCCCACACACTGGGCATAATAACTAATTCTTAAACTCATTCTCTTGTAGTTCCCTTTAACTTTAATCATATTCAGTCTTATTTTCAATATATCTTTAACCTCTTCTGGCTTGCATGTGTCTATGTAATTTTGTCTTTTCCACTCGGTGTGCCTTAAAAATTTTAATTTAGTGCTGCTCCTGCATTTTTCTGCACATTCACTCTTTATACAACATTCAATCTTATTCTTTATTTCTCTCTTCCATTCAGACTTTTTCATGACCTTCACCCTTTCTTTATTAGCATCTATGGTATATATTTTTGCAGTCTCAACTACTTCATTATACCATGACCTTTTAAACTTGTACTGTACTTGTACTGATACACAATAAAATTCTATAAAAGTATTTTTATGGAAGTGTGTAATTTTTGACAAAGTTCCAGGTAGTCAGAATATGAACGAAATATAAGATAACAAATTGAAGAAATGCGTAGAAAATGTTAAACAATGTTAAACAATAATTATGTGTAGCCTTATTGTTCTATACCTATACAGAATCATTTTCACAGCATTGTGTGATGTTAAACAATGCGAAGCAGCTGAGCAGGAATGGAACGTCTCCCTGGCTAGCTTTGAACAAAGTGCAAATTTGGAGGAGAATCAAAAAAGTGGGAAAAGGAGGATATCACAGGACGATGCAGAATTGATCACTTGAGCTGTTCTTGTATTACTGTTGTAGCACACAGTGGAATGTTGATTTGACTTACTTTGCATTACTCAAAGCGGTATTCTTTATTCAAGACAAAATGCATTTGATCGTGCGTGATCATGTTAGCCGTACTTTCACTGGCAAAGCTGTGGCCAGTATTTTGCACAATATTGTACTTACCATGATAGTTTTTCTTAGTTTTGTAGTCGTGACTAAAACAGCAATAGATCTAAGGAAGTGTGATGATGTAATGAAAGTGCAGTATTATTGGACTATTATGGACAATCGTGATACTCGCATCTTTACTCGGTTCATTGGTAAAGGACCTCGTCTCACTTACAAACTTCTAACATTCAGATTAAAGTCAGACCCAGCACAACTGATTCGTATGGGAAACTCAGCAACTGACAAATACGCATTCAGTTTAGGAATCACAAAGTCTATACCAGACTATCTCAACACTCAAAGTGACCCACCACCCAGGTTAAACTGGGAAATAAAAATAGAATGCAGATCAGTCCTACCACTAAGTCCAACGGCACCATTTGACATGAAAATGAATGTTACTATAAAATCATTGAACGTGCACCCACCAAGAGCAGCACCACAAACGCGAGCTAGATATCCTGTTTCAGAAAAAGCTGAGATTGGAACAATGTTAGCAAGTTTTGTGGTGCTAGATGACGATCTGACTGCTCCCAACCATTATTTTTCAAAGTGTTCCATCGACGACAAAAATTCCCCATTTAAAGCAGAAGCGAAAAAGGGTACCAACAATTGTGAGATTTTCTTGCACAAGGAACTAGATTATGAGCAGCAGTCGCAGCATAATGTCACAGTTACGATGCGTGATGCAGGCAAGATTCCAAATAACGGCACACATGTATTCACTTTCGATGTAGCAGATGTCCATTTCAATCCTGTATTTGATGCAGAAATGTATTACGCCACTATAAAAGACAATGACCCAGTAGGGACGATAATAAATGTCAAGCCAAACAGAATTTCTGCCGTCGACGGCGAATCGGGAAAAAGTGATGAACACATAAGATACAGCCTGGAAGTTAGTAGTAAACCTTTTAAATTTGTCAATGCAGACAATAAAGAAATGCCAGAGGAAAGTGTAGGGGACATGAAAATAATAGGAAAGATAACAGAACGCGAGTATTTCCTGCCGGTCAGAGCCGCTTACGTGAAGGATGGTGAACCCGAGTACTACACTGCAATGACAGGCATACACATTACAGTGCAAATTCAAGGACCACCCCCTGGATTTACTCAAAAATTGTACAAAGCTACAGTTGTGGAAAGTCTTCCTGTAGGACGGGGCATATTGCTCGTCCAAACCGAAGATTTATCCCGGACAAACATCCCGGAGTTTTCTTATAGTCTGAAGACGAAGACTGGCGAATCAGTAGGTGAGTTTACAGTGGACGGCTATGGTATAATAACAGTTACGAGAAAACTGACTCCAGGAGTCCATGTTTTTGTTGCAGTGGCTGCAAATGCTGATGGGTCGAGGGAGGCTGATATTGAGGTGACCGTTTTGGCAGAAATTAATGAGAATCCAAAGTTCTCAAAGGACTTTTATGATTTCGAATTTGCGAAAAACATTTCGGCCGATGATAACAATAATGTGGTAAGCGCAGAACCTGCAGACGTGGTTAAGTTTAGAATGCTTACTATGGACGAGTACTTTGTCATCAAGTCTCCTCGGCAGGGAACCGGCATCATTACAGCCACGGATATGCTGGAAGAAACTTTGCCATTGGGAAAGTACAGGTTCGTTGTTCTTGCCTGCATAGATGGAAATGCAGCAATTGATGAAGATGAGTTGTGCAGTGCAGCTGAAGTAGAGGCCAATGTAGTACAAGAGATCGATGATTGGTTAGGGGCCTTGCAAGATGATTCAACGACTAGCTACAGCATGAACGAAGTTCTCATACTCGTAGCTTTTGCTTTGGTTTTGTTTGGTATCGTATGCGTCCTAATCTACATGATTATCATGCAGCAGCGATACAATATGGGAAACTGACTCTAGTAGTCTATTGTTTGCTGCCAACTTCAATAAGTGAAGCACTGTGAAAAATGTATCATCAAGGAACTGTTTTGCCTAGGCTTCATTCTAGCAAAGTAATCTATAACTTCATTATAATCCACCTCAGTAGTCAACTCTCAATGTAGAGCAAAGATAACCCAGACAATTTATCCTCGCCCATTGTAGACTGAAGGTACGACTTTATCTGTCAGCCGACTAACAGATGTTTCAGCAACCGCATAAATGAACTAAAAAATTACTAAAACAGCACCAATTTTGAAAAATGCTCCCCCAGTAGTTATGCCACTGACAGACTACTGCCTCTCAAAAGAAAATGCTCAAATGCTTTGCTAAAATGACACTGCTGGTTGCATAATCATTTGTGATGTATTTTTAATGTACATCAATCAAATAATTGAGTATAAACTTAATTTCTGGGATTTCTTAGAGGCAAATCTTTAAATCATGTAAGTATAAGAGTAATATACTGCTTGAATTGCCTGCAGATTGCAGTAGTGTAAATATCCAAAAGGCAGTATTGTACTGAAAAAACGTATTTATGTAAAGTGTGGAGAAAAGACAAACTATTCATAACAGATTTTGTGTTGCAGACATTGTGACTTGATGAAAAAAATCTGACCAAAGGTAAATTATAGTTATGAATGCAATGCCCGCAGGAGATGTTTATCATTTCAATTACATACTAACAGCTACGTAATTAACAATTTGTGTTCAATACAGGCGAAGTATTGAAAATAGTAAAGAAACTTCACAATGTTAAAAGTGACCAAGCTGCTCGTTATTCACAGTCAAATTATGTTTTGCATGATCCACCGGTCCATTCATGGAACGACACTTATACCCTGCTAACCAATAAACATGAGAAGCAGTGCTGCATAGCACGAACACATCATTTTGAGCAGTTACTATTACTTCCTTGGGTCAGGATGAAATCTTTTCGAGCTGTCCGCAGCATGGTCAAGCAACAGTTGGCATGGAGTAAATTGAGGCCCGTAAGTGTCTTGGAATTCTTGCATCTTTGAGACAAGTTTATCAGCACCGTAATGGTCCACAAAGCGGAATGGACCTATAGATTAACAAAAACGTTAGTGTGAGAAACCATATCTGTTATGAAAACTTGCCAGCTCAATTAAAGACAAGCCATTTAGCATTTATAAAGAATTGAAATTACATAATTTCATTACTTTTTTATTTGTTACACTTGTAAAACCAGTTAGGACTTTGCCCTTGTTTTTCAAATTTTCACTTTTGAAATTAAATTCACAAGTGAGAAAAGCATCATTTCTTACATTCAGCAAAATGAGTTTATTTAACCAATAAACAATAATTTACTAATACACCCCAAGTTTTCTAAAGCATAATTCAAGTAGAACGCAAACATGTCTGTATCAGTGCAGTAGTGCACAAAGAATTTAAGTAGATATAAATTTAGTATTTATGGAAACCTCTAAATTGTCGCAAGTTAATTACTGACACAGAGTCCAACTTTTTTTACATAAATCTGCTACAGCAGAATAGCAGCTAAGGCACATACCCAATGTATTTCAAGTGGACTCAGTCATCACCCAACAATATTTTTGTAGAATGACATGGACAACATTCACAGAATATGCAGAGATGGGCTGCAATATGCCATACATAACAAATATTGTGACATTACATCAGAAGCTCAAGAAGCAAGAAGGCATGGAAATCGTTAACAGTGTGTTGTGCAACAAAAGTTAAAGGTACCAAGACTAGATGTGGGTTACAAACCAACGAAATTCCCCCTTAG
>JAQGDQ010000718.1:0-39547 GCA_030141605.1 Tubiluchus corallicola
TATACAATAATCTAAGTCAATGTTTTATTACATGTACTAAAAACATTTATAGTTAAGACATGACAACTTTATTAAAACTTTTAATTTATACGATAATAAAGAAATTATAAGTTGTGGTATTTTGACTATATATATATATATATTATATATATATATATATATATATATAAAGTCAAAATATATATATATTAAATACTTAAGTTCATGTGCACTTTATATATACAGTTTATATATACTTATATATATATATATATATATATATATATATATATATATATACAATAACGTAGCAATTTGATATACTTATATTTTTATTATATCGTAGCAATATGATATATTTATATACCTATATACCTAGCTAAACTTACTACCATGGTAAATTCTAAATGCTAAATTGTTTAAAACTACAAAAAACTAAAGAAATCGTACTTATTATGTTTTTTTACGTTGTTCATTTTTGTGATATTCACTATTAAAATGTTTACTAATAATCGTCTAAGAAAAACCGGGCAAGCTTATTTAAGAAATCATATAATGACAAACTTAAAAATGTGAAAAATGCAATTAAGTAATTAAATATAAATATTAATATTAATAAATATTAATGTATATTGTAGTATGCCCTATCGAAAATTTTATATTTAGTTTAATTAAATTTAACCCACGTTAATTTAGAATAAAATGAAAATAATTAATTTTTTCAATTAGTGATATAGTTTATACTAATTAATGAGTTTATAGCTGTTTAATAGAAAATAATCATTTTGGGAATATTACATAATTATTTTGATTTTATAAATTTTATATATTCGTACTTAGCTTAAATTAATACATAAAATAAATAGGAAAATTAGCTATACTGAAAAGGTAGTGTATACTATACTATACTAAAAAGGTATTAAAAAGATAAAAGCAAATGTTTTTTACTTAAAATTCTCACTAACAGGGCAAAATATATCATAAAATATTGAAGTATTTTTATTTTTAACTATGTACTAATGGTAGGAGTAGTATGTAATTAAGTGGTAAGAAACAAATTCTAGTGTTTTTAGTTAAAATTCTCACTAACAGGCTAAAATATATCATAAAATATTGATTTATTTTTATTTTTAACTATGTACTAATGGTAGGAGTAAACTTAAGTATGTAGTTAATTCCTAAGAAACAAATGCTTGTGTTTTTTACTTGAAATTCTCACTAACAATATAAAATATATCATAAAATATTGATGTATTTTTATTTTTAACTATGTACTAATGGTAGGAGTTAAGTTAAGTATGTAATTAAATGGTATGATTAGCCTGCAGTAAAATAATACGATAGCTTAAATAAAATTTTTACAATTTTGCTATAGTGATTAACGTATAGAAGCTTTAGTACTGATGCATACGTATTACTGATGAATTTTTGCATACGCTGCTCCATATAAAGTTGGCCACATTTATTTGCTTGCTTGTAACGATGAACACTACTTCAACATTTCAATTGCGCATGATTGATCTTTCGTGGTGGTAATTAATATACATAAAAACACACCACTTATTATACATAAAAATACACCACCAATAGTTGTACCTAAATATTGTGTCATATAAAAAAGAGAAACTGTTTTTGTTTGTTTTATAAAATTTTGAAATTTTAAGTTTGAAACATGTGAAATTTAAATTAAAAGAAAATTAAAAATAATTTAATTTTAAAAATAAGTTAAATTCTTGCGATGAAGAGTAATACGAATAGGAAATATAAAATTATTAATGATTTTGATTTTTTTGTAATAATTCTTCTGTGGGTTTTGCTCATGTAAAGATAAGAGTAATTTTTCTATACAGAATTAAACATAGATCTAAAATACCATAAGCTTATCATAAAGTCAAGTTATAGCAGAGTTTTAGCAAAATTTGAAAATTAATTATCGTTATAAGCTGCATACAGTAAGTAAAAAATAATTAATATTCCTTTAGATATGAGTTAAGTTTATTATATGCAGTTTATGATATCAAATTAGCTGTATAGAACTGATATGGATTATTTTAAATAGAAAAAAATATTCCAAGTTTTCTTTGCAAATTTATACAAAAATCCTAAATGCATAAAATTTCAATTTGAATTTAATTTTAAATTCTCTCTAAATGATTGCATAATTTATGCAATAAATGATAAATTACCTAGTTTTTATGAAATCATTTCAAATCAATTTATTTCAATTCATACAGTAAAAACACGCTTTCTTCTGTGTCACGGAGGTATAAAATGAAATTCAGTATCTTATATTTTTTTAATAATTTAACATTTTTATATATTAGAACTTATTAGTTAATTTTGTATGTAGAAGCTTAAGATATACGCATATATCGCATTTGCATATTTTGTTGTACATTTTTGCAGTATTATGGGAGGCAGATTTTTTTATTTTAAGAATATTTGTTGTGATATAGCAAAAAAAATTTAGAATGTAATAATTTGTTTACTGAATTTATATGAAACATTATGTAGGCATATTTTCAGATAGTTATAAAAATGCATTTCTCATATAGTAATGTTGCAAATTATTGATGTAAACGAATTACTCGAACATTTTAAGCAAACACATATGAGCCAACATATTAGAAACAGACATTTGCTAGGTTTAACAAGTTTTCTTAAATTTTCAAAAGCAAAAATATTCTTGGAAAACATACAAGTTGAGATTTGAACTATGAACTATGAATTTTATTTCACACATCAAAAAATACAATATCAGACACATTAATAAATTTAAAAAAAAATAATTTGAGTAGTGCGAGGTGAGTGGACAACCATACGATCATTAACACACTCACCTTACTTAAATGAAAAAATGATTATAGTTATGCATGCTTCTGCAGATAACTTAATGTAAATAAGGATGAAGTAAATGATGTAATAATTTGAGTAGTGCGAGGTGAGTGTACGACCATACGTTCATTAACACACTCACCTTACTTAAATGAAAAAATGATTATAGTTATGCATGTTTCTGTAGATAACTTAATGTAAATAAGGATGAAGTAAATGATGTAATAATTTGAGTAGTGCGAGGTGAGTGTATGACCATACAGTCATTAACACACTCACCTTACTTAAATGAAAAAATGATTATAGTTA
Organism: Tubiluchus corallicola; assembly: GCA_030141605.1. Classification (NCBI taxonomy): domain Eukaryota; kingdom Metazoa; phylum Priapulida; class Priapulimorpha; order Priapulimorphida; family Tubiluchidae; genus Tubiluchus; species Tubiluchus corallicola. The sequence goes on from JAQGDQ010000718.1 coordinate 3,124, forward strand.
TGCATGCTTCTGTAGATAACTTAATGTAAATAAGGATGAAGTAAATGATGTAATAATAGCAATGGTATAAGAGCAATAAACCTGAAAGTTGAGAAAGGAAAACATAATATGTAATTACGACTTTGAGTGAGCCTTAAAGAGTGAAATTTTTTAAAATATGATTATAGTTATGCATGCTTCTGTAGACAACTTAATGTAAATAAGGATGAAGTAAATGATGTAATAATTTGAGTAGTGCGAGGTGAGTGTACGACCATACGTTCATTAACACACTCACCTTACTTAAATGAAAAAATGATTATAGTTATGCATGCTTCTGTAGATAACTTAATGTAAATAATGATGAAGTAAATGATGTAATAATAGCAATGGTATAACAGCAATAAACCTGAAAGTTGAGAAAGGAAAACATAATATGTAATTACGACTTTGAGTGAGCCTTGAAAAGTGAAATTTTTTTTTAAATAGTTACGAATATGAATTATGTGATTATGTGTCAATGCACCACTTACTTGATTTACAACGCAGCAATAAATAACATGGCTGAAAAACCTACGAAGAGAAATTCGTTTTGTAAAAACGCGCACATAGTTTATTGTTAATTAGGTAAATACCTCACACAACAAAGTTGGCAATCTTGATCTTCAAACGTACTTGAAGAGTCCGTGACCCCATTCAGGCGGGTTTACATCGCGTTACCTACTACTCAAATATCTCTAAATAAACATAGCAAGTAAAAAGTGTTTACCAGAGAGTCGTAACATGTTTACAGGTGTAGGTTATAGAGGGCAGGTTGGAATTTACACAAAAGTAGTCTGTGCAGTTTTTATAAGTGTGAAAGTGTAGTACGCTTCTTGTATATTATATATATGGTATGCGTTGTATACATTTCTATGTATACAAATACCATCACACCAGTACGACAACATACACACTAATTCAGAATTTATATATCCACGGCCATATTGATTAAATAATATTTTTTTCATTTTTTTGTGCATAGTTGTAAATAGGTTTGATTTTATTCGTCGTTGCTTTCCATTACTGCACAGTAGTTTAGATTGCACTGACGCATTTGCCTTTAGCAGTGTAAGTTTTTATTAACTAACACTGATTGATCATCTCTGTAAAGTTTCTATCAGTGATTATCAATGTATTTTAATGGCAAATTATTATTATTATATATATATATATATATATATATAATAATATATAAATAATTATATATTATTTATATATATATAATTATTTATAATATATAAATATATATTATATTTATATATATAAATAATTATATATATAAATATAATATAATTTATATATATAATAATATATATGTATATATTCAATGTATTGTCAATTTTTATTACAAGTACATAAAAATATTTATAGTTAAAACAACACAACTTTATTAAATTCTTAATTTGTATAGTTCAATATCATGCGGTTTTGAACTATGCACTTTTAGACCAAACGGTTTAGTCTAGTGGTAATGCGCCTGCTTTCCATCTGCGAGGTCGTGAGTTCGAACCAGCGGCCGGGTTATACCAAAGACTTTAAGAATGGTACCTGCTGTTGCCCTGCCTGGCGCGCGGTATTTAGGGTAAAAGTGGGGTAATAATAGTCTCTGTTATGTAGTTGTAGGTTCAAAATCATGCCAAACGTTTCGACTTACGTGAAAGAATTATTACCACACAAACACAATTTCACGTTCACGCCATTAGTCATTCGCTGGTTAGACGGGCACCACTGCCTGCATTTCGGAAACGAATTGCGCAAAAAACAGGTGCTGTACCGCTCAGTTCAGAGGGTGTTAGTTTGTGACTAACTACACACGTTCGACAGCTCATGCGTGAGCACATGAAATTTGAAATTTGAATTTTTATCTTAAAACTTGTCTAGTTTTAGTACAACACACTGAATATCTTACAGTAGCACTGTACTTTAATTTTCACTTTCACAAAAACATGCAATATTGGAATGTTTTTGCTGTTGAAAATAATGTTAGTTTGTGATGTCATCAATAGTTGGGCTCGCCCACCGCTAATCAAGTTTTTAATCTATTATTTAATTATCAGAAACGCTTTTGCAGTACTAATTGTGGTAAAATGTATACTTTCTATCAGACTTGAAATGGGGTAGTATATGAAAAATTATTGCTGTCGTCCTTTAAGCAAAGACGTTGCTTTTATTCAGACACAATATCTGTAACGTTTCGACAAGTTATGATCACGTTCGCTCAACTAAAAAAAAACTAAAAAAAAACAGTAGGCCTTATATAGAAATGACAAAAATTAACAAAGTGAGAAACAAACAAACAAACATTAAATTCTAAAGTTACAGATCGTGTGGTACGAAGCCAAATGACCTGAAGAAATGAAGCCCAACACAGTTCATTTTCCGACTAATGCTTGAGAGTGGCAATAAGAGGAACCTTCGCATCAAACGTGAGCAACACCTTAAACGAGCAGCAAAGCAATAATGACAAAATTAATCAATACTATTATTTTATGTCCCTTATTGATTCTGCTGAAGTTAAGTAATGCCAGACCTGATAAGTATGTAATTGGGTCACGCCTGCACAAACTCCAATTGCACGAACCTGTCATACTGGTTCCAGACGTTAACTGGTTGAAGGAAGAGGATGATGGTGAAAGGATCACCGGACAAAGGACCACCGGTTAAAGACCCACCAGACAAAAGACCACCGTACAAAGGGCCTTCAATTAAAGGACCACTGAACAAAGGACGACTGGTCAAAGGACCTCTGTACAAAGTACCTTCGATCAAAGGACCTCCGGACAAAGAACCACTAATCGAAGGACCACCGGACAAAGGACCACTGGTCAAATAATTTTTGCTCATACCATTCAACTAGCAAAATAGTGTTATTTCTTCTTTTAGTCAAGGAGTTCTGGTTTGATATCAATGACAAATTGTACATTCCAGTTTATCCTTCTGACTTCGTGTTAATGTAAGTAAGCTGATTTCGAAAACACTGCTTAGTAAAAATTCTAACATTTACGTACGGTACTCACTGAATCCACAGAGAAAGTATTTTGATATTTGAGCAAATAGAAATTCTGACCCTGGGAGTGTGTCTCCATCGTCGTTCAGTCCTTGGAACAATTTTTTGAGTTCAGGTCAGGAGGCATTCCGTGCCACTCCAACAAGCTTATATGATTTTCGTAAAAAATCCACTTGTTTCGACACGGGGCCCGATCTTGTTGAAAATGACCAGATATTCGTCAAATAAATGTGGTATGAATTCTCCATATTCAGTTCTGGAACAACACTTCTGTGGAGAATCCCAGTGTGTTGTGGAGAATGCTCCATGCCCTCAATTGGTTGGAAGCTGCCAATGCCATAATAGCAAAAGCAACCGAAAATATTTCCTTTTGTGGGTGTTTCGTGTTTTTGACAATGTAATCTTTGAGCAACATTACATGTGGTGACCTTGGAACTTGCTGGCTTCTTTGCCCTTCGGCAAGAGGTGACTTCCATGGCCGATAAGGTCTTTTCTTGTATTTCAACCGCCATTTGAAACGTTTTGCTTTCATAACTTTACTCTGGTGTTGTTTTTTCATTGTTGGTAGACCTTCCGGCCAACGAATCTATGATCTTTTACATTTATACATAATAAGTAAATATTGGACTGAATTCGAACTCCAAGATGGCATGGCGGTCTTGATATTGCGCATCATGAAGATCCATTTTACTATCGTTGTGGAACTGATTACTTAACTACAAATGTTAATTTTAATTACAAATGTTATGTTAATTAACTAAGTTAATGTCTGTAAACTAGTACCATATACCTGTTATAGCATGTCATTTAACTCTCATGAAATAAAATACACAAAAACTACACTGTACTGAGTTTATTAACAGCAACGTGCACAAAAAATAACTAACTAACTCAGTAACAGCACAACACCCGAGGAGCACCTGTGTCAGAAATCCAGGTTGTAGTGACCTCTACACGCTTTTATACTGGCATTCCAGATCAGCTGGCTTCTCACAAAACGTGTAGGCCCAAACAAGACGTCTCGACCTACAAGAAAGGGGTGAGTCGCTGCTGACGTGGAAGCAGGGCGTGTAGAGGGGCCCTACACCTGATCCGACACAGGTAACAATATCATCTTTTGGTGTGGGTTACAGTGTGGCTCAATCTCCACTCAGATGAAAGTGAAGTTAGTGTGGTAATTTATTTATTTTGTCCCAATAGGGCTGATCGAGCAACAAGTACCGTACAACAAAATTTTACATACAAATGCGAACAAACTTAGCTACAGCACATTGCATAGTGACATCACGAGAGCTTAGCTACAGCACATTGTACAGTGACATCAGGAGAGCTTAGCTACAGCACATTGCATAGTGACATCACGAGAGCTTAGCTACAGCACATTGTATAGTGACATCACGAGAGCTTAGCTACAGCACATTGAATAGTGACATCACGAGAGCTTAGCTACAGCACATTGAATAGTGACATCACGAGAGCTTAGCTACAGCACATTGAATAGTGACATCACGAGAGCTTAGCTACAGCACATTGAATAGTGACATCAGGAGAGCTTAGCTACAGCACATTGAATAGTGACATCACGAGAGCTTAGCTACAGCACATTGCATAGTGACATCAGGAGAGCTTAGCTACAGCACATTGTACAGTGACATCAGGAGAGCTTAGCTACAGCACATTGAATAGTGACATCAGGAGAGCTTAGCTACAGCACATTGTATAGTGACATCAGGAGAGCTTAGCTACAGCACATTGTATAGTGACATCAGGAGAGCTTAGCTACAGCACATTGCATAGTGACATCAGGAGAGCTTAGCTACAGCACATTGTATAGTGACATCAGGAGAGCTTAGCTACAGCACATTGCATAGTGACATCACGAGAGCTTAGCTACAGCACATTGAATAGTGACATCACGAGAGCTTAGCTACAGCACATTGTACAGTGACATCAGGAGAGCTTAGCTACAGCACATTGCATAGTGACATCACGAGAGCTTAGCTACAGCACATTGCATAGTGACATCAGGAGAGCTTAGCTACAGCACATTGTATAGTGACATCAGGAGAGCTTAGCTACAGCACATTGTATAGTGACATCAGGAGAGCTTAGCTACAGCACATTGCATAGTGACATCAGGAGAGCTTAGCTACAGCACATTGCATAGTGACATCAGGAGAGCTTAGCTACAGCACATTGTATAGTGACATCAGGAGAGCTTAGCTACAGCACATTGCATAGTGACATCACGAGAGCTTAGCTACAGCACATTGTATAGTGACATCACGAGAGCTTAGCTACAGCACATTGAATAGTGACATCAGGAGAGCTTAGCTACAGCACATTGTATAGTGACATCAGGAGAGCTTAGCTACAGCACATTGCATAGTGACATCAGGAGAGCTTAGCTACAGCACATTGTATAGTGACATCAGGAGAGCTTAGCTACAGCACATTGTACAGTGACATCAGGAGAGCTTAGCTACAGCACATTGCATAGTGACATCACGAGAGCTTAGCTACAGCACATTGCATAGTGACATCAGGAGAGCTTAGCTACAGCACATTGCATAGTGACATCAGGAGAGCTTAGCTACAGCACATTGTATAGTGACATCACGAGAGCTTAGCTACAGCACATTGAATAGTGACATCAGGAGAGCTTAGCTACAGCACATTGTATAGTGACATCACGAGAGCTTAGCTACAGCACATTGTATAGTGACATCAGGAGAGCTTAGCTACAGCACATTGTATAGTGACATCAGGAGAGCTTAGCTACAGCACATTGTATAGTGACATCAGGAGAGCTTAGCTACAGCACATTGTATAGTGACATCAGGAGAGCTTAGCTACAGCACATTGCATAGTGACATCAGGAGAGCTTAGCTACAGCACATTGTACAGTGACATCAGGAGAGCTTAGCTACAGCACATTGTATAGTGACATCACGAGAGCTTAGCTACAGCACATTGTATAGTGACATCAGGAGAGCTTAGCTACAGCACATTGTACAGTGACATCACGGGAGCTTAGCTACAGCACATTGCATAGTGACATCAGGAGAGCTTAGCTACAGCACATTGTACAGTGACATCAGGAGATTGCATCATACAAATTAGTTAGTCTTCAATATTCATAAAGTAAAAGTCTGGAATAGAACATGTCATTGTATCTTCAAGGAAGTAACGGGCAGCGTTATGTTTAGAGCAAAACAGAAGAAAATGGCATTCGACACCGACTTCTTTACACTTGGTACATATATAGTCAGCTAACGTTTCATAACTTTATATGGAAAATCATTGAGTCCATTTAAAATTGAGCCATTACTCAATCATTGGAGATATCAATGATGTAAACTAGTATATACTATTGTGCCCGAAGGTAGATTTCAATGTATAATTCTTTAAATGCCAAAATATTACATTAATATTACTGTATGATTTCAAGTAGTGTGGCGGGTCGCAGGATTAAACCGTCACGAGCTTCGTGAAAATGTAGTGTATTGAATGTAAAATTGCCTGGGCCAATGAGAGCTCAGTTTTCTAGGCCAATTTTCTCCAGCGTGTAACCTGTTCTCGTAGATTCGAGGGCAGTGCGTTCTCGGCCATGTTCAGCTTCGGTTTTCATTTTGTTTTTCTCTTCTTGGTTGCTGTTATTAAGTCAATCGTGATTCAGTCATTTCTGGTTTAACCCTTTGGTTTGCATTTCGACTCAACGCGTAAGTGTCAGCTATAAACTGTTGCTAAGTGTTTCATTTTACTGTTTTTCTTTCTTTTCTTTTTTTATAATTTTCTTTAGTTAATTATGAATCCTCGCTATCATAGACGGCATCACAATATGATAAAACAAATCCCATGATTAGTAAATGAAAGATTTCTTTGCAATACTTTTTCCGCAAGTTCTTATGACCAGAACTGCAATATGTTTTATATGGTACGCGTGTGAGTAATTTGCTTGATAAGTTCTTTCGAATCGTCTTTGTCAAAGTGTCCATGTCTGACAAACACAATGGGTTGAACCTATGAGTGATTTCTTCGTCAAAGGTTTCAAATTTGCCAATAAAGTCGTAATTAATATAACACACGTTGCATAAGTCCACATATCTAGCAAAATGTTCATCCAGTTTATCGTCTTCTGTACGAAACACGTATCCCAAAAGAGGTCCACATATCTAGCAATATGTTCGTCCATTTTACCGTATTCTGTACGAAACACGTATCCCAAAAAGTACAACGTCGAAGCCGATACGGCTAAATCAGTGCGAGTCAGATGTCCATGAAACCATCTCTTATCTACGACTTGAACCTTCTTGCATATCCAAGCATCCGTCTTTCATCATCGAGTTTTTCGCACAGTTGTTGACTAGGGATCTCCATGCAGGACGGTCGTGAACTGCGAAAAGCAGCTTGTCCAACATTCCACCTTTCCTCAGAGAGAACTTCACCTTGTCCTTGAAGCGAAGGAGAGGACGACCAACACTGCGAGAGCCACTGGTTAGTTCTCCATGAAGAAGGGCCTTTGTCGGTCTCTTATCGTTCATTCTGACCACATGCCCAAACCACCGAAGTTGAGCCTTAGTAAGCGTAACCTCGATGCACGAGCCAGCACGTCTTCGTTTGGCACATAGTTGTCCCAGCGAATACGAAGGATGTGACGCAGATGTCTCTGCTGAACCGCACGAAGAGACCTGACCTGATCTTGATAGAGCGTCCACGTTTCCTGACCATAGGAAAGCTGCGGAATGATGCATTGCATGTACACCTGCAGTTTAGTGGCGATGGTAAGGTCATGGTTATCGAAGACACGTTTCCTCATACGGCCGAAAGAGCTGGCTGCAGCATTAATTCTTGCATGAAGCTCAGTATCCAATTGAGTATCTGAGCAGATGTAACTTCCGAGATATTTGAACCGTTGCACACTTCCAAGCTGTTCTCCCAAAAAAAGGTCCACATATCTAGCAATATGTTAGTCCATTTTACCGTATTCTGTACGAAACACGTATCCCAAAAAAGGTCCACATATCTAGCAATATGTTTGTCCATTTTATCGTCTTCTGTACGAAACACGTATCCCAAAAAAAGGTCCACATATCTAGCAATATGTTCGTCCATTTTACCGTATTCTGTACGAAACACGTATCCCAAAAAAGGTCCACATATCTAGCAATATGTTAGTCCATTTTATCGTCTTCTGTATGAAACACGTATCCCAAAAAAGGTCCACATATCTAGCAATATGTTCGTCCATTTTATCGTCTTCTGTACGAAACACGTATCCCAAAAAGGTCCACATATCTAGCAATATGTTAGTCCATTTTATCGTCTTCTGTACGAAACACGTATCCCAAAAAAGTCCACATATCTAGTAATATGTTCGTCCATTTTATCGTGTTCTGTACGAAACACGTATCCCAAAAAAGTCCACATATCTAGCAATATGTTCGTCCATTTTATCGTCTTCTGTACGAAACACGTATCCCAAAAAAGGTCCACATATCTAGCAATATGTTCGTCCATTTTACCGTATTCTGTACGAAACACGTATCCCAAAAAGTCCACATATCTAGCAAAACGTTCGTCCATTTTATCGTTTTCTGTATGAATCATGTATCAGAAACTTCGTTAAATGTTGCCCACCAATGCGGATTTTCAATCAGTACAGTTACGCATATTGTCATGAATTTCCTGTTATATCACGGAATTTCAGTGTACTAGTTTAAAACCAAATCACAAAAAGACCTTAACTCTAAAAGAAATTTCTAAAATTTAATTCCATAAGATTTGGTTAGAATCAGTAGAGACACATCCGTTTTTTTCCTTCAGAACTGGTCACAAAAAAGTTCCCCTCAAACCAGTATTCATTCGCCTGTCAAACCTTGAGTAAAAGTAGGGCCAATTATTATGTATAAAGACATTAATATGACTAGAGGCTGTGGACTTGTTCAGGTTCACAACATATATAGTAGTTTTCATTTTTATATAAAAAAATCATAAAATGACTTTCATATCTTTATTTTATTTTTCATGTGACAATAATTGTATTTATTTAAGTAATATCTTGTTGCGAGCAGTGCTGCCAGCGTCTTTGGTTTCATCACTTTCGACAATATTTGTTTGTTCTTTCTCACCTGCAGACACTAGATGCACAGGACTGATGATACTCACTTTCGTGTACCATAAGGATTAACTGCAAAGTACGTTAGTTTATATAGTCCGTGAGCCAGACAACTTCTTGGTATCTCTTTTTTTTCTTAAATGCAAACTTGCTGTTAAGGGTAAATCGAAGACAGAGAAGATGAGAGATTATCATTGCTGTTATCAAGAAAACGTCGTTTGATACACCTAGAAACTGGCTCATCCTGTGAGTGGTTTCTTCGTCTAAGTTTTCAAATTTGCCAATAAAGTCGTGATTAATAAAACACACGCTGCATAAGTCCACATATCTAGCAAAACGTTCGTCCATTTTATTGTCTTCTGTACAAACCAGGTATCCAAAAAACTCCACATATCCAGCAATAACAAAATACTGTGAAATAAAACAAAATAAATTAAAAAATATTAGTACACGTCACAGCAATACCTATTTACAATTTCAACATATCATTATGGAAAAACTATATTCCCTATAACAGAGATAAACTATGCCCCTTTCCTACAGTGCACGTATTTGTGGGGAAAAACTATACTCCCTATAACAGAGATAAACTATGCCCCTTTCCTACAGTGCACGTATTTGTGGGGAAAAACTATACTCCCTATAACAGGGATAAACTATGCCCCTTTCCTACAGTGCACGTATTTGTGGGGGAAAACTATATTCCCTATAACAGGGATAAACTATGTCCCTTTCCTACAGTGCACGTATTTGTGGGGAAAACTATATTCCCTATAACAGGACAAACTATGCCCCTTTCCTACAGTGCACGTATTGTGGGGAAAACTATATTCCCTATAACAGATAAACTATGCCCCTTCCTACAGTGCACGTATTTGTGGGGGAAAACTATATTCCCTATAACAGGGATAAACTATGTCCCTTTCCTACAGTGCACGTATTTGTGGGGGAAAACTATATTCCCTATAACAGGGACAAACTATGCCCCTTTCCTACAGTGCACGTATTTGTGGGGGAAAACTATATTCCCTATAACAGGGATAAACTATGCCCCTTTCCTACAGTGCACGTATTTGTGGGGGAAAACTATATTCCCTATAACAGGGACAAACTATGCCCCTTTCCTACAGTGCACGTATTTGTGGGGGAAAACTATATTCCCTATAACAGAGATAAACTATGCCCCTTTCCTACAGTGCACGTATTTGTGGGGGAAAACTATATTCCCTATAACAGGGATAAACTATGCCCCTTTCCTACAGTGCACGTATTTGTGGGGGAAAACTATATTCCCTATAACAGGGATAAATTATGCCCCTTTCCAACAGTGCACGTATTTGTGAGGGAAAACTATATTCCCTATAACAGAGGTAAACTATGCCCCTTTCCTACAGTGCACGTATTTGTGGGGGAAAACTATATTCCCTATAACAGAGGTAAACTATGCCCCTTTCCTACAGTGCACGTATTTGTGGGGGAAAACTGTATTCCCTATAACAGAGATAAACTATGCCCCTTTCCTACAGTGCACGTATTTGTGGGGGAAAACTATATTCCCTATAACAGGGATAAACTATGCCCCTTTCCTACAGTGCACGTATTTGTGAGGGAAAACTATATTCCCTATAACAGGGATAAACTATGCCCCTTTCCTACAGTGCACGTATTTGTGAGGGAAAACTATATTCCCTATAACAGGGATAAACTATGCCCCTTTCCTACAGTGCACGTATTTGTGGGGGAAAACTGCATTCCCTATAACAGAGATAAACTATGCCCCTTTCCTACAGTGCACGTATTTGTGAGGGAAAACTATATTCCCTATAACAGGGATAAACTATGCCCCTTTCCTACAGTGCACGTATTTGTGAGGGAAAACTATATTCCCTATAACAGGGATAAACTATGCCCCTTTCCTACAGTGCACGTATTTGTGGGGGAAAACTGTATTCCCTATAGCATCTGGGAAGAAACCTGTACCGTCTACTTTACGGTTTCTCCAAATCTCTTAATTTATGCGTCGAACATTAAACCAGATCTTACTCTTTCAACACATTAAGTACTTAATGAGGAGCTAAGTTAAATTTTCTATTTACATACTTGCCCAAAAGAACTACAAAAGTAATTATGTACATACTTTTGTAGGTACATTCTACAGTTATTTACATAAGGCAAATAGTAATAGTATTTCCTACACCAACTAGATTAAGTACGTATTTTTGTTCAGTGTAGAATGTATAATCTGAATTGTAAATTTTCAAACTGTATAAAATAACGTGTTTTTATATTATAATTATAGGTCAGTGATTTAAATAAAGTTATTTGAAATGATGGACACAGTTATGGACAAAAGTACGCAGACGAAGATAAAAGAAGAACCAGGTATTCTTCTTTTTTCTTTCTTTTTTCCTTATTTTCGTTTTTCCCCGTCTTTTCTCTCTCTTTTCTCTCGTTCTTTTATTTCTTTGTTCGTTTTTCTTTTTCGTTGATTTATTTACTTGTTTCTACATTTATTTTTTGTCCATCTAGTCTTTTGTTCGTTCATTTGTTCTCTCTTCCTTAATCTGAATGACTGACTGACTGACTGACTAACTGAATGGCTGTCTGGCTGACTGACTGACTGAATGGCTGTTTAGCTGACTGAGTGACTGACTGACTGATTGATTGTTTGGCTGACTACTGACTGACACTGACTGACTGACTGACTGACTGACTGAATGGCTGACTGACTGATTGACTGACTAATCAAGTAACCAACTGACTAATTAACCAACCAACAAACTAGCCTACCGACCGACTAACCAATCAACTTTAGGATCACTTACATTTTTAAAAAGTCAACGAATACAAATAACCTGCTTACTCAAGGCTATACAAATTGTAATTTCGAACTGAATGTTACTTGTTTTTCTTGTTAGTTTATTTATTTTATTTTTCTTTTTTCAATTTTTCCGTTTATTTTTCTTTCTCCCTATCTAGCTTTTTCTTCCTATTAATCCCATTAATAATAAATAACTGATTATTTCATTTCATATGTTTCATTTCACTCAGTTCATTTTTGTTTTTAATTCATCTCACAATACTTTAAAATACTTAACATAATAGAAATACTGTGATCATACTTTATATTGCACTACATTGTAAATCCATTCAAATGTATATAAAGTACTGGGTCTCGTTACTGATAAAATGCTTAATATCTCTGACAATCGGCCGTCAGTTGCTCCATTTATAAAGTAAATTTTATGGAGTTTAGAAACCAAGTTTTTTTATTTCTTTCGGAGGTCTGGACTAAATTAATAATTCAAGATTAAATGCTTGACGATGCAAGATTAAACTATCGTCGTGGCTAGAAGCCTTAGTTAGGTGTGGCATCACGTGATCAGCAGATGTTCGACCGGCTGACTCAGAAGTAATTGATGATGTAATTCTTATGCCAAGAAGCTCACGGCGCATTAGGTAGTTAGACAAAAGTGTTTTGAGGCCCGCACCTCGGGGGGGGGGTATTAGGAACTGACTTGAAGACGGAGGGCTGGCATTACTATCCTCTTATATTTACCGCGTTGTGTTTGATATTTAATAAATGTATAGTTTATTAAATAAAGTCTTGATAGTTTGCCATGCCCACGTGGCTACCTCGCACGCCACGCAATAAACAACAAGAATCAGCAAGCAGCTTTAACCACAAGAATAAATAAACTTTAACCAATTATTTTACTAAAATTATAAAACATTTAACATCAATGCAAATTATCTCTCTTGTAAATCGCCTCTACGTTTTTAAATGACATTTTCTACACTTTCGTTATGTATAGAAAGCCTTCACTATTTCATTCATGTTCCAAAGTCGTTTATTCTAAAGAGAATAATAAAGAGAACATTAACAAGTAAGAAAAATAAATAGAATGATAAACAGAAGCTTAATAAATAAGAAGTCGACTGATTGGTCAAAGTACTTTTACAGATTTCACAGATCGAATTTATAAGCTTAATTAAATTATTTAAATTCATGTAACTTACATCGTTGGCTCTTCATCAAGATTTAAAATTTCTCAAGGTACAAATTTGGTTATAACTAAACGCTGTTGTTAACTATAACACAATAACGATAAAAAACATTGCTGTAAATAAGAACGCGACCATCATTGTTCTCCTCCTGTGCTTTCCTCTCCACACTGCTCGTAGAGGGCAGCACCTTCCAATAAATAAGTGTCGTTATGCATATTGCAGTTACACGTTCTACTTTTAGGAGACCAAGAGCTGCCTGAATTCCTCTACGTAGATGGGAAGAAACAGTTCATGTGCCCGTGTGGGAAACTCTATAAACGGAAGTCGGAGCTGAACCGGCACCGGAAGGACAGCGAACTCCACGGTGGAAAGAAACAATACGTGTGTACCGTGTGCAAGAAAGTTCTCTCCAACAATTTGAAAAGACATATTTTGGTGATGCACCAGCACCATGCACCATACCAATGTGACGTATGCCAGAAGAAATTTCCCGACTTGCACAGCTTGCGGCACCATGCAAATATTCACAGTAAACTCAAGCCGCATAAGTGTGAGAAGTGTCGAAAGGGTTGGGCGCATCCGGGGAATTTGATTAAACACAGAAAAAAATGCTATGGATAAAGGAGCATTGACATCGCTTGCTGTGTTTCACATTGTTTTGACATTGACATTGACATCGTTTGCTGTGTATGACATTGTTTTGTCATTGACATTGACATTGACATCGCTTGCTGTGTTTCACATTGTTTTGACATTGACATTGACATCGCTTGCTGTGTTTCACATTGTTTTGACATTGACATTGACATCGCTTGCTGTGTTTCACATTGTTTTGATATTGACATTGACATCGCTTGCTGTGCTTCACATTGTTTTGACACAGACATTGACATCGCTTGTGTCAAACACAGCAAGCGATGTCAATGTCAATGAGAAAACAATGTGAAAAACAGTAAGCGATGTCAATGTCAAAACAATGTGAAACACAGCAAGCGATGTCATTGTCACTGTCAATGACAAAACAATTTGAAACAAAGCAAACGATGTCAACTTCAATGTCAAAACAATTGTTTTGACGTTGACATTGACATCGCTTACAGTGGGTAATGCTCTACCACTATGTCGTTGTGCTACCATCGTGTTCATGCGGACAATTAATGCGTGCTGCCATCTCCCGGACACAATTGAAGGTGCATGATGCTGTGTTTCAAAACATCACCATAGGGAAGTTTGTGCAAAACTCATTACAGACTTTGACTAAATCTGATTTATATTCTGTACAAGTCTCTACGTGTTTTAATGCTGGTTGTAATGAATTCTATGAATGTACGTTACACTGAAAGACAGAACAAGTGGATCGCAACGTTTTGCTTTTTTCAGAACTCTTGTAATCAAAATTATTTCATCTATTTAGCAAAATCAAGTACATGTACATTTATTTATTTATGTTATTCACAGCCGTAGTAAAATAAACTCCACTGGCGACTCGTGTACAGGTACTGTGGAACTGCAGCACCCCCTATATTTACTCAGTATTATAGATAATACTCAATATAATAAGTCTTTTTTCTTTAGTTCTTTTTTTTATATGTATGTAACCAGAACACGTGAGGGTAGTACTGTTTGCTTCACAGCCCAGTACAGTATGCTCGAGCAATGACGTGTTTAATAAAAACAATATATATATATATATATGTACGCGACATGCGTTTGACTTCGTTTTATCTGAAGAAAAATTAAAAATTCTTTCTTCTAAACCAACGTCAAAACATTAAGTAACTGGTATAACGATAATTAACAATAATATGACATGACGAAATGTGAAGAAATGAAACTTACATCTTTGCCGCATACCGGTGGCTCACTTCTTTTATATCCTAACTGTGAAATGAGGCCAAAGGCCTATTTCCTGTCCTAGCTCACCTGTCTAAACTAGGAAAAACAAACACCAGGAGGCACCACGTGCTTATATCCAAAACAATATATGTTTTATAATATAAAACACGTTGGCAAAAAACATACAAATGCGATATTTACAAGAGTGTGGTAAAGACACAAAGAGATTAACTGCTTACATGTGTCTATTGTGTACAAGTTAACTTTATATAAGCAGCTTTTAAATAATTTAATATTTTGTGCAGTTACGGGGGGTGCACCATCAACATATGCAGGCAATGTGTTCCAAATCGATTTGAGAAAAATTGACCAAATGACACTTTAGCTGTTCGATGCACGAAAAACTGCAGAGAACGATTTTGTCTTGTTCTATTGCAAGATACACGAGTGAAAAATTTGTCAAAATCAACATCAACTTCTCTGTGTATAATTTGGTAGCACAAAGCAAAATCTTTTTAAAACGTTTCTCTTGTAAAGACTTCACACTTACAAACTCCAGATGCTTAGGTATGGCACATACAGGCGAGTAATGTATCGCTGTGCACTTTAAAGGAAGACAGGATGATTTTTCATATACTACCCCATTTTCAAGTCTGATAGAAAGTATACATTTTATCACAATTAATACTGCAAAAGCGTCTCTGATAATTAAATAATAAGTTAAAGGCTTAATTAACGGCAGGCGAGCCCAATTATTGATGACATCACAAACTAACACAATTTTCAACAGGAAAGATATTTCACGAGCGTGTTGCACGTGTTTGCATAAGCGAAAATTGAAGTACAGTGCTACTGTAAGACATTCAGTGTGTTGTACTAAAACTAGACAAGTTTTAAGATAAAAATTCAAGTTTGAAATTTACAGTTGTGCTCACGCACGAGCCGTCGAACGTGTGTAGTTCGTCACAAACTAACACATATGAACCAAGAGGTACAGCACCTGTTTTTTGAGCAATGCGTTTCCGAAATGAAGGCGCTTGTACCCCTCTAACTAGTTGCATGTAACAGTGAAGAACTAGTGG
Source organism: Tubiluchus corallicola (assembly GCA_030141605.1). Lineage (NCBI taxonomy): Eukaryota > Metazoa > Priapulida > Priapulimorpha > Priapulimorphida > Tubiluchidae > Tubiluchus > Tubiluchus corallicola. The sequence continues at coordinate 19,196 of JAQGDQ010000718.1, forward strand.
CGCGAACGTGAAATTGTGTTTGTGTGGTAATAATTCTTTCACGTGAGTCATTTTTGAAAAAATAGTATGTTTCCTTTTAATATTTTAAAGAGTAGATTGTTTTGACCTACAGTTTAAGATTGATTCCGGTTTTGCTTTGAATGTTGCATTCATTATGCATTGTTAGATTGTTAAGCAGCGTAAACAAATCGTAATTTTTACAGTGTAAACGCTTTTTTCCGAATTTACTACATTCCGGGGCATCTGATTATCATAACAAAACAGAGCAGTGAGTAAGACCGGTTTTGGTAAGTAAGCAAGCAAGTTGTAGCTTGCAGGAAGTGGGTGAATGCAGCAGCTGTTCTGAGTTTATATCATGGCTGGCATTTGTACGTGACTCCAGTCTTTTTACAGTCTGGGACAAATTTGTTACAAAAACTAGCGTTTGTTGCTATTTTAACCCTTTACTGTACGAAGTTAGTGTGAATTTGCTACAAAAATCAGCGTTTGTTGCTATTTTGACCCTTTACTGTACGAAATTAGTGAAATTTTGCAATAAATTTGTGTCAGTAATCTAGTCAAAACGATGTTGAACCAGGCGAAAGTCCACGAACACTAACATAGCGACATGTATATTTTAGGCCAACGTTATTTTTGTACCAAATTAGTTTTGGTGTTGGTCTGCCTGAGTGTGTCCTCGTTCACACGGAGCGACGAAGAAGACGGAGACAAGTGTGACAGGACCCTTAGAAAACTATCTCAGCTAGAATTGTGCAACTGTGAAGATGTTAGTACGATGCTGTCGTGTCGTATATCTGGTACAAGTAGTGATATATCAGAATATCTGATGATTCTGCGTGACGAGGTACAGGTTGTGTATAAGTTGACCATACAGGGTCAGTCAAACGATACAGAGGTGCTATCAGGGGACATGTTCAATAATTTGACCGTCTCTTGGCTGGAACTACGGGGAGTTTCTCCTGAAAGAATAAACAATGAGACATTTGAAAAAATTCAGTTGTTGCAAGAAGTCAGCATCGATCTCTCTGGTATGAGCACCACTCTTTCTCTGAACTTTTTGCATTTCTAGTAAGAAATTCAAAAGAAATGTAGACAATTACCTTACATAATAGTAATGATGATGATGATGATGATGATGATGATGATGATGATGATGATGATGATGATGATAATGATGACGACGATGATGATGCAGATGATAAGGATGATGATGATGACGATGATGATAATGGCGATGACGATGATGATAATGACGACAACAGTGATGATGCTGATGATAATGATGATGATGATAATTATAATGACGATGATGGTGACGATGATAATAAAGATGACGGCGATGATGACGCAGATGAATGATGATGATGATAACGGTGATGATGATGATGATGATGACGATGATGATGATGATAGTGATGATGATGGTCAATAACAGAAAATGAAAGAAAAACGGGAAAAATAAGAAACAACCGAAAAAAAGAAGAAAAAACATTAAGAAAAAGAAAAGGACTAGCAGCTTTAGCAACAGCGATGATGGCGACAATAACAAAACGATGACTACAGTGACAACAATAAACAAGAGAAATGATCAGAGCAAGGACCTGGGGAAAAAGCAACAAGAACAAAAAAGAGCAATAAATTTAGCAGAAAAGGTTAAGAAAAAATTTGTAGAAAAGAAAAATGAACTAGTTACTGTAATGCAAGAAGACGGGCAAAACAAATTCCGAACGTTGCAAAACAGGAAATGAAAGAAAACGGGAAAAAAGAAACAAATGAAAGAAAAAAGAAGAAAAAAGACATCAAGAAAAAGAAAGAGAATAAATTCTATTTTGATGAAGTTACGGTCACTTCCCAAATTTTGGTAATTTTATGTTTCAATATATCAAAGAGCCAGTTTTATATTTCAACATGTTTATTGAATTAATATTTTTGTATACACTAGGCCTAGAAATGAAGTGTGACTGCTGCATCAGATGGATTCTGGAAGCGAAGATTGTGCATATTGAAAATATCGACTCGCTCTTTTGCACAACGCCTCCGGTCATGGCAGGAATTCCTCTAGCTTCTGTGCCAGTAGAAAATCTCACTTGTCCGCCAACAGGTAGCGACTGTAGTCTAGATGCACCGCTGCTTAGCCAAACACAGTCACAAGGTGTTGGGTTTGTTCAGTTCTGTTTATTTACACGTAGATTAGTATATGTATATGATTTACGAAAAATATAGATAATTATTTATTTATTTATTACAGGTTTTACATGTCAAATATAGACCTGCGTTAACTCAAATGTAGATTTAGGTAATTCAAATGTGTCTTGGTAACTCAAATAAAGACTTAGGTAGTTCAAATATGTTAGCAATGGTTTTCAACAAATCTTAAGCGTTTTTGGTAAGTCAAATGTAGACACATGTCAAGTCAAATCTGACATTGGTATCTCAAATGTGGGTAGGTGGTAAAGTTTAAGCAAGTAAAATTTAATCTTCTTTAATCTCAATTTAATAATTGCTGTGAAAATAATAACTTTATAGGTCTATAATAGTTCACTAATATTCTATAAACTTTACACACCATTGGAACTGTTAGAGAAAACAATACATTCCTAAAATAAACAATGTTTCTTGAGATAAACAAATTCATTAATGCAGGGCTAATGCATTACTTAAAAAACTAATTAGTGATTCACTGTTCATTGGGAAGTGGGAACCAATTTATTCTTTTCTACTGACCTTGCGGTTTATCAAAAAATTTAGTTTGAGGGCAAACAAAAGTTATGAAAGAGGTGATGACTATCTTTGGTTTATCTTTTTGTAATTTGCACTTAAATGAGTTAATTACCGATTTATTTTTGTAATGCGTCTACATTTGATTTACCTAAGTCACATTTGAGTTACCACAACACATTCGAAATTCCTATGTCTACATTTGACTTACCTAAGTCACATTTGAACTTTCCTGTGTCTACATTTGACTTACCTAAGTCACATTTGAACTTTCCCGTGTCTACATTTGACTTACCTAAGTTACATTTGAACTTTCCCGTGTCTACATTTTACTTACCTAAGTCACATTTGAACTTTCCTATGTCTACATTTGACTTACCTAAGTCACATTTGAACTTTCCTGTGTCTACATTTGACTTACCTAAGTCACATTTGAACTTTCCTGTGTCTACATTTGACTTACCTAAGTCACATTTGAACTTTCCTGTGTCTACATTTGACTTACCTAAGTCACATTTGAACTTTCCTGTGTCTACATTTGACTTACCTAAGTCACATTTGAACTTTCCTGTGTCTACATTTGACTTACCTAAGTCACATTTGAACTTTCCTGTGTCTACATTTGACTTACCTAAGTCACATTTGAACTTTCCTGTGTCTACATTTGACTTACCTAAGTCACATTTGAACTTTCCTGTGTCTACATTTGACTTACCTAAGTCACATTTGAACTTTCCTATGTCTACATTTGACTTACCTAAGTCACATTTGAACTTTCCTGTGTCTACATTTGATTTACCTAAGTCACATTTGAACTTTCCTGTGTCTACATTTGACTTACCTAAGTCACATTTGAACTTTCCTGTGTCTACATTTGACTTACCTAAGTCACATTTGAACTTTCCTGTGTCTACATTTGACTTACCTAAGTCACATTTGAACTTTCCTGTGTCTACATTTGACTTACCTAAGTCACATTTGAACTTTCCTGTGTCTACATTTGACTTACCTAAGTCACATTTGAACTTTCCTGTGTCTACATTTGACTTACCTAAGTCACATTTGAACTTTCCTATGTCTACATTTGACTTACCTAAGTCACATTTGAACTTTCCTGTGTCTACATTTGACTTACCTAAGTCACATTTGAACTTTCCTGTGTCTACATTTGATTTACCTAAGTCACATTTGAACTTTCCTGTGTCTACATTTGACTTACCTAAGTCACATTTGAACTTTCCCGTGTCTACATTTGACTTACCTAAGTCACATTTGAACTTTCCCGTGTCTACATTTGACTTACCTAAGTCACATTTGAACTTTCCTGTGTCTACATTTGACTTACCTAAGTCACATTTGAACTTTCCTGTGTCTACATTTGACTTACCTAAGTCACATTTGAACTTTCCTGTGTCTACATTTGATTTACCTAAGTCACATTTGAACTTTCCTGTGTCTACATTTGACTTACCTAAGTCACATTTGAACTTTCCCGTGTCTACATTTGACTTACCTAAGTTACATTTGAACTTTCCCGTGTCTACATTTTACTTACCTAAGTCACATTTGAACTTTCCTATGTCTACATTTGACTTACCTAAGTCACATTTGAACTTTCCTGTGTCTACATTTGACTTACCTAAGTCACATTTGAACTTTCCTGTGTCTACATTTGACTTACCTAAGTCACATTTGAACTTTCCTATGTCTACATTTGACTTACCTAAGTCACATTTGAACTTTCCTATGTCTACATTTGACTTACCTAAGTCACATTTGAGTTAGCAAAACACATTCGAAATTCCTATGTCTACATTTGACTTACCTAAGTCACATTTGAACTTTCCTATGTCTACATTTGACGTGTAAAACCTATAGTGTCAAAAATACATACACGACATATATACAATTTCAATTTTGAAATATAATGACACTATAATTATACGAACAAAACAATTACTAATAAACAAATATTGTTAAATCTTCCTGTTAGTTATAATAGTTATTTAATGAAAAGTTTAATGATTAGTATTTCAAATAAATTGTCATTCATTAGGCCTCATTTTCAATGATATGATCATTAGATAGTATATTATTCATCAATTGTCTTAAAAACGCTTTTTCAACATAATCAATAAGTGCCTTAATTACTTGTAAATCATTTCCCACCAAGAATAAAAATTTATCAGCATCTTTCAGCAAAATTCTGGTTTAATTACATTGATGTGATGATATATTTCTTCTCTAAGATCATTGTAATGTGGGCATTTTGTAACAAAGTGTAATTCGGGTTTGATTTCATTTCTTAAACAGTATGTGCATATACGATTCTCAGCCGGGATTTCTCTAGACTTAACGTACAGAGTATGAAAGCTCATTGTCAGTTTTGGTTATAATAATATTAATAATAATAATAATAATAATAATAATAATAATAATAATAATAATAATAATAATAATAATAATAATAATAATAATAATAATAATAATCTTTATTTAAAGTCAGCTTTTGGGTGAACAATTAACATTAGCTCAAAGAGCTATTATCGCCGACTGTAAATAACAACCTACAACTACATAACAGAGACTATTATTACCCCACTTTTACCCTAAATACCACGCGTAAGGCAGGGCAACAGCAGGTACCATTTTTAAAGTCTTTGATATAACCCGGCCGCTGGTTCGAACTCACGACCTCCCAGACGGAAAGCAGACGCATTACCACTAGACTAACGTCTGGTTATTATAATGACCATAAAATAAATAATTTCCAGTTGATATTGTCTTTTGAATGTTGTTTCCATGATTTTGTCAGTTTTTATCTGTATTTTTTGATTTCTGTACAATGAAGGTGGGGGGGGGCAATAATTTTTCTGCCCCCTCCCGTATGTGAGAGGTACGACAATGTGGGGTAATTGTGTAGCAGCTAATATTTGATATGTTTCGTAAATTAGTAAGAATAATAATCATCTTTATTAGAACACTGTAAGCATATTATAGCATATAGGTGTACTGTAATTTAAATATTTGTTTACAGATGGCAGCACTTGTAAGCTTTAATTTAAATCTCAAGTTTAAACTTACAGTTGCCGTCTTTGTAAGCATGCGTCGAATTAACGAAATAAAGAACGTTCGTAAATATTACAAAATAAAATAATTTCCTCATTTCTCTGCCATTTTTAAAAGCGCTATCAACTTCAGAAGGCAAATAAAAAGATCCATAATAAAAATATGGGTTTCTACATTAAATTTCGCGCACGAAATTCATTTGGCTTAAACGAACACAATCTTAAACTGTAGGTCAGATCAATCTAATCTTTAAGATATTGAAAGGGTATGTACAATTTCTTCAAGAATGACTTACGTAAAAGAATTATTACCACACAAACACAATTTCACATTCGCGCCACTAGTTCTTCGCTGTTAAATGCATTTCGCCATTCGCTAGTTAGACCGGCACCACTGCCTGCATTACGGAAATGAAACGCGCAAAAAACAGGTGCTGTACCGCTCAGTTCAGAGTGTATTAGTTTGTGACGAACTACATATGTTCGACAGCTCATGCGTGAGCACAGCGGTAAATTTGAAATTTGAATTTTTATCTTAAAACTTTCCTAGTTTTAATACAACACACTAAATATCTTACAGTAGCACTGTACTTCAATTTGCTGTTGAAAATTGTACTCATTTGTGATGTCATCGCTAGATGGGCACCTCGGTCGTTAAATTTTAAAATTGCTATTTAATTATTAGACAGACTTTTGCATTATTAAAAGTGTTAAAATGTACAAACATCAGAATGAGGTGTGATATGAAAAATCAACCTGTTTTCCTTTAATTGGTACGCGCGTTTAGATTCTGACAATGAGGTGACATCTGGTGTGACAAAACAAAATTAAATGATGTGTTTCATAACCTCAACGCATCATTTTTATTAGTGCAGTAGCATCAGCACGACTCTTAATACTAACACTGTCTGTAACACTGTCTGTAACACTGTCTGTAACACTGTCTGCACTGTCTGTAACACTGTCTGTAACACTGTCTGTAACACTGTCTGTAGCACTGTCTGTAACACTGTCTGTAACACTGTCTGTAACACTGTCTGTAGCACTGTCTGTAACACTGTCTGTAACACTGTCTGTAGCACTGTCTGTAACACTGTCTGTAACGCTGTCTGTAACACTGTCTGTAACGCTGTCTGTAATGCTGTCTGTAACGCTGTCTGTAACGCTGTCTGTAGCACTGTCTGTAATGCTGTTTGTAACGCTGTCTGTAACGCTGTCTGTAACACTGTCTGTAGCACTGTCTGTAACACTGTCTGTAACACTGTCTGTAACACTGCCTGTAGCACTGTCTGTAAAATTTAATTGCGTTTTGGTAAATTAAATGAATTAAATTATATGATTAGTGTTACTAGCAGCTGTTATATTTATTTCACTTCGGAAAGTGCTAAACGTTATCACAGCTTACGCGCTAATGTTGAATGCATATATGTATACTGTAATTTAAATATTGGTTTACAGGTGGCAGCACTTGTAAGCTTTAATTAAAATCTCAAGTTTAAACTTACAGTTGCTGTCTTTGTCTCTTTCTAATCATGACGTCGTTTTGCCTTAAGTGTAAAAAATATTGGTTCAGTTTGTCTTTTAAACTGCATTTAGGGGAAAGTGGGGCAAAATAGTCCAGTGGGGTCAAAGGACTCACTCGACGTGTATCTAATCCTGTAAGTCTATTATCTGCCCCCGGTTAGCTGCATGTTGTTGTTGTTGTTTTTTTGTTGTTGCATTCATGACTTGTTCAGTTGTTGCTTTAATTTTTAATTGCATTATTTGCTTGCTGTTTTTTTCCATTGGTATAATTATAATATAACTGCTTTGCATTTTGTTTACTTGCTACACTTAAGACCTAACCACGTACTTATTCACTTAACCATGTGGTCTGCCGTGCTTTATAATATTCCTAAGTTATATAGGGGTGGCTGACTCGATGACCTCCTGGTCTTTCGCCACCCCATCTCTACATACTTTACACAATTTGTTGTATTTGCGCTATAAATATTATATTAGAGATGAATAAAACCTTTGAATTGAATTGCAGTGTCATGTATTTTACCTTATACCAGTGCAGTAGTAATTTCAGATCTTGTTTTTTAGCTGTGGTAAGGAAGGCACCGCTATGGCCAATATTGCCAGTAGGTGTGGTTGTCTTAGCTGCTGCCGTAGGCTTGTTTGTTGCTTATAAGAAGGTCAAGGTCAAAGCAAGAACACGTCGACAATCGCGATGGTACGTATGGGTGTTAACGTGTCTCAATTTCCACGTTTATAAATTGCGCTCAACAGTTAAAGCACAAGAAAACCCTCCACTTACATAAAGCTTAAAAAATTCGTCTCGAAATTTATACCACTTGCATGCTGCCTTTTTGCATGCAGGGCTTGCATCGGCCGTAACGCTGCATAAAACGTGTAAATTTAAACTTCCGCGATGACCGCTAGGCGCAGCCATCTTAATGGTAGGTCGTTTGAAACAAGTTTTGATAACATTGAGTAAAGTTTGAAAAAATAATCAGAGCGTTCGTAGCATACATGTTGCTAATTAAGTAAAATTTTAAATTACTGTATCTTGTCAATAAGATTTAAAATACGTTTTTGGTTAGTGAGTGGCGCACCCTGGAGGGTGAGTCAGCGACATTTTACCAATTGGCACGAACATTTTAAATTATTATTTCTAGTTACATAAGTCTTTCCAGCAGGTAAGCGAAATGCTAAGTAATACAGATTTGCACGGAAATGTCGAATTATTCGAATCTATAGTTTTAGGTTCGAATCGAATTCGAACTAAAAAACTTGTTTCGGTTCGAACGTTTGATGCTCACCTTCAGTTAATACATGATAATTCTCGAACTGCATTTGCTCCATTTCATCTTTCATTCACTACTCCCCCCCCCCCCAGTTTTATGTATATATTATCATTATTTCAATTATTAATCACTTCTTTAAGATTTCCACGTACAGTTTGGCCTGTCAAGCTATGCTTTTAGGCTCAAACTGTATGCATCAAAATTACTCTGTAATGTAATTTGCACCTGTATATGCTGCATAAGAATCTCTTTTGTAATTTCTGGATAATATTGCATTTATATTTTTATTTACTTCAGTGAAATTATCTGTATTTTTGTTATAACTGTTAGATGCAGAGTGGAAATAAATAAACTTATAATTTATACTCAACAACTACGTCACTACACACGTCACAAGTCAACGAGTTTGAAGCTCCGAGTTTGCAACACTGCAGTTCGCGACTGTGCGCATTGTGTAACGTGAGAAAAACGAATGAAAAAGAATACAGAAATACAGTCATACCTCCATTTTCAAACGTCTCCTTACTCGTACAAATCGGTTTTCCACCGAAAATTCGAGTCGAAATTGTCTCCGTTCTCGACCAGAATTTCGGTACTCTGGAAATAAATAAACCGATAACTTAGGGAACCCTGAATGAGCCGAGTTTTGCAAAAAATGCAATTTAAAGAAATTAGGTGACCTGCTAGTAATTCTTTCTGTGTTTAGTTAATACATGATTATGCGTTTGTTTTAGGGAACCGGTTCCTCCAGCAATCCCACCAGAGTTTGCTCGCAGCATCAGCCAGGAAAAGCGAGCCCGCCATGACAGTGAACGACTGGAACATGACCGTGCTGACCAGGATGAAGTATAAACGTTCATCGATGAACATGAACTCATGAACCTTTGCGTCGTGAAAGGATGTGTGTTTCTGCTGTTCACGAACGTGGCTAGGATGAACGTGAACTGAGACGCGAGTGATAAATACAGGGTGACCCATAAGTCACTGTACATTTTACATTTTCTACTTGTGAAAGTTGGTACAGATGAACTAAGACCTTAGATATTTCTTTTGTCAAGTTATATGAAAATCTGAAAGGAACTACTACACTAACAGGCTTTGCTGTTTTTGGTACTTTCTTTGCGGACATCAAGAGACTCAGAGACCAGTTGAATGTCAAGTCAGGTATCTTGCATTAGTCTGAAAGGAACTACTACACTAACAGGCTTTGCTGTTTTTTGTACTTTCTTTGCGGACATCAAGAGACTAAGAGACCAGTTGAATGTCAAGTCAGGTATCTTGCATTAGTCTGAAAGGAACTACTACACTAACAGGCTTTGCTGTTTTTGGTACTTTCTTTGCGGACATCAAGAGACTCAGAGACCAGTTGAATGTCAAGTCAGGTATCTTGCATTAGTCTGAAAGGAACTACTACACTAACAGGCTTTGCTGTTTTCTCTACTTTCCTTAGGGACATCAAGAGTCTCAGAGGCTAGTTGAACGTCAAGTCAGGTATCTTGCATTGTTGGGTTGGTTTGTGTTTTTGTTTTGGTGGGGTTGTGTGTGGTTTTTGTTGGGTTTGGTTTGTGTTTTTTTTGTGGTGGGTGTTGTGTGTGGTTTGTTTGTTTGGTTTGTGTTTTTGGTTTTTTGTGGGGGTTGGTGTGGTTTGTTGTTGGGTTTGGTTTGTGTTTTTGGTTTTTTTGGTGGTGGGTTGTGTGTGGTTTTGTTGTTGGGTGGTTTGTGTTTTTTTTTTTGGTGGTGGGTTGGTGTGGTTTTTGTTGGGTTTGGTTTGTGTTTTGGTTTTGGTGGTGGGTTGTGTGTGGTTTTGTTGTTGGGTTTGGTTTGTGTTTTTTTTTTTGGGTGGTTGGGTGTTGTGTGTGGTTTTGTTGTCTGAAAGGAACTACACTAACAGGCTTTGCTGTTTTTTACTTTCTTGGGACATCAAGAGTCTCAGAGGCTAGTTGAACGTCAAGTCAGGTATCTTGCATTAGTCTGAAAGGAACTACTACACTAACAGGCTTTGCTGTTTTTGGTACTTTCTTTGCGGACATCAAGAGACTCAGAGACCAGTTGAATGTCAAGTCAGGTATCTTGCATTAGTCTGAAAGGAACTACTACACTAACAGGCTTTGCTGTTTTTGGTACTTTCTTTGCGGACATCAAGAGACTCAGAGACCAGTTGAATGTCAAGTCAGGTATCTTGCATTAGTCTGAAAGGAACTACTACACTAACAGGCTTTGCTGTTTTCTCTACTTTCCTTAGGGACATCAAGAGTCTCAGAGGCTAGTTGAACGTCAAGTCAGGTATCATGCATTGAGAAAGTCTCTCACAGCCCTTTAACAATAAGGAAGGGAGCACCTTGTGGAAAACTACATTATAAATAGAGAAAGAATCGTGTGGTTCATATGATGTTCTGAATTTCTGAGAAACTTCGATTGACACTTGATGAACCTCTTTCTAGACTGATATGGAACCTTATTTCTAAAGTTACTGTCGTCACTATAGCAACCGAGTTTCAGTCAAAAGATAAGTGAAAGGAATTGCCAAATGTCCGGTTTGAATCGTGTAAGAGATTGCTGAGTTTGGAGAAAAATTTGCAAAGAAAGTTGGAAATCAAAGTGTATAGTAACTTATGAGTCACCCGGTACTTTGATCATGTTTACATGTATATGAACATTTTTTGCGAACACTGAGTCACGATGTTCTTTTCTTCAAAGTCTCATCCCGTCTATTCCAGGAATCAAAGTGTATGGAGGAGGACTCGAAAGCTCAATGCTCCTTCCTCCTCCTCACAGTAACTCGTTTAGTTTATAATTTTTTTTCAATGCAATAACAATTTGTTGTGTTTGTGTTGCTGTGAATAAATTCATAATTCAGTAACTTATGAGTCACCCGGTACTTTGTTAATGTTTGCAATTGTTTGTGAAGATTTTTTTGCGAACACTGAGCCACGATGTTCCTTTAATTTAAAGTCTCATTCCAGGAATCAAAGTGTATAGTAACTTATGAGTCACCCTGTACTTTGTTAATGTTTGCAATTGTTTGTGAAGATTTTTTTGCGAACACTGAGCCACGATGTTCCTTTAATTTAAAGTCTCATTCCAGGAATCAAAGTGTATAGTAACTTATGAGTCACCCGGTACTTTGATCATGTTTACATGTATATGAACATTTTTTGCGAACACTAAGCCACGATGTTCTTTTCTTCAAAGTCTCACCCCGTCTATTCCAGGAATCAAAGTGTATGGAGGAGGACTCGAAAGCTCAATGCTCCTTCCTCCTCCTCACAGTAACTCGTTTAGTTTATAATTTTTTTTCAATGCAATAACAATTTGTATGAATGTTTGTATTGCTGTGGAATAAATTCATAATTCAGTAACTTATGAGTCACCCTGTACTTTGTTAATGTTTGCATTTGTTTGTGAAGATTTTTTTGCGAACACTGAGCCACGATGTTCCTTTAATTTAAAGTCTCATTCCAGGAATCAAAGTGTATAGTAACTTATGAGTCACCCTGTACTTTGTTAATGTTTGCAATTGTTTGTGAAGATTTTTTTGCGAACACTGAGCCACGATGTTCCTTTAATTTAAAGTCTCATTCCAGGAATCAAAGTGTATAGTAACTTATGAGTCACCCGGTACTTTGTTAATGATTGCACTTGTTTATGAACATTTCTGCGAACACTGAGCCACGATGTTCTTTTTTCAAAGTTTCGTTCCTTCTATTGTAGACATTGAAGCGTTTGCGGTTTATTAGAACGTTCCACCCACTTCTGTCTGCAGCTAACAGCAAAAGTTCTTCTACTCCTAAAGATAGATTTGGTTGAAGCTGTTGAACATCTTTATTTATCTTAGTTATCCAAGTTGTTTTAGGTTTGCTAGGTGGTTTTTTGCAAGGTTTTAAATTGAAGAATAATAAAAATTGTTGTATTTTGTTTCTCTCAGACGGCTCGTAGAGAAAACCAGAAAACACGTCGTCAAATTAAACTAGTTTATTATACGAGAATTCTACAACACAAAAGTATGAAGGAACGCGAAATGATTACAGTAAATGTGATAATCTGGAAACGTGAAAGCTTATCTGAGAATTTGAGAATACGAGGATACAAGAGAATAAACTTCAGCGGCCAGCTCCGCCTTATATATCAGTGCCAGGGAATAATCCTAGAAATAGAAAGTTCTAGAAACTTCTCCAAGGTAAGAAGATTGTTCTACTATACTATAGAACATTCTACAATATTCTATTTAATTCTAGTGGATCTCCACAACAATAATACATGGACAATGTTTTCTTTCACTAGTAATTTTCATTAGGATTATGACAGCATTGTCTAATTTGTCTTTATGACCACTGAACACAGAATGTAGTCGAGTAACCAATTTTTAAATTTGCTAGCATGAACGCTCTCAGTATGCAGATTAATCAAATGCCATAGTGTATGTTCGTTGTATGTATGTATGTATGTATGTATGTATGTATGTATGTATGTATGTATGTATGTATGTATGTATGTATGTATGTATGTATGTATGTATGTATGTATGTATGTATGTATGTATGTATGTATGTAACATTTCTCTTTGTTATCTGCAGCATCACCGTTAATTTTTAATATACTAATCTATTTATAAGAAAAGGCAGGAGACTAGATGATCCTATGGTCCTTCCCTGCCCTGCTCCATGATTATAATTACTTAATATTTAAAAAACTTTTAATGTTAAACTAATTGGAGAAAATAAATGTTCTATGTCTATGTCTGTGTCTATGTCCATGTCTATGTTTTGTTAGCAGATGGTGTTAACATACAAACCGAAAATTCTAGTCAGAATTCTGATGGATTGTTTTCTGTATTGAGGTCTATGTGTATGTCAATGTCTATGTCTATATCCATGTCTATGTCTATGTCTATGTCTATATCCATGTCTATGTCTATGTCTATGTCTATGTCTATGCTATTCACGTTATTTAATCGAGGTGTTTAATTTATGAATAAGCGTTGTTTGTATTCTTATAAAAATTCTCCGCGCGAGCGTTAAACAGCGTCTGGAGCCCCCAGAGGGCCACGTTAAGAAAAATTATTATACCGTGGCACCGAATTCTTGGTCGTATATCGTGCGTACGGATTAATAATTCTTGGCCACGATTTAATAATAATCAACGTGGCCCTTTGTGGATTCCATACGCTGCTTAATGTTTCCCAAGGACTGTATTAATAACATACGAATTCAATAAATACTTCTGTTTATTGTCTGCAAGTGTCTTCTTTATGCACATTAGTCCACTAGACAGACTGAAAAATAAGCGTTTCTGTTCATAAGTACTGTGAATATTGAATTTTTGAACATCGAAATAGCTTGTTGTAACGATGTGTGCTCAGCAACTAAAGTTAAGCAACACTAATTTTGGTTGTTAAATGGATGACTGACAGCAGAAATTTCAATGTTATACAAGCAGCTTAAGTTCCCGTTCATCAGATCAGTGAACTGAAGACCACATTTTACAACGGAAAGATCCTGATACTTTCGAGATACTGAAATAGGTAAGTGTTAAAAAATATCACTAAGGTATATATAAGAAATTAAATTAACTTAAATCATTTAGTAATGTCATTTTTTCTGCAATGTAACTTCGTAATGACGACTTCATATTCATAATTGTTGCAGCAATGAAGATTTTTTTTAAATCTTAAACTTTTATTTCAAAGTTTCTTCAGTGAAAAACGGTGGTTAAAATGATATAAAGTAAAATATATAGTGTTTTAAGAAAATTAGTAAAACACACTACTATATATACAGCACGTACAATTACCCCCCCCCCCCAGACATTTCATTTACAGTTGCATTAAAATAAATTATACAGTTGTATACAGTAATATACAATCATATACAGTAATTTAAAAGGAATGTTACAAAAACTATTATATATATAATAATTTTGCACTGTCTCATGATATAAGAGTATATATACAACACGGTCAATTATAATTATATCCTTAATACATGTACCACAAACTTGCTTATAAAACATTTTAGCAAGTATTTATAATAATGAAGTATAGAGGTAGTTAAACTGTTATCCCTGGAATATGTCTTAAACGAAATGGAAATAAATATTCAGGTACTTAACCTGTTATCCCTGGAATATGTCTTAAACGAAATGGAAATAAGTATTGAGGTAGTTAGTGTTATCCTTGAACTAGATTCTAAACAAAATTATTATATTATATATCAACAAAAAGTGTTCTGAAGTTTCAACCTGTAGATTACAATTATTACATATGGACGACAAACATAAGTTGGTTTGTGAGGTGAAACACAAGCATTCAAAGATGGTTATGTGTATACAGTAGCACTTCAATGACAATCAAATGCGAATATTTGCAGTATAGTTCGGTCTGTTAAAGCCAAATTTTGATCAAATAAGGACTGACTGGTTACAGCTGTCACACTTTCGGGAATGTTTCTTTAGGTCATTTCAACAGCGTTTTGAACTTTTTTAAAATAAAATTTTGCATTTTGGCTCGCTGTCCCGGGACACTGAAAGGTAAAGAAATGATGCTGTATTTTCCAGGCTTATAACTCTAAAGCGTTCATAGATAGACACTTGGGTGCTATTATGGACGAATAGGAACTTATATGTGGGCTTTCATTTGGCAGCATGATTAGTGACCTTGCAACACACGAAGTGGCAGGACCATTCTCTTGACCTTTTAGTGTCCGGGGACAGAGGGACAAAATAGTCTAGTGGTAACGCGTCTGCTTTCCGTCTGGGAGGTCGTGAGTTCGACCCAGCGGTCGAGTCATACCAAAGACTTTAAAAATGGTACCTGCTGTTGCCCTGCCTGACGCGTGGTATTTAGGGTTAAAGTGGGGTAATAATAGTCTCTGTTATGTAGTTGTAGGTTGTTATTTACAGTCAGCGATAATAGATTTGAGCTAATGTTAATTGTTGACCCAAAAGCCAACTTTAAATAAAGATTGTTATTATTATTATTATTATTATTATTATTATTATTATTATTATCATTATTATCATCATCATCATCATCATCATCATCATTATTATTATTATTATTATTATTATTATTATTATTTATTATTATTATTATTATTATTATTATTATTATTATTATTATTATTATTATTATTATTATTATTATTATTATTATTATTATTATTATTATTAAAATGCAAAATTGTATAAAAATGTCCAAACTGCTGTTAAAATGGTTTGAAGAAACAATCCGTAAAAATTTGGCAGTTGTATCGAGTCAATCCCCTTTATTTCTGCTAACAGACCAGACTAGTATTCACAAGTTTAAAGACAGCCCCCTTTATTTCTACTAACAGACCAGACTTGTATTTACAAGTTTAAAGTTAGCCCCCTTTATTTCTGCTAACAGACCAGACTTGTATTTACAAGTTTAAAGTTAGCCCCCTTTATTTCTGCTAACAGACCAGACTAGTATTCACAAGTTTAAAGTTAGCCCCCTTTATTTCTACTAACAGACCAGACTAGTATTTACAAGTTTAAAGTCAGCCCCCTTTATTTCTGCTAACAGACCAGGCTAGTATTTACAAGTTTAAAGTCAGCCCCCTTTATTTCTACTAACAGACCAGACTAGTATTTACAAGTTTAAAGTCAGTGTCTTTATTTCTACTAACAGACCAGACTAGTATTTACAAGTTTAAAGACAGCCCCCTTTATTTCTGCTAACAGACCAGACTAGTATTTACTAGTTTAAAGTCAGCCCCCTTTATTTCTGCTAACAGACCAGACTTGTATTTACAAGTTTAAAGTCAGCCCCCTTTATTTCTGCTAACAGACCAGACTAGTATTTACAAGTTTAAAGTCAGCACCCTTTATTTCTGCTAACAGACCAGACTAGTATTTACAAGTTTAAAGTCAGCCCCCTTTATTTCTGTAACAGACCAGACTGTATTTACAAGTTTAAAGTCAGCCCCTTTATTTCTGCTAACAGACCAGACTAGTATTTACAAGTTTAAAGTCAGTCCCCTTTATTTCTACTAACAGACCAGACTAGTATTTACAAGTTTAAAGTCAGCCCCCTTTATTTCTGCTAACAGACCAGACTTGTATTTACAAGTTTAAAGTCAGCCCCCTTTATTTCTGCTAACAGACCAGACTAGTATTTACAAATTTAAAGTCAGTCCCTTTATTTCTGCTAACAGACCAGACTAGTATTTACAAGTTTAAAGACAGCACCCTTTATTTCTGCTAACAGACCAGACTAGTATTTACAAGTTTAAAGTCAGTCCCCTTTATTTCTGCTAACAGACCAGACTAGTATTTACTAGTTTAAAGTCAGCCCCCTTTATTTCTGCTAACAGACCAGACTAGTATTTACAAGTTTAAAGTCAGCCCCCTTTATTTCTGCTAACAGACCAGACTTGTATTTACTAGTTTAAAGTCAGCCCCCTTTATTACGGCTAACAGACCAGACTAGTATTTACTAGTTTAAAGTCAGCCCCCTTTATTTCTACTAACAGACCAGACTAGTATTTACAAGTTTAAAGACAGCCCCCTTTATTTCGGCTAACAGACCAGACTAGTATTTACAAGTTTAAAGTCAGCCCCCTTTATTTCTGCTAACAGACCAGACTAGTATTTACAAGTTTAAAGTCAGGCCCCTTTATTTCTGCTAACAGACCAGACTTGTATTTACAAGTTTAAAGTCAGCCCCTTTATTTCTGCTAACAGACCAGACTAGTATTTACAAGTTTAAAGTCAGCCCCTTTTATTTCTGCTAACAGACCAGACTTGTATTTACAAGTTTAAAGTCAGTCCCCTTTATTTCTGCTAACAGACCAGACTTGTATTTACAAGTTTAAAGTCAGCCCCCTTTATTTCTGCTAACAGACCAGACTTGTATTTACAAGTTTAAAGTCAGCCCCCTTTATTTCTGCTAACAGACCAGACTAGTATTTACAAGTTTAAAGTCAGCACCCTTTATTTCTGCTAACAGACCACCAGACTAGTATTTACAAGTTTAAAGACAGCACCCTTTATTTCTGCTAACAGACCACCAGACTAGTATTTACAAGTTTAAAGTCAGTCCCCTTTTTTTCTGCTAACAGACCAGGCTAGTATTTACTAGTTTAAAGTCAGCCCCCTTTATTTCTGCTAACAGACCAGACTAGTATTTACTAGTTTAAAGTCAGCCCCCTTTATTTCTCCTAACAGACCAGACTTGTATTTACAAATTTAAAGTCAGCCCCCTTTATTTCTGCTAACAGACCAGACTAGTATTTACTAGTTTAAAGTCAGCCCCCTTTATTTCTGCTAACAGACCAGACTTGTATTTACAAGTTTAAAGTCAGCCCATTTATTTCTGCTAACAGACCACCAGACTAGTATTTACAAGTTTAAAGTCAGCACCTTTTATTTCTGCTAACAGACCAGACTTGTATTTACAAGTTTAAAGTCAGTCCCCTTTATTTCTGCTAACAAACCAGACTAGTATTTACAAGTTTAAAGTCAGCCCCCTTTATTTCTGCTAACAGACCAGACTTGTATTTACAAGTTTAAAGTCAGCCCCCTTTATTTCTGCTAACAGACCAGACTAGTATTTACACGTTTAAAGTCAGCCCCTTTATTTTGCTAAAGACCAGCTTGTGTTTACAAGTTTAAGTCAGCCCCCTTTATTTCTGCTAACAGACCAGACTAGTATTTACAAGTTTAAAGTCAGCACCCTTTATTTCTGCTAACAGACCAGACTAGTATTTACAAGTTTAAAGACAGCACCCTTTATTTCTGCTAACAGACCACCAGACTAGTATTTACAAGTTTAAAGTCAGTCCCCTTTTTTCTGCTAACAGACCAGGCTAGTATTTACTAGTTTAAAGTTAGCCCCCTTTATTTCTCCTAACAGACCAGACTTGTATTTACAAATTTAAAGTCAGCCCCCTTTATTTCTGCTAACAGACCAGACTAGTATTTACTAGTTTAAAGTCAGCCCCCTTTATTTCTGCTAACAGACCAGACTTGTATTTACAAGTTTAAAGTCAGCCCCCTTTATTTCTGCTAACAGACCAGACTAGTATTTACAAGTTTAAAGTCAGCACCCTTTATTTCTGCTAACAGACCACCAGACTAGTATTTACAAGTTTAAGGACAGCACCCTTTATTTCTGCTAACAGACCAGGTTTGTATTTACAAGTATAAAGTCAGCCCCCTTTATTTCGGCTAACAGACCAGACTAGTATTTACTAGTTTAAAGTCAGCCCCCTTTATTACGGCTAACAGACCAGACTTGTATTTACAAGTTTAAAGTCAGCCCCCTTTATTTCTGCTAACAGACCAGACTAGTATTTACAAGTTTAAAGTCAGCCCCCTTTATTTCTGCTAACAGACCAGACTAGTATTTACAAGTTTAAAGTCAGCCCCCTTTATTTCTGCTAACAGACCAGACTTGTATTTACAAGTTTAAAGTCAGTCCCCTTTATTTCTGCTAACAGACCAGACTAGTATTTACAAGTTTAAAGTCAGTCCCCTTTATTTCGGCTAACAGACCAGACTAGTATTTACAAGTTTAAAGTCAGTCCCCTTTATTTCTGCTAACAGACCAGACTGTATTTACAAGTTTAAAGTCAGCCCCTTTATTTCTGCTAACAGACCAGACTTGTATTTACAAGTTTAAAGTCAGCCCCCTTTATTTCTGCTAACAGACCAGACTGTATTTACAAGTTTAAAGTCAGCCCCCTTTATTTTACTAACAGACCAGACTAGTATTTACACGTTTAAAGTCAGCCCCTTTATTTCTGCTAAAAGACCAGACTTGTGTTTACAAGTTTAACGTCAGCCCCCTTTATTTCTGCTAACAGACCAGACTAGTATTTACAAGTTTAAAGTCAGCACCTTTTTTTTCTGCTAACAGACCACCAGACTAGTATTTACAAGTTTAAAGACAGCACCCTTTATTTCTGCTAACAGACCACCAGACTAGTATTTACAAGTTTAAAGACAGCACCCTTTATTTCTGCTAACAGACCACTAGACTAGTATTTACAAGTTTAAAGTCAGTCCCCTTTTTTTCTGCTAACAGACCAGACTTGTATTTACAAATTTAAAGTCAGTCCCCTTTATTTCTGCTAACAGACCAGACTAGTATTTACAAGTTTAAAGTCAGTCCCCTTTATTTCTGCTAACAGACCAGACTAGTATTTACAAGTTTAAAGTCAGCACCCTTTATTTCTGCTAACAGACCACCAGACTAGTATTTACAAGTTTAAAGACAGCACCCTTTATTTCTGCTAACAGACCACCAGACTAGTATTTACAAGTTTAAAGTCAGTCCCCTTTATTTCTGCTAACAGACCAGACTTGTATTTACAAGTATAAAGTCAGCCCCCTTTATTTCGGCTAACAGACCAGACTTGTATTTACAAGTTTAAAGTCAGCCCCCTTTATTTCTGCTAACACACCAGACTAGTATTTACAAGTTTAAAGTCAGCCCCCTTTATTTCTGCTAACAGACCACCAGACTAGTATTTACAAATTTAAAGTCAGTGTCATTCGGTCTCTGTGAACAATCGGCTTCTAATCAACGAGAGCTCATGAATAATGTAACAACGTATAGTCGATTCCCGGAGTCTGGATTATGTGTCCCGTTAGCTTCCCAACCAAGGAATCTGGGATTATTTTTCACAAGTCATTTGTGTGAAGTTAAGTCGATGGAGATTTCAATGCTACTAATTGAGCTGATGAGCATGAGTGTTGTATGCGTGTCTGCCAACAACAAAGTTGGATGATGTACTCTAGTCTGGACGAAA
>JAQGDQ010000718.1:41327-46327 GCA_030141605.1 Tubiluchus corallicola
TGGTGATGATGATGGTGGTGCTGGTGATGATGATGCTGATGATGATAATGATGGTGGTGGTGGTGATGATGATGGTGGTGGTGGTGGTTGTCACCCACGACTGTGACTCCTTCACCTTGTTAATAATTCTCCTTTTGCTCTTTTGCAATGGTTTTAGAATTGCCGGTAGCAATGGTGCTGATGCTGCAGCTATAATGAGTAAAACATAAGCCACAGGCATGAACAAGCAAAAGCTATTAAACTGGACAACAACAATAAACAAGTTTCATTTACAAATTGATTGTGTGGAATTACCACAATAAAACCCTGAAGTGACAACTGCGCATGCGCACAACTCTCACCATTTTGCACATTAATCGGAAATGAAACCATTCATTATTCAAATGTCTGTTTAACGTCCATGTGCAGTTCTTAAACTAGGAAACCATTCAATCAATGGAATACAATTAAACACTAGCAGCTGAGTGAGATCGTGAAATATAAAACCATAATAGATTGGAAGTTAAATGCTTACAGGTAAAATGTCAAATGTAAAAAGGTTATTATACAATAAGCCAGAGTCAACCCTTTTCCCCCAATGTTCAACCCTGAGTCAACCCTGAGATGGGAAGTTATACTCTAGCAGGTAAAATGTCAAGTGTAAAAAGGTTATTATACAATAAGCCAGAGTCAACCCTTTCCCCCAAGGTCCAACCCTGAGTCAACCCTGAGATGGGAAGTTATACTCTAGCAGGTAAAATGTCAAGTGTAAAAAGGTTATTACACAATAACCCAGAGTCAACCCTTTTCCCCCCAAGGTCCGGCCCTGAGTCAGCCCTGAGATGGGAAGTTATACTCTAACAGGTAAAATGTCAAATGTAAAAAGGTTATTATACAATAAGCCAGAGTCAACCCTTTTCCCCCCAAGGTCCGGCCCTGAGTCAACCCTGAGATGGGAAGTTATACTCTAACAGGTAAAATGTCAAATGTAAAAAGGTTATTATACAATAACCCAGAGTCAACCCTTCCCCCCAAGGTCCGGCCCTGAGTCAACCCTGAGATGGGAAGTTATACTCTAACAGGTAAAATGTAAAAAGGTTATTATACAATAAGCCAGAGTCAACCCTTTCCCCCTAGGTCCAACCCTGAGTCAATCCTGAGATGGGAAGTTAAACTCTAGCATGTCAAATGTAAAAAGGTTATTATACAATAAGCCAGAGTCAACCCTTCCCCCCAAGGTCCGGCCCTGAGTCAACCCTGAGATGGGAAGTTATACTCTAACAGGTAAAATGTCAAATGTAAAAAGGTTATTATACAATAACCCAGAGTCAACCCTTCCCCTCCCCCCCCAAGGTCCGGCCCTGAGTCAACCCTGAGATGGGAAGTTATACTCTAACAGGTAAAATGTCAAATGTAAAAAGGTTATTATACAATAACCCAGAGTCAACCCTTTCCCCCCCAAGGTCCGGCCCTGAGTCAACCCTGAGATGGGCAGTTAAACTCTAGCAGGTAAAATGTCAAATGTAAAAAGGTTATTATACAATAACCCAGAGTCAACCCTTTCCCCCCCAAAGTCCGGCCCTGAGTCAACCCTGAGATGGGCAGTTAAACTCTAACAGGTAAAATGTCAAATGTAAAAAGGTTATTATACAATAAGCCAGAGTCAACCCTTTCCCCCAAGGTTCAACCCTGAGTCAACCCTGAGATGGGAAGTTATACTCTAACAGGTAAAATGTCAAATGTAAAAAGGTTATTATACAATAAGCCAGAGTCAACCCTTTCCCCCCCAAAGTCCGGCCCTGAGTCAACCCTGAGATGGGAAGTTATACTCTAACAGGTAAAATGTCAAATGTAAAAAGGTTATTATACAATAAGCCAGAGTCAACCCTTTCCCCCAAGGTCAAACCCTGAGTCAATCCTGAGATGGGAAGTTAAACTCTAGCATGTAAAATGTCAAATGTAAAAAGGTTATTACACAGTAAGTCTGTGAACAGTTCACACTTGAACGTGAGTTATTCAGACGGTCATTAAAAACCTGAGTCAACCAAGGTTCCCCCAAGGTCCACACCGCATCCCCATAACCGATTTTTTTTGTATGCAATAAAGTATTTAATTTTACCTGTGCATTAAGTATGTACTTGTGTATTGTACTAATTGTAGTGTACTGATTAAGTGTAGTTAATTACCTATCTGCGTCTTCCGTAGATTGAATTCGAATTCCGTAGAGTGAAATCAGGTAGTCTTAGGAGATAAAGAAGAGGAAGAAAATGTGATGCTGGGAGAAGATTTGATCTAAAAGTATACAGTATACTGGAAATCTTGCATTGGCGTGCTTGGCGACCTTCGCTTGTTGTTGGCTTTGGCCACCTTGTGGTGATTTTTGGCCTAATCACGTGATCAATTTGATCTGGATCAGAAGTGAAGACGTGTCATGATAAGTTGATAATATATTGTCGTTATCTGTTTACAATTGCTCATGATTTGGGGCTAATAACGTATGTATATCCTCTAATTACTTTAATAAATTTACACTTCGTTTCCTGCATTTCGCTCCCGAAGACTTCTATTCTTATAGGTTTATCTGTCGTAATTAGATAAATGCTATTGCAAGAATTTTTTTATTAACAGAAGGGTCTTTATAAGCATAAACACTTGCACTGATCTGCTGCTCGGTGTGTGCAATAGAAACTGCCAGCAAAAGTAGGGTAACGGATCGGTAATGTTTACGTGGAATGAGGTGATCGTAGGAAGCCAGAAAAGTAGAAAACGGACGACACTTGCTGGGATCCATGAATCACATATTGGCAGGAAAATAATGCAACTATTTCATATAATGTTGGAGGAGAGGACAATGACATGTGTTTTTCACTCTTGTCAACTAAATTTAGAGAAAAATATAACAGAAATGCTGCAAAAATTGTCTATAAAGCGTAAAGTTAATTTATGCTACCGTAGTAGAAATTTTCCGAGACGGTGGTTGCTGCCATTTACTTGAAATTGTGACGTAATTGGTGGACTTCGTGACTTTCCATTAGCGCGCCGCTGCTTAAACTAATTCAAACTTTTGCAGTTTATCTAAAATTAGCTATTTAATTTGTTGAAAATCATATTTTAACGGAAATTGACATTCTGCTTTTTTTCAACCGATGAACGCCGTCATTATTATTATTGTTATTATTATTATTATTATTGTTGTTATTGTTGTTGTTGTTGTTGTTGTTGTTGTTGTTGTTATTATTATTATCATTATTATCATCACCACCATCATCATCATCACCATCATCATCATCATCATCATCATCATCATCATCATCATCATCATCATCATCATCATTATCATTATCATTATCATCACCACCAGCATCATCATCATCGTCACCACCACCACCATCATCATCATCATCATCATCATCATCATTATTTTATTAGTACATTTATGCTTATACGTTCAATTACTAACGCTTGTTTTATATATATACATAGAAAAATGTACTTTTAATTGTAGGTTATTACTTATGCAAGTTTCGGAATACAACAATTTTATGTGTTCAGTCTCTAGTTCGCATAATTTATGCATCGTTGATAGAAAAAAGAGCTTTATTTTCGTTATGAAATACGCATAGTTTACATTACTATACCAACACAAACCAACATTATTTTTACTTCAATTATGCAAGATGACGCTTGTTTAGTGACAGAAAAATATGGCGACAAATTCACAAATTTGTTTTGTAAGTATGCAGAGTTTAATTACAATATTAATTTAGCAACGACGGCCATATCACGTTGAAAACACCGGTTCTCGTCTGAACACCGAAGTTAAGCAACGTAGAGCCTGGTTAGATGGGTGACCGGCTAGGACACTAGGCAGAGGAGCTGCACAAACAGCCAACGGCTAGAGGGCGGAGGAGGTCAAGTGACTCAACGGCCATGTGTAGAGGAGTAAACCTTCCAAATCAGGAGTGGAGCCCCGAAGGGGGACCAGTGCAGCATGCTCACTGACTCTGGCAGCTCCTGCAGCCAACCTGGTGCCAAACGTATCGCTCTGCTTTCCTTTGGACTACACCAGGGAGGAAGAGAGGGGTTCCTGTTGTCTGGGCAACTCAGGATCTCCATACACCTTGCCCAGGCGTGCGCCCTGGAGACGTTCAAGGATCGCACTGCTCAGCCACAGTCGACGCTGCAGCTCCATCAATGTGATCAATAACTGACTCTCTTGGGGCACACTCCATTGTCTTCCGAGACAGAAGGATGCCAACAACGATTTAGCAATGAGTTTGGAGTTTCTTTATCCTCATCAGGTATCTGCTACAAAATCGTCTTGTTTACGACGTAATTCCATCAACTTGTTTACCATGCGCACGTCTCCATTTCGTTTCATTTCGTTTCGTGTTTTCCTTTCATTTCTCAACGCTCTCTCCCGCCATATCCCGTCGTGCACTTCATGCTGATTTGAATAATCAACCAATTAGCGCGCGAGGCGTGTTTGACGAAGTCTGCACGACGTTTAGATAATCAGTTCATGAGACAAAGGCTCTCACCTGTCACATCGCGTTGTGCCAATTTCATGTCATTCATGCATAAAATTATCAAGATTCCCCGTTGAGTTTGATGCATTTCATGAAAATTCCTGAGGTAAGTGGAGATCTATTGTAATTAACGTACTGGCTGACTGAGTGACTGACTGTTTGACTGACTGATTGACTGACTGACTGACTGTTTGACTGACTGACTGGCTGACTCACTGACTGACTCACTGACTGACTCACTGACTGGCTGGCTCACTGACTGACAGACTGGCTGGCTCACTGACTGACTGACTGACTGTTGACTGACTGGCTGACTGACTGACTGGCTGACTGACTGACTGACTAACTGACTGATTGACTGACTGGTTGACTGACTGACTGACTGACTAATTGACTGACTGGTTGACTGACTGACTGACTGACTGACTGGCTGGCTGGCTGACTGACTAACTAACTGACTGACTGACTGACTGACTGACTGACTGACTGACT
>JAQGDQ010000718.1:51327-58827 GCA_030141605.1 Tubiluchus corallicola
TTCTAAGCGGGAGAGTTAAAATTTCAATGGTGAGTAGACCTAATAATGATATGCTTTTCTTGAATGAAATTTTTCTTGAATTAAGTAAGTTACCTGATTTCATTGAACTACGAACTATGGATTTTATTTCACACATCAAAAAATACAATATCAAACACATTAACAAACTTTAAATAAAATAATTTGAGTAGTTCAAGGTGAGTGCACGACCATACGGTCATTAACACACTCACCTTACTTAAATGAAAAAATGATTATAGTTATGCATGCTTCTGTAGATAGCTTAATGTGAATAAGGATGAAGTAAGTGATGTAATAATTTGAGTACTGCGAGGTGAGTGTACGACCATACGGTCATTAACACACTCACCTTACTTAAATGAAAAAATGATTATAGTTATGCATGCTTCTGTAGATAACTTAATGTGAATAAGGATGAAGTAAGTGATGTAATAATTTGAGTAGTGCGAGGTGAGTGTACGACCATACGGTCATTAACACACTCACCTTACTTAAATGAAAAAATGATTATAATTATGCATGCTTCTGTAGATAACTTAATGTAAATAAGGATGAAGTAAATGATGTAATAATGTGAGTAGTGCGAGGTGAGTGTACGACCATATGGTCATTAACACACTCACCTTACTTAAATGAAAAAATGATTATAATTATGCATGCTTCTGTAGATAACTTAATGTAAATAAGGATGAAGTAAATGATGTAATAATGTGAGTAGTGCGAGGTGAGTGTACGACCATACGGTCATTAACACATTCACCTTACTTAAATGAAAAAATGATTATAGTTATGCATGCTTCTGTAGATAACTTAATGTAAATAAGGATGAAGTAAATGATGTAATAATTTGAGTAGTGCGAGGTGAGTGTACGACCATACGGTCATTAACACACTCGTCTTACTTCAATGAAAAAATGATTATAGTTATGCATGCTTCTGTAGATAACTTAATGTAAATAAGGATGAAGTAAATGATGTAATAATTTGAGTAGTGCGAGGTGAGTGTACGACCATACGATCATTAACACACTCACCTTACTTAAATGAAAAAATGATTATAGTTATGCATGCTTCTGTAGATAACTTAATGTAAATAAGGATGAAGTAAATGATGTAATAATAGCAATGGTATAAGAGCAATAAACCTGAAAGTTGAGAAAGTCAAACATAATATGTAATTACGACTTTGAGTGAGTCTTAAAGAGTGAAAATTTTTGTTTAAATAGTTATGAATATGAATTATGTGATTATCTGTCAATGCACCACTTACTTGATTTACAATGTAAACGAAAACCCTGTGATAATAATGATGTATAATGATGATGATGATGATGATAAGTATGTGTGATCATTTTAATTTAATGATAAATGGAAAATTTCTGCTTTTTTTTGACTTGTAATAAAAAATTATTGCGGGATTTTTCGGGATTTTCATTTTTTAACATGTTATTCCAAGTATTGTTCAATGACGTAGGGAACTGATAATAATTTCCTGGAGTTTGATTAGGATACATCCAGGGCTGGATTCTCTTATTGGCTAGTACAGCCTAGGGCTTTAAAGCTTATGGGGGGGGGGTGTCAAACTTTGGTAACATTTGGTAAAAAAATCTGTTTTTAATTACGGTTTTCTTAATTAAAATATGCGCTAATTTGGTTGACAATAAATAATAAAATAGTGATAAGAATTAAAGAATCTATTTTTTGTCAAATAAAAGATAGTTTTTCTCTAGTTTATTTAAAGAATTTGCACCAAGCTGTGCAAATGTCGATAAAATACGACAGGAGCAAAAACATCTCCAAGGCGGGTGCGAGAGAGTTAAACGATGGGTCCGTCTGAGGGGGGACAGCATACTTTCGTTACCCTAGGCGCCTCCAAAAGGTCATCATCCGGCCCTGGATACATACAGGAATCTCTAAGCACTTGTGCAATTTGTCCATTTCTATTACCACCACTGGATGATAGCTTATATCAGATTAAGTACATAAGATGACACGCTTGGCATTACTTAACGAATATTTAACAAGAGAATATGACCTCTGTGCTGCGTTTTTATTCGGTTTGGCACCGTGGAGGAAATTTAGCGTCCAGTGACAGGATCCTTGGCATGTGGGAACTTTGGTAGATTAGTTCACCAAGAGGAGATACCAAACTGGTAGATGCATCTTAGTGACTGGAGCCAAGGCTACTAGATTGGAGCTTAGGTAGATTAGTTCACCAAGAGGAGATACCAAACTGGTAGATGCATCTTAGTGACTGGAGCCTAGGTAGATTAATTCATTAAGAGGAGATACCAGACCATATACGTGTGTGTGTGTGTGTGTGTGTGCGTATGCGTGCGCGTGTGTGTGCGCGTGCGTGTGCGTGCGTGTGTTTGTGCGTATGTAGGAACTAATTCAAAGTTCTGACAAAATTTTCAATCTATTTTTTCCATAAAACTTGTTCTACTTTTGACGGAAATAATTGACAGTGCACTGTTTTTCTTCAGTTGATATACATATATCACATATACATATTATCACATATATATATATGACGTCACTGGTGGACATCACACACACACACACACACACACATATATATATATATATATATATATATATATGTGTGTGTGTGTGTGTGATGTCCACCAGTGACGTCATATATATGTGATAATATGTGTGTGTGTGTGTGATGTCCACCAGTGACGTCATATATATATATATGTGATAATATGTATATATATATATGTGTGTGTGTGATGTCCACCAGTGACGTCATATATGTATGTGATAATATGTATATACTATGTGATATATGTGGGCTAATATTGGATACTGAAACATGTCAATATTTCTATAAAATTTGGGGGTTCCACTAGTGAGTTTGGTCTAACGCCCGCAAATAGGTAAATCCGCCTTTCGTCATCAATGTATTCACTGATCGGTGAAAGCTCACATTCAATTTCAAAGCACAAATACTAGATGTATGTATGTAACTGTTATGAAACATTACCTTACACTAAATGAATCACTTCACCTGAATGTTTTATCACATGTTGTGGGCGTAAGCTGCTATTGCTTACCTTCTTTATTAGCTACTTAATGAATGTGTATACGGCAGAGTGAGGCATTGAGAAAAGTAATGAATGCACTGGGAATCTGTTATTCACATTTTGATGGTTTCCCATGTTGGCAAGTTGATAATGATGACATTGCATAAGGTGAAGTAAGCGTTGTAATATCAGAGGCGTTAAGAGCAAGAGCAAATGGCGTTTTGCCTCGAGGGGAATACTGCAATTATACTTGTCACTAAGTGGGCTCAGTGATCGCTGAGTTTGGCAACGCCGAGTTGGTAAGTAATTGGATAGTTGACCGTCTGATAACAAATTCCGACTATTTACAATTTTCAAGGATGATGAAAACATGCCCGAAATATTTGTTCAGTAGGATTTTTGGTGTATATTTGTTATTTTTTGGCTAAATCCTCACACACACAGCCCAAAACTAGGTCACTTGAGCCACAATTAAAATATTAAATTCTTAAAGGAAAGGCCAAGACTTCTGGGAAGTTAGGCTAATTTCAATGTCAGTGAGAAATATTAGAAAGATTTAGTAAAAAACTGTTAATAAGCGGCTCGTGTGATTAGTAAAATCACTTTAAAGTCGCCATCATTCACGCTTGTGTGCTATCATTTTCAACACCCAATCTTTCACTAATGAATTTCTGTGGAAAGTATATTAAGTTTTTGCAAAAAAATAGATTTCTATTTTGTCACACTTTTGCGTGAACATTAGGGAAGCTGCAGAACTTTGAATTAGTCTAATCAGCGCGCTCTTACGGATGGCCGCGATGCGCTTACGAAAATTCACGAGATCCACCAGTTACGTCATGATTTTCAACTGAATGACGGCAACCACCATTCTCAAACATGGTCTGTACGGCCGTAGTATAAATTACTTATATTATAATAAGTTTAAACTTTAAGTGACAATAGTAAAATTAACCCAACATGCAAAATGACTTGTCTTTCCCTTTAAAGAATCATTTGTTTTACCTGACCAGCTTATCCACACATTGAGTTGATTCGGGAGATTTCAATACCATCTTCACGAATTTATAGTAAACAGTGTACATCTGCTCGCATCGCAGGCTTATGAGTTACACTGCAACAAAAGCTACTTATATTAACGAACAATTGGTGAATTGAGCATTAAGTATCTTCCAGTATTGTTGAAGAATATATGTGCATTATCCGTTCCATTCAAACCTGCGGGCTTCATTATATGACACGTTCTCCATTACATTGTCAATGGGGGGGGGTATCTCTGGAATATTCGGCTAAAGTAAAAATTCCCCAAACACAAAAGAAATTAGTTCGTGAAGCGGATTACGGTTAGGGTTTGGGTTACGGTCAGGGTAAGGGTCAGGGTTAGGGTCAGGGTCAGGGTTAGGGTTAGGGTCAGGATATTTTAAATTGAGTGGGGGATTGTAAACTCTTTCCAAATATTCTGTCATCTAGGCGAAATTTGGGGTAGGGTTAAGGTTAGAATTAGAGTTAGGGTTGTGGTTACGGTTAAGGCTAGGGTAGGGTTAGGGTTAGGGTGGGGTTAGGGTTGTTAATTTGTCTTCACACGCTGCCCTAATTTGTACTCAGATGCTGCCCTGATTTCTCCTCGCATGCTGCCCTAATTTGTCCTCACATGCTGCCCTAATTTCTCCTCGTATGTTGCCCTAATTTGTACTCACATGCTGCCCTGATTTCTCCTCGCATGCTGCTCTAATTTGTACTCACATGCTGCCCTAATTTCTCCTCGTATGTTGCCCTAATTTCTCCTCACATGCTGCCCTAATTTCTCCTCACATGCTGCCCTAATTTCTCCTCACATGCTGCCCTAATTTCTCCTCACATGCTGCCCTAATTTCTCCTCACATGCTGCCCTAATTTGTCCTCACATGCTGCCCTAATTTCTCCTCGTATGCTGCCCTAATTTCTCCTCACATGCTGCCCTAATTTCTCCTCACATGCTGCCCTAATTTGCCCTCACAAATTTGTACTTTGGGTTTGCCTCAAAATTGCGCAGATATTGCCATCACCTTCTGAAAATCTTACATTAATTATCTTCTTAACTTACTAAAAATTTCAAATTCCTCGTTAAATGTTTTTGCCAGGTCACATTATTGCCGGAACAAACCAAGTTAACGCCTTCTCCGTCGCCTATATAGTTTCATCTTGTCAAAAACACCGTCATTTTGTTGTTAGAACCCAGCTTTAGTTTCCGATTTTTCTCTTAAGAATAACCAGACCCAACACTTAATGATCAAAGCTTTCTCATTACGACTATGTCTATTATAGGTTTTGACACTAGAATAAAAAAATCTTGCGTGCACTTTCTCTTAGACTCCCTGAGAGACAAAAGTTTAGTCTTGACGACGTTAATACCTTTGATGTAACGTAATCTCCCTTTTTCGCCTTGTCTTATTAAGCTCGAGTTTTCAACTTCAAGGGCTTTGCGCCTTAGTCTTATTAAGCTCGAGTTTTCAACTTCAAGGGCTTTGCGCCTTAGTCTATACACTTGAAATGCAAGTTTAAAAGTACTAATATTTCATTGTGCTCAGACCAGTGGGGCGGTTCGTAGCTAAAATTAGTGGGGGCGCTGCTTTAGAAAATTTTTAGCCATTGTTTTAATACGGTGTAATTTTAATGTTGTAATTGTAGTTTTAAACAAACACATAAACATATGAAATTTTATACATAAACTTCATAAAATCCTAAACAAAAAGTTTTTTTGGCTTATTAATAGCCTAAATTGTCGCAGTTCAAGCTTGATCCGTTCACGGTAAGCACGTAATAACTGACAACAAACTGTGCGAGTGACAGTACTTTCTCTACACGGGCTCATACATGTGTGCATGACCGCATGCGCACAACAGCTGATCACTGCGTTGTTGGAGCGCATTGTGCTCGGCTGTGAAGCAAACAGTACTACTCTCACGTGCTCTGGACCGTTCAAGTATAAAGAAAGAAATAAAGAAAAAAGACTTATTATATTGAATATTATCGATGATATTGATGGAAAATGGGGGGCGCTGCAGTTCCACAGTACCTATACACGCGCCGCCACTGTCTCAGACACCTTAGGTACGGTTTCTTTAGTGGTGCCAAGCACCTTTAGAAACTAAGTATTTAAGATGCGAACGTGCGTGTTTGCGTGTGTGCATGCGTGCGCATGCGTGTGTGTTCAAATGCATTGATACATTACTAATATCAACATGTGCAACACGTTCAAGGAATATTTGTTCTGATGAAAATTATGTTCACTTGTGATGGTGTGTGTGTGTGTGTGCGTGTGTACGTGTGCGTGTGCACGTGTGTGTGTGTGTGTTGTGTGCGTGTGCGTGTGCGTGCGTGTGTGTGTGTCTGTGTCTGTGTGCGTGTGTGTGTGTGTGCGGGTGCATGAGTGTGTGCGTGTGTGTGTGTGTGTATGCGGGTGCGTGTGCATGTGCGTGAGTGTGTGCGTGTGCGTGTGTGTGTCTGTGTGTCTGTGTGCGTGTGCGTGAGTGTGTGTGTGTGTGTGTGTGTGTGTGCGTGTGTGTGTGTGTGCGGGTGCGTGAGTGTGTGCGTGTGTGTGTGTGTGTGTGGGTGCGTGTGCGTGTGCGTGAGTGTTTGCGTGTGCATGTGTGTGTGTGTGTCTGTGTGTCTGTGTGCGTGTGCGTGAGTGTGTGTGTGTGTGTCTGTGTGCATGTGCGTGTGCGTAAGTGTGTGCGTGTGCGCGTGTGTGTGTGTGCGTGTGTGCGCGCACGCGCGTTTTGTACTGTACATCACACTGAAAGATGTACAGTAGCACTGTACTTCCGTTTCCGCTTAGGCAAACACGTGCAACACGTTCAAGGAATATTTGTTCTGATAAAAATTATGTTCGCTTGTGATGGCTTGTCCACCATTAATTAACTTTCTAGCACATCACTTAATTATTGGAAACGCTTTGACATTACTGTAGATGTTAAAATGTATACTTTACTGTATTTCAAAGTGGTACCTGATTCGAAAAATCATCCTGTTTTCCGTCAGGAGTTGGCTTCTTTATCCGGTTCCGTGCTGTTTCAAGGAAGCCGTTGAAATTTAACTAATACTTAATATTCTGTTCGCGTTTCGTATTAGAAAAAAGCTGCTGCCTCTAACGCATGTCCATTGAAGGCAGTAAGCGTAGGTCCCTCGAGTGGAAAATCTTCCACCGGAAGTAATCAGTGATATAATTAGATTTCCGGGAATTTTGCCTTTTAACGATTGTCGTCCAGTAAAGGTCAAGATTTAAAGGTCATCCAACTTTTGTTTGCCCATATTTTTCGACCGACAAAAATCGCAGGTATGGCATGCATGCATCACGAATTGATGAGTCATATTGGATTTGCTAAAGATGAATATATATATATATATATATATATAGAGAGAGAGAGATAGATAGATAGATAGATAGATAGATAGATAGATAGATAGATAG
>JAQGDQ010000718.1:63827-78827 GCA_030141605.1 Tubiluchus corallicola
CACTTAAAGGACAAGAAGGGGTACTTGAAGTTGGTTTCAGAAAAATTGCCATAAAAATTATATTACTTTATAGCAATTTTATTCGTATATCGTACTCGTGTTGAAAGGAATTTTTGTTTGTTTGCATTTTAAATTTCCCGAGTCACTGTACCGACGGCGCCGTTACATGACGTCATATACGCACAAAGTAAATCAGGGGAAGCCACTCACTAACCAAAAACGTATTTTTAATCTTATTGACAAGGTGCAGTAATTTAAAACTTTACTTAGTTTGTGACGTGTGCGCTACAAATGTTCACGTCTTCAAATGACTTATCGTCAAAATGACTGCGTCTTGCGGCACCGCGGGAGCCTAAATTTACAAGGTTCATATAGCGTTACTGCCGACGCAAGTCCTGTATGCAAAAAAGAAAAATTTTTAAGCTTTAAGTGGAGGGTTTAAGCTTGAAAGTAAATCCACCAGTATCCGTCAAGGTCACTCATGGACATTGATGTCAAGGTCATTCATGGACATTGATGTCAAGGTCACTCATGGACATTGATGTCAAGGTCATTCATGGACATTGATGTCAAGGTCACTCATGGACATTGATGTCAAGGTCATTCATGGACATTGATGTCAAGGTCACTCATGGACATTGATGTCAAGGTCATTCATGGACATTGATGTCAAGGTCACTCATGGACATTGATGTCAAGGTCATTCATGGACATTGATGTCAAGGTCACTCATGGACATTGATGTCAAGGTCATTCATGGACATTGATGTCAAGGTCACTCATGGACATTGATGTCAAGGTCATTCATGGACATTGATGTCAAGGTCATTCATGGACATTGATGTCAAGGTCATTCATGGACATTGATGTCAAGGTCATTCATGGACATTGATGTCAAGGTCATTCATGGACATTGATGTCAAGGTCATTCATGGACATTGATGTCAAGGTCATTCATGGACATTGATGTCAAGGTCATTCATGGACATTGATGTCAAGGTCATTCATGGACATTGATGTCAAGGTCACTCATGGACATTGATGTCAAGGTCATTCATGGACATTGCTACAGTTGCATGTAGTTTATAGTTATAATTATAGTGTTGTGTTATTAGTTTCTTGATTACCCACAATGCTCCACACTTCCGGTAATTTGTCAAATTCCGGAACAGGAGCATCATTGCAAGATTTGCAGCTTGTCCTTTGCGAGCGAAAAACATGATTTATCTACGACAAGCTAATTATCATAAATGATCATCGCTGCATCTTTTTCTAGACGGCTTTGCTGAGACTGCTAGATATTTTTGATAAATTTGCTAAAGAATATGATATCCTTGTAAATGTGAATAAGACTAAACTTGTCACGTTTCACTCCGCCCACATGCAGCAGTTTACTTTTGCGTCTGTTGTTTTGCAGTGTAAAAGTTTTGTACCTAGTAAAAAAGAAAAATATTTGGGTCATATTTTATCAGATGACACTAGAGATGATTTAGATATATTACGACAATGTTCAATTTACTATGGTAGAGCAAATAAATTACTCATGAAATTTACTCACTGTTCAGTTAACGTGAAGAGACAATTGTTTAATGCTTACTGCACTACCTTTTATTGTATGTCCACTTGGAGACATTTTTATTCTTACAATCTTAGCAAACTCAAGGTTGCATATAATGTATCAACACGGAAGCTGTTTAACTTTTCATATGATACG
Organism: Tubiluchus corallicola; assembly: GCA_030141605.1. NCBI lineage: Eukaryota > Metazoa > Priapulida > Priapulimorpha > Priapulimorphida > Tubiluchidae > Tubiluchus > Tubiluchus corallicola. The sequence continues at coordinate 65,542 of JAQGDQ010000718.1, forward strand.
AGCGCTAGACATATTTCTACTAGACTTAATATTATTTATTTTGATGTGATTCACAGAAAATGTGCATACAGTTTACACGTCAGGCTGAATAAGAGTGAAAATTTTATATGCAAGAACATTTTAAACAGTGATGTAAATTTTACTTCTGTAATTAGACGTCATTCGTTTATTCATTTAGTCATTCACTCACTCATTCATTAATTCATTCATTCGTTCGTTCGTTCGTTCATTTATTTATTCATTCATTCGTTTATTCATTTAGTCATTCACTCACTGATTCATTAGTTCATTCATTCGTTCGTTCGTCTGTTCGTTCGTTCGTTCGTTCGTTCGTTCGCTCGTTCGTTCGTTCGTTCTTTCATTCATTCATTCATTTGTTTATTCATTCATTCATTCATTCGTCCATTCATTCAATCATTCACTCACTAATTCATTCATTCATTCTTTTATTCATTCACTCATTCATTCATTCATTTATTCACTCACTCATTCATTCATTCATTCATTCATTCACTCACTCACTCATTCATTCATTCATTCTTTTATTGATTCACTCATTCATTCATTCATTCATTCACCCACTCATTCATTCATTCATTTATTCACTCATTTGTTCATTCATTCAGTCACTGAGTCAGTCAGTAAGTCAGATCGTCATTGGCATAGTTTGTTATATCGTTAATTGTTATTTGTGTTATTGTTGTGTGTCATGATTCATTGTATTATTTGTATTAATTTGTGATGTGTATATGAACTTTGTCAAGTTTGAAATAAAATATTAGATCAAATCAAATTAAAATCTAGCAAGTAACTGCATTGTGAAAACAGCTCGATTATAGCAAAGGTCAAGTTTAACGTAAAAATAAGTTTTCTTTAATTAAAACAGTTAATCGTAACTTGAAACTTGACACTAATTATGTAAAATTTCATGGCTTCCTTTTCTAATTTGTGCTTCCCTCGGAACATCTTGTTCGGTTCTTTTGCTCGTGAATTTTCGGAAAATCTCGAGCTTAACAAATGCAGCTAATATATTAATTTTTTCATAGCGCCATCTAACGAGTAAAATGCGCGAAATCAAGTTTTAGATTTTCTTCAGAAACGACACCTTCATACCTGACTTCTCTTACATAAACCACCAAGAAAAATTAAAGCAAGACTGGATGCAATCTTAAACTCTATGTAAAAACGATCTACTTTTTAAAATATTGAAAGGAAACAAACTATTTTTCAAGAATGACTTACGTGAAAGAATTATTACCTCACAAATACAATTTCGCGTTCACGCCACTAGTTCTTCGCTGTTAGGTGCATTTCACCATTCGTTAGTTAGAGGGGCAGTAGCGCCTGCATTTCGGAAACGCATTGCACAAAAAAGAGGTGCTGTACCTCTCAGTTCAGTTAGCTTGTTACGAACTACACACGTTCGACAGCTCGGCGGTGAATTGAAATTTGATTTTTTATCTCAAAACTTGGCTAGTTTTAGTACAGCACACTGAATATCTTACTGTAGCACTGTACTTGAATTTTAGCTTTCGCAAACTAGTGCAACACGCTCGTGGAATATTTTTGCTGTTGAAAATCATGTTCGTTTGTGATGTCATCAATAGATGGGCCCGCCCGCTGTTAAATAAGTTTTTAATCAGTAATTTATATATCAGAAACGCTTTTGCAGCATTAATTGTGTTAAAATGTATACTTTCTATTGAACTTCAAAATGGGGTAGTATATGAAAAATCGTCATATCTTCCTATAAGTATTTGTGTAATTATATTCTCGAACTAATTACGTTTATATGTCTGTAGACTGTGTTTAACTAAAATGCGCCGTAGATCCAACTGTGTTCTAATACCACCCAGAATATATAAAGTTTAGTTTAAACATAATTTATTATAGGATTGGATCAGACAGTTTGAACAACATGATTTAAGATCCTCACCACAACAGTCTACTACTCTCTCTCCCTCTCCCCCCCCTCTCTCTCTCTCCCTCTCTCTCTCTGTTTAAACATAATTTATTATAGGATTGGATCAGACAGTTTGAACAACATGATTTAGGATCCTCACCACAACAGTCTACTACTCTCTCTCCCTCTCCCCCCTTTCTCTCTCTCTCACTCCTCTCTCTCTCTCTCTCTCTCTCTCTCTCTCTCTCTCTCTCTCTCTCTCTCTCTCTCTCTCTCTCTCTCTCTCTCTCTCTCTCTCTCTCTCTCTCTCTCTCTCTCTCTCTCTCTCTTTCTCTCTCTCTCTCTCTCTCTCTCTCTCTCTCTCTCTCTCTCTCTCTCTCTCTCTCTCTCTCTCTCTCTCTCTCTCTCTCTCTCTTCTCTCTCTCTCTCTCTCTCTCTCTCTCTCTCTCTCTCTCTCTCTCTCTCTCTCTCTCTCTCTCTCTCTCTCTCTCTCTCTCTCTCTCTCTCTCTCTCCCTCTCTCTCTCTTTTTAAACATAATTTATTATAGGATTGGATCAGACAGTTTGAACAACATGATTTAGGATCCTCACCACAACAGACTTTATACACTATTTACAAGAACATTTACAGTAAGAATAGACTATAACTACACAAGCTGACAAGTTTTACTACAAGAATACATTAGACATTAGTAGAAAATGACGGTTAGAAAATATTAATGTACAGATATTTAAGACTAATGCATTTCATATCAGATAGAAACTACTGGAAGCGTTTAGTACGTAATATAAAGTCATGTATGCATTGGAATATTTTACAGTTAGCAACATAGTTAAATTCATCTTTTCCGAATAATAACAACTTCAACAGATCATTAGTTCCTAAGGCAGCTATATTAAGGTTTTCGGGCAGAAGCATTTCATTTAGTTTATCAAACATAACAACCCTAGTTTGTTGATACAATGGGCAGTGCAACAAAAAGTGTTCAACAGACTCAAATCGAAATCCACAGTTACAATTCGGCGATATTGGATGACCGTTATTATCTTTACAGCCTTTAGAGAAAAGGTCATAGTTTAGCTGAGAAAATCCGATTCTCATGCGCGTATGATGCACTGAAATTGGAGGTTTACCAAATGAAAAATGTTTCTTACGCAACGAAAAACTTAAATGTGATTTGAGCTCTTGTTTGAATTGTGACATGGATGTAATTTCACGAATGTTCTGTGGTAAGTTGTTCCACATGTTAATGGTCGATATGAAAAACGATTTTTCACAGCTAACAGAACGGCAATTAAAATTTCTGTATTTATATCACTGCGTATATAATAGGGGGTAACTTCGTTTATGTATAAAGTTTATGTACATATTATTGAAACAACATATTTTTGTTGAGCAAGAAATATTGCAATATGGCTTACCACTGATGATGACAGCAGTAGCTCTGCCGAAACGTTTGACATGATTTTAGCAATATAACTTAAGAGTTCTAATAAAGTTGTGCTGTTTTAACTACAAATCTTGTTGGCACTTCTTGAGTGTGCCCCAAGAGAGTCAGTTATTGATCACATTGATAGAGCTGCAGCGCCGACTGTGGCTGAGCAGTGCGATCCTTGAACGTCTCCAGGGCGCACGCCTGGGCAAGGTGTATGGAGATCCTGAGTTGCCCAGACAACAGGAACCCCCTCTCTTCCTCCCTGGTGTAGTCCAAAGGAAAGCGGAGTGATACGTTTGGCACCAGGTTGGCTGCAGGAGCTGCCAGAGTCAGTGAGCATGCTGCACTGGTCCGCCTTCGGGGTTCCACTCCTGATTTGGAAGGTTTACTCCTTTATACATGGCCGTTGGGTCACTTGACCTCCTCCGCCTTCTCTCCGTTGGCTGCTTGTGCAGCTCCTCCGCCTAGTGTCGAGATACAGTGTGGGCATCCCGCAAGCCTACATCACCTGGTATTCCTAGGCGGTCACCCATCCAAGTACTAACCAGGCTCTACGTTGCTTAACTTCGGTGATGAGACGAGAACCGGTGTTTTCAACGTGATTTGGCCGTAGCCGCTTAACTATAAATGCATCAGATATATTCGAGCAATTTATTCTTGCTCAAAGTTAAAAACTCATGTAAATTACTTGGGCAGAGATGCTGTTTATTGTCAGCTTCTCGCATGCAAAACGCCCACACGACAACAATAAATCTTGCAATGATTGTTCCTATCATTATTTCGTTTTGTGAAAACTCAAATCACGCACCTGCTCGAATGCGTGAGAAATGGCTTCTTCCTTGATTAACAATGGCGAAAGTGGGTATTTGTCCTAATTTGTTTTAGATTGCTTGTCCTGGAATTGACGATAGGATTTGGAAAAAGCTAAATCTGTTATTTTGAAATGGTTTGCTGATGTTGTTAATGTATTTAAATATAAAAAGCAGAGCGAAATATTCTTTGTGTGCTTCAATGATTGGGAATTTTAAAGTTTTTCTCAGGTTAGTTGTTGAAGCTTTGAATTTTTGTCTACCTGCCTTGTGTTTGTATGAGTACCCAGCTATCAATCTCAACGCATAGTTCTGAAGGAGATTTAATTTTAAGTAATTTTCTCTTTTGGTTTTTTGAAGTAGCGTAAGAAGTGTGGTAAGATTAAAGTTTTATATGTTAGTGTCTTAGTTTCCTTTGTTAGTTGCCCTTTAACTTGTCAGAGATATGACGTGCTAGATGCCATTTTTGTGTATATGTTATTAAAGTGTTCATCCCATGAAAGATTATTGTCTACCTGTATGCCCAGGAATTTAACATTATTAGATTGTAACACATCATGCGATGTTTGATCAATGTTCCTATAGACCGACAGTTGCCTTCAGTTATTCTGTAACTAAATATAAGCTTTTATATTTTTTCCAAATTCTGACTATAACTTTGGTAAAACTTTTCAATTTTTTTCAAGATCGTGATAAATATTCTATTTTCTCCAGCTCTTATTTTGTCTCTTCGGTGGCCCCTGCAGTAATAACTTATTTTCAAAACACGTTATGCAGCATTATTTTAAGCAAATAGTAATTAAATTAGTACGACGATATCAAATGATTATGTGTTGTGACGAGCACGGCTGGAAGCCAGGGACACACGAGTTAGAGACAAATATGTAGTCTTTGTCTATAGTGGAGACAGAGAGTGTGACTTTGCAAGCATCAAAGTACAGTGGACACACGAGTTAGAGACAAATGTGTAGTCTTTGTCTATAGTGGAGACAGACACTGTGACTTTGCGAGCATCAAAGTACAGTGGACACACGAGTTAGAGACAAATGTGTAGTCTTTGTCTATAGTGGCGACAGACACTGTGACTTTGTGAGCATCAAACTACAGTGGACACACGAGTTAGAGACAAATGTGTAGTCTTTGTCTATAGTGGAGACAGAGAGTGTGACTTTGCGAGCATCAAAGTACAGTGGGCGCACGAATTAGAGACAAATATGTAGTCTTTGTCTATAGTGGAGACAGACACTATGACTTTGCAAGCATCAAAGTACAGTGGACACACGAGTTAGAGACAAATATGTAGTCTTTGTCTATAGTGGAGACAGACACTGTGACTTTGCGAGCATCAAAGTACAGTGGACACACGAGTTAGAGACAAATATGTAGTCTTTGTCTATAGTGGAGACAGACACTGTGACTTTGCGAGCATCAAAGTACAGTGGACACACGAGTTAGAGACAAATATGTAGTCTTTGTCTATAGTGGAGACAGACACTGTGACTTTGCGAGCATCAAAGTACAGTGGACACACGAGTTAGAGACAAATATGTAGTCTTTGTCTATAGTGGAGACAGACACTGTAACTTTGTGAGCATCAAAGTACAGCAGACACACGAGTTAGAGACAAATATGTAGTCTTTGTCTATAGTAGAGACAGACACTGTAACTTTGCGAGCATCAAAGTACAGTGGACACACTAGTTAGAGACAAATATGTAGTCTTTGTCTATAGTAGAGACAGACACTGTAACTTTGCGAGCATCAAAGTACAGTGGACACACGAGCTAGAGACAAATATGTAGTCTTTGTCTATAGTGGAGACAGACACTGTGACTTTGTGAGCATCAAAGTACAGGGGACACACGAGTTAGAGACAAATATGTAGTCTTTGTCTATAGTGGAGACAGACACTGCGACTTTGTGAGCATCAAAGTACAGTGGACACACGAGTTAGAGACAAATATGTAGTCTTTGTCTATAGTGGAGACAGACACTGTGACTTTGTGAGCATTAAAGTACAGTGGACACACGAGTTAGACGCAAATATGTAGTCTTTGTCTATAGTGGAGAGAGACACTGTGACTTTGCGAGCATCAAAGTAGTTTAATTGCTTTACAAATTGCCTTTGATAACTCAAAACGCCATTTTAATTGGCACCATCCTGACTAAGATCTGTTAGTGGTTTAATTATGCTTGGCTGAAGAGTGCTCACGTCATACAATCAAAGGTGTGCGCGCGCAACTCGACTATGGCGCAGTTGTTCTGCATAGAAAAAGACTTTGTAAATGTGGTAAACATATTGAAACTGCAGAACACATAATATTAAGTTGTGAATTTTACACACAGATGAGAAACAAGGTCCGTTGGCAAGGAGTAACTGATGAAGAATGCTTGAGATGGTTGTTATTTGGAGAGGGAAAAATTTATGCAGTCTGCCTACTGAAGGACATAATGGTCAAAAGAAGAAGCATAGTGAATGTATAACTTTAAAGCTGAAAAGATAAAGAGTAATATATATTTAGCTGTGCGTAACGGCGGTATAACATTTATAAACCCAAATTTGTTTTGTGTTGTTGTAGCATTAGAGCAAGCATATGTGTGCGCCTTAGCGTTTTTGAGTAGAAATCAGCCTAGTAGTACAATATACATTGCTACTCGCCCTGATACAAAAGGGATTTAGGCACTGGACGGATGGATGGATGGATTTCTTGCAGGCCCGGATAATCCTATAGGCGAGTATAGGTTGCGCCCTAGAGACCCTCGAGCTTGGGAGGTACTCAAGCACCCCGGATAATCCTATAGGCTAGTATAGGTTGCGCCCTAGGGACCCTCGAGCTTGGGAGGTCCTCAAGCAGGCCCGGATAATTCTATAGGCTAGTATAGGTTGCGCCCTAGGGACCCTCGAGCTTGGGAGGTCCTCAAGCAGGCCCGGATAATCCTATAGGCTAGTATAGGTTGCGCCCTAGGGACTCTCGAGCTTGGGAGGTCCTCAAGCAGGCCCGGATAATCCTATAGGCTAGTATAGGTTGCTCCCTAGGGACCCTCGAGCTTGGGAGGTCCTCAAGTAGGCCCGGACGGATAATCCTATAGGCTAGTATAGGTTGCGCCCTAGGGACCCTCGAGCTTGGGAGGTACTCAAGCACCCCCGGATAATCCTATAGGCTAGTATAGGTTGCGCCCTAGGGACCCTCGAGCTTGGGAGGTACTCAAGCACCCCCGGATAATCCTATAGGCTAGTATAGGTTGCGCCCTAGGGACCCTCGAGCTTGGGAGGTCCTCAAGCAGGCCCGGATAATTCTATAGGCTAGTATAGGTTGCGCCCTAGGGACCCTCGAGCTTGGGAGGTACTCAAGCACCCCCGGATAATCCTATAGGCTAGTATAGGTTGCGCCCTAGGAACCCTCGAGCTTGGGAGGTCCTCAAGCAGGCCCGAATAATTCTATAGGCTAGTGTAGGTTGCGCCCTAGGGACCCTCCAGCGTGGGAGGCCCTCAAGTTTTCATAACATTTGGTAAAAAATCCGTTTTCTCACTGGGGTTGTGTTGAGATATGTGTTAACTTGGTTTCCAATAAAAAATAAATTAGTGACATTTCCTAATGAATATTTTTATTGACAAACAAGAGATAGCTAGTTATTTTAGTTCTTGTACAAAAGATATTCTAGTTTATTGATCCAGTTAGCCTAGGCAATTTTGAAACCATGTCTTCTCTATGCAGACGATATAAACAACATATCCAGTCTTCCTTTTAATGATGACGATGATGATGATGATGAGCGTTTACCACGTTAAACAGAGGTATACTGCAAGGAACACCACTAGGTCCGTTGTTATTTTGCCTATACATAAACAACATATCCAGTGTATCACAACACTCACAAATATCCAATACGCTGATGACACAACAATCTACATAGTCCATGAAAACATACAAACTGCAAAAAATTATTTAGAAAAAGATATAAAAAATATAAATATGGCATTTAGTCATTACAAGCTAAAAATGAATAATGACAAAACAGAATTCATGATACTGTCACCCTCATTAAATACTAATGATGCATCATCAACCACTTTGACAATAGATAATGCTGTAATCAAACAAACTAACAATGTTAAATTCCTGGGCATACAGGTAGACAATAATCTTTCATGGGATGAACACTTTAATAACATATACACAAAAATGGCATCTAGCACATCATATCTCCGACAAGTTAAAGGGCAACTAACAAACGAAACTAAGACACTAACATATAAAACTTTAATCTTACCACACTTCTTATATGGATGTATGCTACTTCAAAAAACCAAAAGAGAAAATTACTTAAAATTAAATCTCCTTCAGAACTATGGGTTGAGATTGATAGCTGGGTACTCATACAAACGTAATAAGCGTAAGTTCTTATAATTCTTGGCCTTTGCCTTAAAGAAAAACCGGATGATTGTGTAAACACGAGTTCAGAATAAAGAATGCTTTAAAATATTGAAAACTACAACAGCTTATTTTAAATCAAAGCTTAGATTAAATAATAATTACCACGGATACACAAATTTCGTTGAACTTTCAAAGTTACGTGCGGCTCAGTGAATCCACTAAGATTGGCAGCGGCGCCTTTTTGTCACATTCGCGTGGCCGATAAATTGAAGGCGGTACCGTGACAACCACGATCATGAACTGCTGTGTTAGTTTCTGATATAGAGCCCATTTTTGTTACAGCATGCATTTAAACAGTACTGTAAAACTTATGCAAACGTGCTTGATGCGCAAGGGAGATGCCTGCCGTTGCACAAATTGTGGTTAGTTTCTGACGTAAGCGATAGCTGTGTTCATTTGCCGTTAGTTAACTTTCTAAGCTAATTATTCAAATGTTGGAAACAATTGTTAACTTTAATAGGCAAGAAAATGTATATTTTGGACAGTAAATTAAAACGAGATTGAGTCTAAACAATCGTCCGGTCCTCCGTTAAACTTTTAATTCTCATTCGTTCTTACTGTTATTTCTTAGCAAACAAGGAATTGCATAGATAATTTTATTTAGTGATTAGTAATTAAATTAACAAACTCTATTACAATTCATTATTTTCTGCAGGTAATAAAGTCGGAGTTTCTTTGAAATTATCTGGACTGCAGGCTGGAAAGACAAGAGAAAATGAAAATGTAATTGGATTTACTCATATTGCAAGAAAATGCGTTTGCAAGAAGTTTTTTACTTGGCAAAATAGCGTGAGCAAATCTTTTTGACAAAGAGTATGTCTTCTGATAATGGACTTGAAGTTCTCTTTGCATGGAAGGAACAGATTACGCTGTGTTGGGTAATAATGCGGTTATGATGATGATACGACTGTGAGTTTATGTGTTATCGTCACGTTGACAAACAAGCAGTTGTTAAGAAATGCAAAAAAACACATAGAAACCCAATGTATGAATTCTCTGAAATGTTAAGGTAAATAGTTGCTTCACAAAAGTTTTTAAATTTTAATCAGTTTAACATGAAAAGACTTTTGGTGATCAAAAGAGGCACATGGTGTAACCAAAAGTAGGCAATTTTGGCGAAATTTCATTCAGGTAAATCATTGTTCAGTCCAACGTGAAAACGATTTTTGCTGTTCAAAAGAGACGAAAATGTCACTAAAACCAGACAATTTTGGTGACATTTCGATCAGGTAAATCAATATTCAGTCAGACGTGAAAGCGGTTCTTGGTGTCCAAAAGAGACGCAAAATGTAACTAAAAGTAGAGAATTTTGGTGGAAATTCTATTAATTAAATAAATTTTACGACTCTTGGTGACAAAAAAGACGCAAAATGTAACTAAAAGTAGAGAATTTTGGTGGAAATTCTATTAATTAAATAAATTTTACGACTCTTGGTGACAAAAAAGACGCAAAATGTAACTAAAAGTAGACAATTCTGGTGAAAATTCTATTAGTTAAATAAATTGTACCACTCTTGGTGACAAAAAAGACGTAAAATGTAACCAAAAGTAGACAATTTTGGTGGGAATTCCAATCAGGTAAATCACTGTTGACGATCAACTCGCATAAATGGAGTCCACAGGTGAAATTCACATGGAAAATTACACTTTTGGAGATTATCTAACGGATAATCTAACGGATTACGATTATTATGCTGCTTCATATAACGAGACAGACCTTCTGCAAGTATTTTACGATAGTCTAAACACGACCGCTAACGATTTTCAACGAGTGTACGAACACATCGTAAAGAACGAGGCAAATCGCTTTCCACAAGAGAAACTTCTAGAAGGTGACATGCCATTAACAAACAAAGCCGGTTACTATTGTTTCCTGAACTTTATTAACCGGAAATCTTATCCCTCTGAAGGTAAGCTTCACTTTTTACACACATGTTAGTATTGTTACGGAGGCACCTGTGTCGGGTCAGGTGTAGGACCCTCTACAAGCCCTGCTTCCACGTCAGCAGCGACTCACCCCTTTGTTGTAGGTCCAGACGTCTTGTTTGGGCCTACACGTGGTGTGAGAAGCCAGCTGACCTAGAATGCCAGTATAAAAGCGTGTAGAGGTCACTAGAGCCTTGATTTCTGACACAGGTGCTCCTCGGGTGTAGTGCTGTTATTGAGTTAGTTAGTTATTTTTTTGTGCACGTGTATTTTGGTTCCCTATTTTTATTAGTGCTGATAATAAACTCCGCACAGTGTAGTTTTTGTGTATTTTATTTTATGAGAGTTAAATGACATGCTATAACAGGTATATGCTTCTAGTTTACAGACATTAACTTAGTTAATTAACATAACATTTGTAATTAACATTAACATTTGTAGTTAAGTAATCAGTTCCACAACGATAGTAAAATGGATCTTCATGATGCGCAATATCAAGACCGCCGTGCCATCTTGCAGTTCGACCCCCCGAGTCGAATTCTGTCCAGTATTATTGCTTTTAGTTAGATTACTTATTGATATTGTTCCGGGGTTCGACCCGGTAGATAGCCTTACGGCCCCGCCATCGGTGATTGGGGTAAGCGCTGAATAACGGACACTCCAGAAATTTTAAAACAAAGGGACGGCTGAGAAGAACAACACAATAGGAAAAAACAAAACCTGATGACAATGCTTCAAACCTTACGGAATCCACGACACTCGGCAGGCAGACAGGAGAAGTGCATTTCACGACAACCAGAAGACAACTGACGATGTCACGTGTTCGTTCTTTCCACAGGAAACCACTGATCAACCAATAGCAGGTAATGTTATGGGCTTCCTAGTTTAAAGTGGAGGTCATAACATTACCCGTAGGTTGATTGGCCTGGTGCCTATGAGTAGAACTGTACAATGCACTTTCACCTGTTCAGTTCAATATTAATACTTGGAAAATACACAATCTCACAAAAGATGTCCATCTCGTATACAGTTAAACAAACCAAATTTTATCATTTAAATAAATTGTAAACGTTGTACGAGGCAACGAAAATATTTTGTTGAGTTCATTAACTCAAACATATTATTTAAGGATTGGTTACTAAAATGCTCCGTAAGCTGACAATCTATCGATACGTGTCCCCCCCCCATCTTGTATATTCCTGCCACGTATGCAAAGCCTTTGATTACTCGGAATTCTAGTCGATCTACCAGTTTCCACTTTTAAACGGTGGGATGACATTCTCACACGTGAAGCTGCTGCTCTACAAATGTTCTAATGAGCAAAGATTCGTAGTAGATAAAGTATGGAGAGACAATTGTGGATTCATCTTGCTGAGATAGTCTTGCTTACACGTTTCGTCTGACGCTTTTATTTTATCCGTTATGCTTTTCATTTCAACTTTTATAAAATCCGTCACTTTTAGCCTGTTACGTATAAGTTATGTTAGTTAAGTTAAGTTAACTAAGTTAAATTATTTCATGTTATGTTAAGTTATGTTAGTATACACTGGTGTTGTCTTGCGTTCTGCTAATTTTTGAAACCTTGTTCAGTGGAATATCATGCGGCTTATACATAAATGTTTTATAAAATTTTTAAAAACACCCTTTAACGACTTCAGAACAGGTTTACCCTATTCAGGCAGGTGTTAAACAGGTGAGCTTCACAAAGCTAATCAATAACGATCCAGGCAAAGCGACTTCAGAACAGGTTTGCCCTATTCAGGCAGGTGTTAAACAGGTTAGCTTCACAAACATAATCAATAACAATCCAGGCAAAGCGACTTCAGAACAGGTTTGCCCTATTCAGGCAGGTGTTAAACAGGTTAGCTTCACAAACATAATCAATAACAATCCAGGCAAAGCGACTTCAGAACAGGTTTGCCCTATTCAGGCAGGTGTTAAACAGGTTAGCTTCACAAACATAATCAATAACGATCCAGGCAAAGCGACTTCAGAACAGGTTTGCCCTAATCAGGCAGGTGTTAAACAGGTTAGCTTCACAAACCTAATCAATAACGATCCAGGCAAAGCGACTTCAGAACAGGTTTGCCCTATTCAGGCAGGTGTTAAACAGGTTAGCTTCACAAACCTAATCAATAACGATCCAGGCAAAGCGACTTCAGAACAGGTTTGCCCTATTCAGGCAGGTGTTAAACAGGTTAGCTTCACAAACCTAATCAATAACGATCCAGGCAAAGCGACTTCTGAACAGGTTTGCCCTATTCAGGCAGGTGTTAAACAGGTTAGCTTCACAAACCTAATCAATAACGATCCAGGCAAAGCAACTTCAGAACAGGTTTGCCCTATTCAGGCAGGTGTTAAACAGGTTAGCTTCACAAACCTAATCAATAACAATCCAGGCAAAGCGACTTCAGAACAGGTTTGCCCTATTCAGGCAGGTGTTAAACAGGTTAGCTTCACAAACATAATCAATAACGATCCAGGCAAAGCAACTTCAGAACAGGTTTGCTCTATTCAGGCAGGTGTTAAACAGGTTAGCTTCACAAACCTAATCAATAACAATCCAGGCAAAGCGACTTCTGAACAGGTTTGTCCTATTTAGGCAGGTGTTAAACAGGTTAGCTTCACAAACCTAATCAAGAATGATCCAGGCAAAGCTACTTCAGAACAGGTTTGCCCTATTTAGGCAGGTGTTAAACAGGTTAGCTTCACAAACCTAATCAATAACGATCCAGGCAAAGAGACTTCAGAACAGGTTTGCCCTATTCAGGCAGGTG
>JAQGDQ010000718.1:83827-86327 GCA_030141605.1 Tubiluchus corallicola
AGTCTACAACAGTCTACACTAACTTCAGTCTCTCACAGTTCAACACAATTTCATATTCTTTGTTTCAACCACCAGAGTGAAGTCAGTCTACAACAGTCTACACTAACTTCAGTCTCTCACAGTTCAACACAATTTCATATTCTTTGTTTCAACCACCAGAGTGAACCAGTCTACAACAGTCTACACTAACTTCAGTCTCTCACAGTTCAACACAATTTCATATTCTTTGTTTCAACCACCAGAGTGAGCCAGTCTACAACAGTCTACACTAACCTCAGTCTTTCACAGTTCAACACAATTTCATATTCTTTGTTTCAACCACCAGAGTGAACCAGTCTACAACAGTCTACACTAACTTCAGTCTCTCACAGTTCAACACAATTTCATATTCTTTGTTTCAACCACCAGAGTGAGCCAGTCTACAACAGTCTACACTAACCTCAGTCTTTCACAGTTCAACACAATTTCATATTCTTTGTTTCAACCACCAGAGTGAACTAGTCTACAACAGTCTATACTAACTCCAGTCTCTCATGGTTCAACACAATTTCGTATTTTCTGTTTCCACCACCAGAGTGAGCCAGCCTACAACAGTCTACACTAACTTCTATATTTCAAGCTCTCTACAAATTCAATTCTATGCTGTCTGCTAAAAGTATCTACAGTAGTTAAACCTCGTCATAACCACCCTTCCCTTTACCATACCAACTTCGTTTAATGCCCATATTTTTAGCAAAACAAAATGTCTATATTTGCATAGTCATATATATGCTAATTCGCTTCAACGCCATCTTTTATTGCAGTCTCAAAGTAGATGATATAAATAGATTTCACCGTAAATTCATAATTGAAGGCCTTTTTTTATGGACACCTTGTAGTATCATTAAGGTGGAATAATTTTTGACTACTTATTATTCCTTTTCTCTCAAGTATATAGTAATGAATTTTTTAATTATCTCACTGTTTTGCCTTTATAGGACATACCATACATGCTTGACATCATTCCAATCATTGCTAACCTGATGTTCATTGGTTGTCTAGTGTCGTTGGTCTGTCTTGTCATAAGCCTCTTTATTTTTTGCTTTTTCAAGTGAGTAGTGCATAAATTATTTGGTAGAGAAACTCTTACCTTACCTTACCTTACCTCACCTCACCTCACCTCACCTCACCTCACCTCACCTCACCTCACCTCACCTCACCTTACCTACTTACTCCAGCACCTGGTATTCCAGGTGGTCACCCATCCAAGTACTAACCCACCTCTACGTTGCTTTACTTCGGTGATCACACGAGAACCGGTGTCATTAACATGATTTGAACGACCGGTATGTTCAACGCCGTACTCGTGTATAAGCAGATGCTCGTCATATACAAGAATTGCAAACTTGCTACATACGAACATGTAGTAATGCCTATAAATTCTCCTCAAGTACCAGTAAAATTCACACTAACTTTCGTTTATTAATAATCTGCTGCTGCTACTGCTACTGTTACTACCGCCCACTACCCACTGCCTCCCACTACCCACTATCCACTACTACTACTACTACACTGCTGCTGCTGACTACTACTACTACTACTACTACTACAACTGCTACTACTGCTGCTGCTGCTACTGCTGCTGCTGCTGCTGCTGCTGCTGCTGCTGCTGCTGCTACTGCTACTGCTGCTGCTACTGCTGCTACTACTGCTACTACTACTACTACTACTACTACTACTACTGCTGCTGCTGCTGCTACTGCTGCTGCTACTGCTGCTGCTGCTGCTGCCGCTACTACTGCTGCTGTTGCTGCTGTTGCTGTTACTGCTGCTGCTGCTGCTACTGCTACTGCTGCTACTGCTGCTGCTACTACTGCTACTGCTGCTGCTGCTGCTGCTGCTATTGCTGCTGCTGCTGTTGCTGCTGCTGCTGCTGCTGCTGCTGTTGTTACTACTACTACTACTACTACTACTACTACTACTACTACTACTACTACTACTACTACTACTACTACTACTACTACTACTACTACTACTACTACTATTATATATACTTTCAGGTCTCTTCAGTGTCCAAGGGTATCAATTCACAAGCACCTAGTCATTGCGTTTCTTCTACGGTTCATCTTAATGATTATTGTCATAGAGCCTTACATATCAAAGCGGACGAAATCATACCAAGACGTGGTAACGGATTTACTGTATCAATTTCTTTACATAGTGCATAATTTACTGTATCAATTTCTTTACATAGTGCATAATTTACTGTATCAATTTTTTTTTCTACTAGTCTGTTTATTCATTACCTATTTGGCTTCTGTTAAATACATAATTTTTTTAAATGGCTGTACTAGAAATTGTCTTTAGATAATATTCAATAGATGACGCTAGTGGTTTATTAGACATTTTTGAGTGATTGATAGGAAATTCTTTCGTGATCGAAATTAGTAAATAAAAATCGCCCAAGCGTTATGGAAAATTTGTAGCATCACGAAAACTATAGTAATCATAGCCAGTAATA
>JAQGDQ010000718.1:91327-108169 GCA_030141605.1 Tubiluchus corallicola
GAAAGAGGCGAGAAAGAGAGAACAGAGCGAAGAGAGAGAGGGAGAGAGAAAGAGGAGAGAGAGAGAGAGAGAGAGAGAGAGAGAGAGAGAGAGAGAGAGAGAGAGAGAGAGAGAGAGAGAGAGAGAGAGAGAGAGAGAGAGAGAGAGAGAGAGAGAGAGAGAGAGAGAGAGAGAGAGATGGATGGAGAAACAGAGAAAGAGAGCGGGAAGAGGAAGAGACAGAGAGAGAGAGAGAGAGAGAGAGAGAGAGAGAGAGAGAGAGAGAGAGAGAGAGAGAGAGAGAGAGAGAGAGAGAGAGAGAGAGAGAGAGAGAGAGAAAGAGAGAGAGAGAAGGAGAGAGAGAGAGAGGGAGAGAGAGAAAGAGAGAGAGAGAGAGAGAGAGAGAGAGAGAGAGAGAGAGAGAGAGGGAGGGAGAGAGAGAGAGAGAGAGAGAGAGAGAGAGAGAGAGAGAGAGAGAGAGAGAGAGAGAGAGAGAGAGAGAGAGAAATAGAGAGAGAGAGAGAGAGGGACAGGGAGAGAGAGAGAGAGAGAGAGAGAGAGAGAGAGAGAGAGAGAGAGAGAGAGAGAGAGAGAGAGAGGAGAGAGAGAGAGAGAGAGAGAGAGAGAGAGAGGGAGAGAAAGAGATAAAGAGAGAGAGAGAGAAATAGGCTGAGAGAGAGAGAGAGAGACAGACAGAGAGAGACGCCGATTGGGAGAGAAAGAGAGAGGGAATAAGGACAGAAAGACAGGGAGAGGGTGTACAAACACTTTTACTCGAGAAGCGTCATACTGGCATTGTTCTCGGCATCTCAGAGGAACGTTCCAAACTAATTAAACAATGTGCACAAACTACAAACACTTTTACTCGAGAAGCGCCATGCTGGCATTGTTCTCGGTATCTCAGAGGAACGTTCCAAACTAATTAAACAATGTACACAAACTACAAACACTTTTACTCGAGAAGCGCCATGCTGGCATTGTTCTCGGCATCTCAGAGGAACGTTCCAAACTGATTAAACAATGTACACAAACTACAAACACTTTTACTCGAGAAGCGTCATGCTGGCATTGTTCTCGTCATCTCAGAGGAACGTTCCAAACTAATTAAACAATGTGCACAAACTACAAACACTTTTACTCGAGAAGCGTCATGCTGGCATTGTTCTCGTCATCTCAGAGGAACGTTCCAAACTAATTAAACAATGTACACAAACTACAAACACTTTTACTCGAGAAGCGTCATGCTGGCATTGTTTTCGACATCTCAGAGGAACGTTCCAAACTAATTAAACAATGTGCACGAACTACAAACACTTTTACTCGAGAAGTGCCATGTTGGCATTGTTCTCGGTATCTCAGAGGAACGTTCCAAACTAATTAAACAATGTGAAATTTCAGGTTCAGGCTGCCATCAGAAGGCGCTACGATCGCATGGTACTGAGTCAAAGTTCATCTTCTTTGATCAGCAGCAGTGCACGAAGCTCCAGAAGCTCTAGAAGTTCCTCCACGTTCCTGTCACACTCACAGTCGGACGTTGGTCTGGCGGTCACGTTCCGGAACAAGTTCATGAAGAGGAAGAGTCGCAGCGAGTCAAACGGTAAAGGTGGAGACGGCCACGCGTTCCACGTTGCCAAGAACGGCAACGGCAACGCAAAGCAGGAGATCGACACAAGATCGGCTATTTCAGAGTCATTAATGAGTCCGGGTGTGAGTAGTCCGTCTTACTCACCATTTGCAGACGAACGTTTGTAAATTTCAGTAAATTTGAGTCAGATTATTCGGTTTGAGAAATTACATAATAAACTTTCTTACTCATTGGCGTCGATCCCAAGTTACTAACATCGGTTTAATAAAGGAAAACCGGATGATTGTGTCAACACGAGTTCAAAATAAAGAATGCTCTAAAATATTGAAAACTACAATAGCTTATTTTAAATGAAAGCTTAGATTAAATAATAATTACCCCGGATACTCAAATGTCGTTAAACCTTCAAAGCTACGCGCGTCTCAGTGAATCAACTAAGACTGGCAGCGGCACCTTTTTGTCACATTCGCGTGGCCGACAAATAAAAGGCGGTACCGTGATAAGCACGATCATGAACTGCAGTGTTAATTTCTGACGTTATATGATGTAGAGCCCATATCCGCGACTTCAAGCGTTTCAGCAGTAACATTTACGCAAACGTGCTTGATGCGTAAGAGAAGATGCCTGCCATTGCACAAACTGTGGTTAGTTTCTGACGTAAGCAATGGCTGTGTTCGGTTGCCGTTAATCAACTTTTTAAGCTAATTATTCAAGGAACAATTGCTAACCTTTTTTTGTAGGCAAGAAAATGTATATTTTGGACAGTAAATTAAAATGAGATTGAGTCTAAACAATCGTCCGGTCTTGCCTTAAACTGCTCAGTTTAATAAGTCTCTGTTATGCTCAGTTAAAATATCTAGCATAAAACAAAATCGAATGTGAAAGTATGATTTAACAAATTTTAGCAGAAGTCACGAATGGTTGACATTGGGGAAGGGAGAGGGCGCTACAAGAGGCAAATTATAAAAGAATGAAGGAATGAACTACCAAATTTACAAATAATAGATAGGAATGACTAGATTTTGTGGGGAACATGGCTGACCTGGGTAAATGATTCCATCAGCCAAGTTTTTTCAAAGATTTGAAAACTTTTTAAAGTCATACTAAGGTTCTAGCAGCAGGTTACAACTAATCTATGGTAAATAGATTATGGTCTATAATCTAATCTATGGTCTATACTAAACTGTAGCATAAAACAGGGAAGATGGAACAGAGGTACAGTGTATTGTACTAAAATTAGGCCAACTTAGGCAAGTTGATTGCAGATGAAGAGCATATTCTCTTCTCTCCTCTCCTCTCCTCTCCTCTCCTCTCCTCTCCTCTCCTCTCCTCTCCTCTCCTCTTCTCTTCTCTTCTCTTCTCTTCTCTTCTCTTCTCTTCTCTTCTCTCCTCTCTTGTCCCCCTCTTCTCCCATCCCCTTCCTCTCCTCTTCCTCCCTCCCTCCCTCTCTTCTCGTCTCCTCTTCTCTTGTTTTCTCTCCTTATTCTCTCCCCCCGCTCAATGATATATTTTAATTTTGTAGAAAGACAGACAGACAGACAGACAAACAGACAACAGACAGACAGACAGATAGACAGACAGACAGAAAGACAGACAGACAGACAGACAGACAGACAGACAGACAGACACTGTGGGACATTATGTAACTGTTCGGTCTGGTAAATTAAATACCGGTACTGCTACAAAATGAGAATACGTTTTCCTGTTTGAGCCAATACATTATACTTTTCTTCAAGTCAAAGTTTGGTGACTGTTTTGCTGGAAAGGTTTACCACATTTTTGTACAGGTGGTGCTTCACACTAGCCTTGTGAAAAACGTGACTGTCAAGCTACGTATCCTCGCCAGAGAATCGTCCATTCGTTTTGAATCAGTTCAGTGAATGGACCTGCTGTAAATAATGTAAAATTTCTTTGTTCTAATGATGCTATAGCGTGTAGAATCGAATTTATTTTGCAGAATAAAAATATTTATTTACTTAATCACAAATTAACGTATGTTCTATATTTATAAAGTTTAGTTAGTGATTACTCTAGCGTCAAGAATTCAATTCTTGTAAATTCCTGATTAGTTGGAGAGAGAATCAGGCTTGCGTAAATCCTGAGGGCTGTGTGGTCTAATTTGCATGAAATTAGCAAAGATACCAGGTTCGATACCAGGTTCGTTTTCGATTTTTTCTGTTTTAATGTTGGCCCAGTTTCCACTCAATAATTTGATGACCGTGAGCTATTTTCCTCATGCACTGAAATTGTCATGCAGTAATAAAAAACGTGTTTTAATGTTTATTAAATGTAAAAAATAGTGTAGATTAGAAAATCACGAAATGTTTTAATGAATGACTGTAAAATCAAGTTTTTAATAAAATTAAAGTTTAATGTAAAACTTCTGTCTTTGTTGTCTAGTATCAAAACTCATACGTACATTCACGAATTCGTAGGGGTACGAGGCGGGGGGTGGTGTCAGGAGAGGCGATTTGCCCTTCCAGAGCTAAAAATTTTTACATTTTCAGGGCAAAAACTACTTATTCTTTGGACAATAATTGTGTGTGTGTGTGTGCGTGTGTGTGTGTGTGTGTGTGTGTGTGCGTGCGTACGTGCGTGCGTGCGTGCGTGTGTGTGTGCGTGTGTGTGTGTTAAACATATTGTTCTGGGGTTCGACCCGGTAGATAGCCTTACGGCCCGCCATTGGGGATGTGGGTAACTGCTGCATAACGGACACTCCAGAAATTTAAAAAAAAGAAACAACAAAACCAAAACTTAGAATTCAAAAGGGACGGCTGAGAAGAACAACACAATAGAAAAAACATAACCTGATGACAATGCTTCAAACCTTACGGAATCCACGACACTCGGCAGGCAGACAGGAGAAGTGCATTCCACGACAACCAGAAGACAACTGACGATGTCACGTGTTCGTTCTTTCCACAGGAAACCACTGCTCAACAGGTAATGTTATGGGCTTCCTAGTTTAAAGTAGAGGTCATAACATTACCTGTAGGCTGATTGGCCTGGTGCCTATGAATAGAACTGTATAATGCACTGTTCCCTGTTCAGCTCAATATTATAAACAAGTGGCGAAGTAAATAATAAAGTAAACAAAACAAGATTTGTGGGAAGGAACATATAAACAAAAGCCAACGACGAGTAATTTCAGTAATAATCGTCTTGTTTTCCTCACATTTACATAACTTATACCAGTTGCATCACATATGAAGATATATATGCACGTTAATACGTAGTATTTAAATCATAACAATAATAACAGTAACATTAAAGTGATTAAAATATCAAGATATCTTAGTTGGCATTATTTTGCTTAATTAATCAATAAGCGATGCTTTGGAGACAAATTAAAGGAAAGATCTATGGATTTATTCGCTAACTAGAATTTTTTAAAAAGGAAAAATAAAACTAAAAAAATTGTTTAACGAAAAAAGTTTGACAGTGACGACGACTAGGATTTTTGTTCATGTAGAAAATTTTACGTTCGATTTTAAAGGAAAGGTTAACACTTCTGGGAAGTTAAGTTTATTTCCATATTCCCGAAAAATATTAGATGAATTTAGTAATAAAATTTTACTTCCATAAGTAACTCGTATGATTAATAAAATAACTTTTAAGTCGCGATCATCTCATGATTGAGGGCAACCAATTTGACCACCATTTTTCCACCAGTGACGTCATTCGTAGACTGAAGAAAATGTAAGCTCTGTGAAGGTACGCGTTGAGAAATTTCTACAGTTTGCTTAGAAATTCAGTTATTCTAATGTTGTGTTTAACTGTGTTTACCTAGAAATTAGGCATTCGATCAATTATGATCAAATTTTAAATGGTTGTGTTGCTTTAACCTACAGGATTACACCTTGGAATGTGTAAGCAATTAACATTAATTGTGTAAGTAATTAGTTTACAGGTTTTTGTTGACTTTTAGATGCACATGTAAACTTGCCAGCACGTAGTAGGTACCGGGCTGGTTACTTAGTTTATAGAATTCGCTCTATAAGGTAAAAAGATTCTGAATCACCTGGCGGGATAAGTGTTTATGTTGCACGGTAACCGGATGACGCCATTTTGCGTCTAAAATGATCGCGCGCATGCGTAAAGTGATCACGACTTTATATTGATTTTACTAATTACACGAGATGCTTATCACAGTTCCATTGCTGAAACTTTCTAGCATTTTCCCCAAAATAAGATCAACATCCCGAGATACTTGGCTTTTGCTTTAAGGCGTCCGACTTGTAAACAAATACCAGTAATTTGTTGAACAAACAAGCAGAAAAATACGATCAAAAAATCTACAAACAAACAGTCAACAGCAATCTATAGAACAGTTATAAAATATGAAATAGCCAACAGTTTAACAATAAAATTAATCATTTAAGAAATATTTGTTTGTTTCGTTAAATAAATACAGCATCACACATTACATAATTTCCGTTTAAAGGAGTAGATTATCAAATTTTCTTATGTGCTTACAAATTTTTTTTAAAAAACAGCATTGTTCAAATGACCAACATTTCAACAAAAAATTAATCATTTAAGACATATTTGTTTGTTTCGTCTGTTAAACTTAGCTTAACACATTAGATAACATTCTCTTATTCCATTTAAAGGACAGATCAACAAATTTTCTTATGCGCTTGCAAAAAAAAACTTATAAAAAACAGCATTGTTCAAAACTCGAAACTTTGAACTCCTGTATTAACCAGTAAAGTTGGTGTCTAAACGACAAGTTGTTTATTAAAAAACAAAAATAAATTCTCTAAACACATTTTCAATCTGTAAAACTAAGGAAAGAAATAACAGTTCGTACCACAGCCAAAATATTACATTTACCTCAATGATAAGTTTAATGAGTATTTATATCTGAGTGGTGCACATCGGGATCGTTCATCTCTGACGTCACAAGTACCTCTGACGTCACAAGTACCTTCTTAGCTGTTTGCGCAAATTATCTGAATTATTAATCATTTTCGTATTTATCAACCCCAAACTTTATTGTAACACGTGCTCAGAACTCACCGTGACTGTGTTCGAGTGATGTCATGTCACGTGATCAGTCACATGCTGGCTTTTCAATTGGCGGACTAAATGAAACATTCGCTTAAGATTATACTTAGGTGATATAATTTTTTATTGCGAATTTTCCAAGGCTTACTTTGGTTGGCCATTTTCTTGTCCTTTAAATAATGTTTCTTTTATATCGCGAAACCTAAGAAATACCAAGACTTAACTCTATCTTTTTCGTAAAATATTGTCATCTAGCTAAGCTCATGTTTAATTTTCCAGGTAACCCAATTAGTTACAAAATCGTATGTTAAACTTGGCAAACCTGCTTATAATCTTTGCTTTCAGAAAAACGTAATAAAAGTACTAAAATCTCACATCGGACTTTTATGTATTTTTCGTACCACAGATTGGCTGTTGGTATTGCTCCATTAAAGAAAAACCAGATGATTGTGTAAACATTAGTTCAGAATAAAGAATGCTCTAAAATATTGAAAACTACAATAGCTTTTTAAATCAAAGCTTAGATTAAATAATAATTACCTCGGATGCTCAAATTTCGTTAAACTTTTAAAGCTACGCGCGGCTCAGGGAATCTACTAAGATTGGCAACGGCGCCTTTTTGTCACATTCGCGTGGCCGACAAATAGAAGACGGTACCGTGATAACCATGATCCTGAACTGCACTGTTAGTTTCTGACGTCATATGATGTAGAGCCCATTTTTCGTGACAGCATGCGTTTAAACGGTACTATAAGAATCACGAAAATGTGCTTGATGCGCAAGGGAAGACGCCTGCCATTGCACAAAATGTGGTTAGTTTCTGACGTAAGCAATAGCTGTGTTCATTTGCCGTTAATTAACTTTCTAAGCTAATCCTTCCAACAAAAGGAATAATTGTTAACTTTTATAGGCAAGACAATGTAGAATTTGGACAGTAAATTAAAATGAAATTGAGTCTAAACAATCGTCCGGTCTTCCTTTAAGTGAGCAACTTCCCATCCACATAGAGGTGATTCAGTCTAATGTTCTCTTTTTTAGCTGTCCGTACACTTTAGCCTAAACAAACATGCATTGCGAGTGACCAAAAGTCTGTGAGCAAGTGCGTTCCACAGTTTCAAAATACATCAGCAGTCTAGTACATAAAGTAGCACCACAAGTACATGGATCAGTAGGTAAATGGTCCACAATCTTTGCATACGTCATTTGAAATACTTTCAAGAAACACGTTATTGCCTAGCAAAGTTGTCCCGCGCAAACTCAAGAATCGCGTTATTGCCTGGCAAAGTTGTCCCTCGAAATTCAAGAATCGCGTTATTGCCTGGCAAAGTTGTCCCTCGAAATTCAAGAATCGCGTTATTGCCTGGCACAGTTGTCCCTAGAAACTCAAGAATCCCGTTATTGCCTGGCAAAGTTGTCCCGTAGAAACTCAAGAATCCCGTTATTGCCTGGCAAAGTTGTCCCTCGAAATTCAAGAATCGCGTTATTGCCTGGCAAAGTTGTCCCGTAGAAACTCAAGAATCCCGTTATTGCCTGGCAAAGTTGTCCCTAGAAATTCAAAAATCCCGTTATTGCCTGGCAAAGTTGTCCCTAGAAACTCAAGAATCCCGTTATTGCCTGGCAAAGTTGTCCCGTAGAAACTCAAGAATCCCGTTATTGCCTGGCAAAGTTGTCCCTAGAAATTCAAAAATCCCGTTATTGCCTGGCAAAGTTGTCACTAGAAACTCAAGAATCCCGTTATTGCCTGGCAAAGTTGTCCCTAGAAACTCAAGAATCCCGTTATTGCCTGGCAAAGTTGTCCCATGCAGGCTGAAGAAACACGTTATTGCCTCGCAAAGTTGTCCCGTACAAACTCAAGAATCCCGTTATTGCCTGGCAAAGTTGTCCTTGCAAACTCAAGAATCGCGTTATTGCCTGGCAAAGTTGTCCCTAGAAATTCAAAAATCCCGTTATTGCCTGGCAAAGTTGTCCCTAGAAATTCAAAAATCCCGTTATTGCCTGGCAAAGTTGTCCCGCGCAAACTCAAGAATCCCTTTATTGCCTGGCAAAGTTGTCCCGTAGAAACTCAAGAATCCTATCATTGCCTGGCAAAGTTGTCCCGCGCAAACTCAAGAATCCCTTTATTGCCTGGCAAAGTTGTCCCGCGCAAACTCAAGAATCCCTTCATTGCCTGGCAAAGTTGTCCCGCACAAACTCAAGAATCGCAACATTATCTGGCAAAGTTGTCCCATGCAAACTCAAGAATCCCGTTATTGCCTGGCAAAGTTGTCCCGAACAAACTCAAGAATCCCATCATTGCCTGGCAAAGTTGTCCCGCGCAAATTCAAGAATCCCTTCATTGCCTGGCAAAGTTGTCCCGCGCAAATTCAAGAATCCCTTCATTGCCTGGCAAAGTTGTCCCGCGCAAACTCAAGAATCTCATCATTGCCTGGCAAAGTTGACCCGCGCAAATTCAAGAATCCCTTCATTGCCTGGCAAAGTTGTCCCGAGCAAACTCAAGAATCTCATCATTGCCTGGCAAAGTTGTCCCGAGCAAACTCAAGAATCCCGTTATTGCCTGGCAAAGTTGTCGGGCGCAAACTGAAGAATCCCGTTATTGCCTGGCAAAGTTGTCCCGCGCAAACTGAAGAATCCCATCATTGCCTGGCAAAGTTGTCCCACGCAAACTCAAGAATCTCGTTATTGCCTGGCAAAGTTGTCCCGCGCAAACTAAAGAATCCCATCATTGCCTGGCAAAGTTGTCCCACGCAAACTCAAGAATCTCGTTATTGCCTGGCAAAGTTGTCCCTACGAACGGTATGTACAGTCAGTCGCTGGGTTCCAGTTGACCTTTTAAGACATTTTATGAATGTTATAAAACTGAGGGTCGGCTATTGCGGCTACCTCCACGGTGGGACTGGGGAAGCTGAAATACAGAAAACGATGATTATTAAAAAAACTCATTCAACAATTATGAACGATTACTGTCATGCTTGACTAAGCACGTCTGCATGATCTTATTTCCTGCATTTCTTCCTAAAAATTTTAACTGTTTAAAATAAACCCGGACCCAATCTTAAACTGTGAGTCAAAACAATCTTCTCTTTAAAATATTGAAAGCAAACATGCTATTTTTTCAAAAATGACTTACGTGAAAGAATTATTACCACACAAACACAATTTCATGTTTGCGCCACTAGTTCTTCACTGTTAAATGCATTTCGCCATTCGCTTGATAGACGGGCACTGGCTGCTGCATTTTGGATACGCATTGCACAAAAAAGGGGGTGCTGTACCTCTCAGTTCAGAGGTGTTTGTCTGTGACGTACTGCACGTGTTCGACAGCTCATGCATACACAGCGGTAAATTTGAAATTTGATTTTTTATCTTAAAACTTGCCAGTTTTAAGTCCAAAATAGTTTTAGTCCAAAACACTGAATATCTTACAGTAGTACTGTACATCAATTTTCACTTTTCCAAACACGTTCAACACGCTCGTGGAATATTTTTGCTCTTGGAAATTATGTTAGTTTGTGATGTCATCAATGGTTGGGCTCGCCCCTCGTTAATTAAGATTTTAATCTATTATTTAATTCTCAGAAACGCTTTTGCAGTATTAATTGTGTTAAAGTGTATACTTTTTATCGGATTTGAAAATAGGGGTAGCATATGAAAAATCATCCTGTTTTCCTTTAAAAACATGAAAAGGTCAATATCCGGCCTTGGATATGATAAAAAAAGTTTTTTTTTCATTTTGCTAAGTGCAAATAATATACAATCGGGTGCAAAAAAGCAACTGAACATATATATGATATAAAATAAGAATTCAAGCTTACGACACAAAATTAAGAATTTACATCTTGAATAATAAAGATGGTTTGTGCGTATATGTTTATGTGCTCCATGCAGATACTGGTGGCTTAATTAAAGGATGGGAAGTAGGTTTCATAAAATATCTACTTATGTTATGTTACTTTATGGCAATTTCATGCATATCGTATATGCGTATATCGTACTCGCGTATATCGTACTCGCGTATATCGTATATGCACATATCGTACTCGCGTATAGCGTATATGCGTATATCGTACTCGCGTATATCGTATATGCACATATCGTACTCGCGTATATCGTATATGCGTATATCGTACTCGCTTTGAAAGGATTTTTTGTTTGTTTTCATTTAAAATCTCCTGTTCCGACCGCGCCATTGCATGACGTAAATCTAGGGAAGAAAAGGAAATGCTAAACTATGTCCCGAAAAACTTTCCATGCAAAGTTATATTACTTAGCATTTCGCATCCCTGCTGGAAAGACTTGCGTAACTAGAAATCATAATAATTTAAAATGTTTTCAACAATTGGTAAAATGATGCTGACTCACCCTCCAGGGTGCGCCACTCACTAACCAAAAACGTATTTTTAATCTTATTGACAAGATACAGTAATTTAAAATTTTACTTCGCTAGTGACCGTGTGTGCTACGAATGCTCTGATTATTTTTTTCAAACTTTACTCAATGTTATCTAAACTTGTTTCAAATGACTCATTGTCAAAATGGCTATGCCTAGCGGTCATCGCACCATTATAAATTTACAACTTCTATACAGCGCTACTGCCGACGCAAGCCCTGCATGCAAAAAGGCAGTACGTAAGTGGCATGAAATTTCTTAAGCTCTATGTAAGTGGAAGGTTTTCTTATGTTTTAAGCCACAGTGAATAAGGAAAGAGTGCAAAATGTAGGACATGCGCTGAAAATTTAGAAGTTTGAAGATAAAGGTTCGTTCACATCATTTACCTCTTCTCTGATTCACCATACTACTCATCTCCAATTCCTAAGTTAAAAAGCAGCATAAAAAGATATTTTTATTTTTTTTAAAAAACCTCCTCTAAGTCGATTTTAAAAAGTAAATTTTACGTTGCTTTGAGTTTAGCAATTTCCAACACATCACCAAATTTGTCGAGATAACAGAGAAATTGATGTAGATAAAGATTGAATAATTGTGCACTTTAACATGCATGAAATAAGCCTTTTCACAGTTCAGTTGATTGATGATGATCGTGAAAAGGTCAAAGGTGAAATGTACCTGCAACTGTACCTGTAGTAGAAGTTTTAACAGTTAGCTAGAACCTTACCTAGTTCATGTTTTCTTATTCCCAAGCAAGATCCTCCTAGTAAAGTAACTAGTAAGCTACTAAACTGATGTGGCAGACGGCCTTGCTTTACCCACGTGTCACGTGACGGTTGTAATAAAAACGCGTTGCTGCGGTACACTTAAGCTTTGACCTACACTTACACTTAAGCTTTGGTCAAAGGTCAAATGTACCTGACAACGCATTTGTGTACACTTGACAACGCCTCGCAGCCCACGCTATTGCAATAATAACAGTTTTAACAGTTAGCTAGAATCTTACCTAGTTCATTTTTTCTTGTTTCCAAGCAAGATCCTGCTAGTAAATCACTCTACACACAAACTAATGCATAATTAAGTAAAGTTCACACAAAACAACTAAAGTTACTGAACTGATGCGATAGACGGTTTTGCTTTACACACATATCACGTGGCGGTTGAAGTTAAGAGGCGCTGCTGTGGTACACTTAACCTTTGACCTACAGCACAACGAAACCGTGAAAATGCTTATTACAAACCATTAAAATGTATCTTAATGTTTACTAACTAAATAAAGGTTTTTAATCTTTTAATTAGCTATCACTGCATGTATCAAGTGAATAACAGTTGGAATAATACAGAATAATAAACCAGTGGTTGATTTTTCACTTGTTTCATATTGCAGACTTTATAGAGAAAGTTTATACTGTATCTCACTTAACTCTCGTCTGCCAGCGCTGAGGTGAAAAAGCGCCCCACGTTTTGCATCGTATATTAGTGTGCTTTGAAGACATCATCAATTGTCATTTTTACCTTTATTCAAATGCTATAGCAAACGCAAATGGTTTAACCTGTAATCAAATCCTAGTAGATCTGGTATTAATTACATTAATTACAATTAGTACTCTGTTCAAAGTGTTTTACATTTTAGCTATAGACTACAAGCAAACAGAAGCGTGACAGTGTGACGTCATTTAAACACGAAAAAATACGTTTCTTCTTTAAACTTAAGGTGCATTGTCCCTGACAGTCAGACTGACCAGTGAGACCAGCAGACGAGAGTTAAACGAAAATTATCACTGACACAGGCTGACATTTTCATCATGCATCGTTAGAAACATATTTCAAGATTGACGAAACACAACATTTACGACAAAGGGTAATAAAACTGATGATGTGCCAGGCAACGTTTAAAAGAAGTTACTCAGAATGACATTTTTAATAAAGAGACAAACAACGTACATAGTTTTAATCGAATATTCAAAAAGGCAGCATGCACTGCCAGGTTATTTCTACAACTAGAGAAATACACTGGTGCGAATTGGTAATCTTGGACACACATACTGTATCTAAAAATGAACACCTACATCAGTATGTCATGAACTAGTGCGTCTAATGCCAAAACAAAGCTTTAGTGTTTCGCCAGACTGTGTGCTCTTAGACTTTAAGAACATATTGTGTAGCCGTGAAGACACGCGCCCCTCGGATCCAAGATGCGCCTACAAACGAATACAGCAAACTATTGATGATGTCATGCATGACGTCAGTAGAGCAATGGTGATGCGTTTGTGATGTCACACGTGACGTCAGGCAGATATTAAAGACGTCATGCGCATCCACAAATGGGAATTTCATGTTATAATGATACAATTGTTTATTGTGATATAATTATACGTAAAAATAAACAACCAGCTAGTTAGAACGGCACATTTCTTCACTTTTCAGCCCAAAAGCACAACAGCTTAATGGCGCAAAAGCAGCAGAACTAATAGCAAGAAATAAAATGGCAACAAACAGGCAACTAATTAGCTTAAATAAAAATAAAAAGCAACTATTGATTTAGAAAAGGTTAATTGAAAGCTGATCAGAAGGGATATATTCAGACTAACATCCAACAATAAAAACAACAGATAAAAGAGAAAATTTTACGGGTAGTTTTTAGAAAAAGTTATAAACTGAGAGTCAGCTCTGATATAAGAGTATGGGAGTCTAGAATTTAGATAAAATACGGGGTGTCTCGTAAGTCACTACATACACGTTACAGTTCCTAAAATTTTTTTTAACAAACAAAGAAAAATGTCTAAATATTGGCACAGATGAACTAAAACTTTGGGAATTCTTTCAGTGGAAAATTTAAAAACGAAATCAGAAGTCAAAGTGCATAGGACTTTTGAGACACCCTGTAGAACTCATCTCTGATATAGCCTAATATTTGATTGCATAAGTGCAGTTTCCAATCCAGTGTATAATGCTTCCAGAAAAAAAGTGTTAAGGATTAGGATATTGACCTGGACAAAATTCGTCAGTTGAAACCCCTTCTGACCACTTCAGTTAAGCTAAGCTTGGCTCAAACTGGTTTCCAAGTATCAAATATGCAGCAGTTTTTCGTAATATTCATCTTCTTGGACATGTAAGTAACCACTACCTTTTGAATGACCAATGGCCTAAAAATTTCTCAATTTTCAGAAAGTCTGTTCAAATGTCAAAATTACCAGTGAACGGTCAATGATATGCTGTGTCTTCAAAACGGTCTAATAGTAAAAAAAATCAGGTTTAAATCCAAAATTTTATCTTTTGTGGTCCTCCCTTAGAAAAATTTTGAGCAGCAACGTTGATAAATACGGAAGTGGTGCTGACAAGCCACTGGCATAGCAGTGTCTAGTTTTTTTTGCTGGATTACTGCTGCGTTTACCTGTCTGAAGGCAGATTTCTTTTATTTTAGAATTCTGCCTGCCCAATGTCTACAATAGACGTGACGGGCGTATGATGATGATGATGATGACGATGATGATGGTGATGATGAATGTGATGATGATGATGATAATGATGGTGATGATGATGATGGTGGTGATGATGGTGACGATGATGATGATGATGATGAATGTGATGATGATGATGATAATGATGGTGATGATGATGATGATGGTGATGATGGTGATGATGGTGGTGATGATGATGATGAAGGTGATGATGGTGATGACGATGATGATGATGACGACGATGATGATAATGATAATGATGATGTTTATAAATTCCAGAACTGAGTATGATACGATGGATACCAGCCGATAATTATTAAATCTAAACGTGAACGAAACAATTGTTGCCATTTTGTCACAGCAGCAGCGGCCATTTTGGACAAAGCTGCAAACAAATGCAACACAATTGCCAGCCAATATCTTTATAACTAACCTGAAGATTTGCAGCAATGTGCAAGGGTGGAATACAACAACGTTAACTGTCCCGTGGCTTTCTCACTGATAAGGTTTTATTTCTATTATCTTTGCGCTGAAATTTGTAAAGTCATTTGACTTGAAAACGTTC
This sequence comes from Tubiluchus corallicola, assembly GCA_030141605.1. Taxonomy (NCBI): domain Eukaryota; kingdom Metazoa; phylum Priapulida; class Priapulimorpha; order Priapulimorphida; family Tubiluchidae; genus Tubiluchus; species Tubiluchus corallicola. The sequence goes on from JAQGDQ010000718.1 coordinate 106,312, forward strand.
AGTTAGTTTCGGAATTAAAATGGACAATAGTGTTTAGTGATCGATTAGTGATGGACAAGTTCCCCTGAACGCTATCATAATATTATTGCAACTCATATTGAAGGCGATGTGGAACAGTTCTGTAAGTTTATCAAAGCCAATCAAATTTATTAGTTTTGTGATCATTTTAAACTGCATTTTACATTTTGTCTGACACGCTGCTTACCAGGAGAATTCTACTCAATAGAAAATTGTTGAGTTTTGAGTAAGAGTAAAGCTACGACTCCATGCGCACCTAATGCGTAATGCGTTGTCTGTTATCCGTAATGCGTGATGCGTAGTGACTGTTTCCATGTGTCCACATACGTACATGATTCTTCCACCTCTCAAAAACTCAAATAGAAACAACATTTTTGTTTGTAGGTCCTAAAGTGACCAAAACTCTCCTAACTAGAATTTTCAGAAAGCTAAACAGCGAAAATGGTCACTGGAAATTTGAAAAGTCGCTATTATCACCTAGGCAACGGTGGTTTCCCGTCTGCGTATCGCTGCGTGATGCGTATTCGGACGATAGTGATCACATTCGAGTGAGTACGGATCGCGTATCACGCATTACCGATTACGCTTTGCGTACACATGGAAACGCTTCTACATGTTTAAATACAAACTGTTGTATACGCATTACGGATCACGCATCACGTATTACGTACAAATGGAATTGTACCTTGTGATGCATAATTGGACGGCAGTGATCACATTCGAATGAATACAGATCACGCATTACGCACTACGTGTTACGCGTTGCGTACACACGGAAACACTTCTATATGTTAAAAAATATTGTATACGCATTATGGATCGCGCATCACGCATCACACATCACGCATTACGTAACACATGGAGTCATATATTGTGATGCGTAATTGGATGACAGCAACTACGTTTGAATGAATGCAGATCACGCATCACGCATTACGAATTACGCCTTGCGTACACACGAAAACAGTTCTACATGTTTAAAACTGTTGTATACGCATTACGGATCACGCATCACGCATCACGCATTACGTAACACATGGAGTCATATCTTGTGATGCGTAATTGGATGACAGCAATCACGTTCGAATGAATACAGATCACGCATCGCGCATTACGGATTACGCCTTGCATACACACGGAAACAGTTCTACATGTTTAAAACTGTTGAATACGCATTACGGATCACGCATCACGCATTACGTACGCATGGAGTCGTACCATTACAAGAGGAAATAATTGCTATCACAAAAAGGAAAGAGAATACAGAACTGGTGGGCATGCAATCAATCTGACTTGATTGTCCATGCATACGAGCATGCATGTCACGTGGTTTAAGTGGGACAAATCATTTGGTAAAAATGGGGAGAGGTCACATACGTGTAATAAGCAGTAATAAGCAAGAGAGACTTCTAAGAAAAATGCCGGATATGATTTCATATTGGTACATTGTTATTAGACTGGGCGATTAAGTTTTAAACTCGGTAATTTATAAAAGCATTCGAATAAAACCCTTCACTGATGTCCAGAAATATTTTTATAAAATCGAACAAAAATGAAAGAGATAATTTAGAAAAGTTTTGTCTTAGGAATTGAAATTTACAACGCATACAAACCCGTGTTACAACTAGCCCCAGTTTCCCCTACAAATTGCATATCAAAATCACTAAATTTTAATTCTTGCTTCCTCTTACATCCTATTTTTTCAATTTTTCTCCAAGTCAATTTTTTTTTATTACAGGCACTAAGAAGTATTTATAGTTAAAATGCCAGAACTTTATTAAAAGTTTTCATTTTCATAGTTCAAAATCATGCCGAACGTTTCGACAGAACTATTGTTGTC
>JAQGDQ010000845.1:0-12500 GCA_030141605.1 Tubiluchus corallicola
TTCCTACTCGAGCCGGGTTCCTACTCGAGCCAGGTTCCTACCCGAGCCAGGTTCCTACTCGAGCCGGGTTCCTACTCGAGCCGGGTTCCTACTCGAGCCAGGTTCCTACTCGAGCCGGGTTCCTACTCGAGCCGGGTTCCTACTCGAGCCAGGTTCCTACTCCAGCCGAGTTCCTACTCGACCCGGGTTCCTGCCCGAGCCTGGTTCCTACTCGAGCCGGGTTCCTACTCGAGCCGGGTTCCTACTCGAGCCGAGTTCCTACTCGAGCCAGGTTCCTACTCGAGCCGGGTTCCTACTCGAGCCGGGTTCCTACTCGAGCCGGGTTCCTACCCGAGCCAGGTTCCTACTCGAGCCGGGTTCCTAATCGAGCCGGGTTCCTACTCCAGCCGGGTTCCTACTCGACCCGGGTTCCTACTCGACCCGGGTTCCTACTCGACCCGGGTTCCTGCCCGAGCCAGGTTCCTACTCGAGCCGGGTTCCTACTCGACCCGGGTTCCTACTCGAGCCGGGTTCCTACTCGAGCCAGGTTCCTACTCGACCCGAGTTCCTACTCAAATCAGGTTCCTACTCGTCCCGAGTTCCTACTCGACCCGAGTTCCTACTCGACCCGGATTCCTACTCGACCCGGTTCCTACTCGACCCGGATTCCTACTCGACCCGGATTCCTACTCGACCCGGTTCCTACTCGACCCGGATTCCTACTCGAGCTGGGTTCCTACTCGACCGGAGTTCCTACTCGACCCGGATTCCTACTCGACCGGGTTCCTACTCGACCCGGGTTCCTACTCGAGCGAGGTTCTTACTCAAGGGCTCAAACGTATCTAGTAATTCTTGTGACTTGTTCCATGTTTGTATTTGGTAAAAGTGATGATTCATTTGGTTAACTTCCTGTGAACGGAAGTCTGCGAAAGAACTTCCGCCTGCGCTTGAGAACATATTTTTCACATGTACAAGATGAAGTTTGCCCATTTTAAATGGTACATGTACACAGGATGTACACGACCTTATAGGTGTAAAAGATGGTACGGATGCAGTACAAATGCATCACTATTAAAGGAAAACAGGACAATTTTTAATATTCTTTTGAAGTACAGTAAAGAGTATATATTTTGATGCCTATACTGGCGTTTCTGATAATTAAATATTAATAGACATTCGTAGTCATGTATCGTGTAATTTTTGTAAGATCCGCATTTTTGACAGACCTTTGTAGTCAATATCGTAATTTTTATAGGATCCGCATTTTTGACAGACATTTGTAGTCAATATCGTAATTTTTATAGGATCCGCATTTTTGACAAACCTTTGTAGTGTATACCGTAATTTTTATAGGATCCGCATTGTTGATAGACCTTTGCAGTCAATATCGTAATTTTTATAGGATCCGCATTGTTGATAGACCTTTGCAGTCAATATCGTAATTTTTATAGGATCCGCATTGTTGATAGACCTTTGTAGTCAATATCGTAATTTTTATAGGATCCGCATTGTTGATAGACCTTTGCAGTCAATACCGTAATTTTTATAGGACCCGCTTTGTTGATAGACCTTTGCAGTCAATATCGTAATTTTTATAGGATCCGCATGTTGACAGACCTTTGTCGTCAATGAGTCTGGGCTTTTGTTGTCTTTAGCAGAAGCTGTTGTTTTATAAACCTTGTCTAGACTGGTTCTTGCCAGCTTAGATTGTTCAGCAAACATGATCCAGTTGGTTTTAAGTTCAAGTTGGTTTCTCGGAGGAAAGACCTCACACCGAGGCGCCTTATCAGTGCAGATCCCGCAATCACAGGGGAGACGAGTTTTGATTCCATTCATCCGGGCGAGGGCTGGACCGTATACCATTCACCCCCCGCAAGTAATGGGCTCGACCAAACGGCTTCCAGACATGTACAGTATAAGCTCTAACTGAAACCAGATGATACGGAAAGGTCTGTTTATGCTTGGGTCTCTTTATAGCCTTGGTTTCATGTAAACAGTAAGTGGGGAAGACTTCACTAGTTTCTGCTTGTGAACAAATTGCTGTTTGTTCATTTTGAGAGTTGCCTGAAATCGCGCGTTTTCTAGAACACGTCGTAAATTTAAAACTCAGTTTGTACGTCATCATTGGTGTTAATGTAGGCTACATCACGCGGCAACAAGGGGTAGAGAAGGGCGAGACATATAATGAAATAGCAAAAGGAATTATACGATTCAAGACATCTGATAATAGCAACATTTGGCGACAAGCACAGAAATTTATCAATGTGTTATTCCTTGCTCTATGCACTAATAATTGTAATACATTATTCAATGTAGTAATAATTGTAATGCATTATTCAATGTAGTAATAATTGTAATGCATTATTCAATGTAGTAATAACTCTAATGCATTATTCAATGTAGTAATAACTCTAATGCATTATTCAATGTAGTAATAACTCTAATACATTATTCAATGTAGTAATAACTCTAATGCATTATTCAATGTAGTAATAACTCTAATGCATTATTCAATGTAGTAATAACTCTAATGCATTATTCAATGTAGTAATAACTCTAATGCATTATTCAATGTAGTAATAACTGTAGTGCATTATTCAATGTAGTAATAATTGTAGTGCATTATTCAATGTAGTAATAATTGTAATGGATTATTTAATGCATTAATAATCGTAATGTATTATACAATGAGTAATAACTCTAATGCATTATTCAATGTAGTAATAATTGTAATGGATTATTTAATGCAATAATAATCGTAATGTATTATACAATGTACTAATAGTTGTAATGCATTATTCAATGCACTAATAATTGTAATGCATTATTCAATGTAGTAATAACTCTAATGCATTATTCAATGCACTAATAATTGTAATGCATTATTCAATGCACTAATAATTATAATGCATTATTCAATGCACTATTAATTGTAATGGATTATTCAATGCGCTAATAATTGTAATGCATTATTCAATGCACTAATAATTGTAATGCATTATTCAATGAATTAGTTTCATAATTTTCTTAAAACTTTCATTATTTTTGCACTGGGCGTCCTTGAACTGTAGCAACCACATCTTTGCAAAGCTGCTCATGGATTTTTCTTCAAGTTATATATACACATGCATCTAGCGATCAGATTGCTAATCCCAGTAGCTCTTACCCAGCCCTGCACTCTTCATGCTGCAATGCTAATAAACATAACCTCTTGTAACTCTACACTCTAAGGCTTGCTGGGCCAGGCCTTGACTGAAAAGTTTGCAAAAACTGATAGGTTTCGTTTGAAAAATTACAGAATACCCACCAAGTTGTCTATTTTCTTGTTGTTGTTTATGTGTGTTTAGAAAGGAGGTCAAAATATACGCCTCTGCCTTGTCTCAGCTGTAAGAAAACTGTAAGAATACTGTTCAAAACCCGGGAGCTAAACGAAGTTTTCTAGAGTCATACAAGGACGAGCCGCGCGTTATTATCATGTAGATAAAACACGCTGCGTCAAGTGGTGATAACTTTTCGACAAATTTGGCAAAACCCCTGTCGTGTAGTTTTGGGACTGGTCCTGCTCGTAAGAAGTTAACTAGCTGCTGCTTAATATCTATGTTCTGGACTGATGACGATAAACTGAAAAAAGAACAAACCTGTCGCAAAAGATGTCAAACAAACCATTTACAGTGTTCCCTCACTTATTGTGGGTGTTCCGTTCCAGGCCCACCCGCGATAAGTGAATTTCCGCGAAGTAGGGACGCTATACTTATTTTAGTAGTTATACATTATTTTAAGTCTTTATAAACCCTCCCCACACTCTTAAACGTAACCCTTTCCCATTCTCTTAATAACTTTTCCCATAGTGTACATGTACCTTTTAAAAAACTTTACTGAAATGTTCACAAAAATGTTTTATGTCAAGCAGATCATTCGCGTCTTCATTCACTTCACATTTACTGTACAATACGTACTACGCATGTGCAAAAATAGTTTAGAGTTTTAGACGGAGTACCGCAAAAGCCCGCGAAACAGCGAAAATACCGCGATAAATATTTTACATTAATATTTTTGAAAACCCGCGAAACAGCGAGTCCGCGATAAACAAATCGCGAAGTAGCGAGGGAACACTGTATAATAAAAACAGGAGTAAACCACAAAATTATTATTTGGGCAGCAAAAAAAATTAATTTTTCCAGTTTGCCATTAAAACGAGACGAAATTCAGCGCAGCCACCCTCCTTACACTGCTATGGGGTCTTAATGCTTTCTTCATCATAAACAAATAAACTTACTGAATGTATCCAGATTATACACGTTTTATTCTACAGTCCTATTTGCTACTAATAGTAGATTGTGGTATGATAAAGTGCTGTTCTTAAAGCCCTTGAGATTGCAGATAAAAGAGAAACAATTCTGTGGTAAACACTTTCATAGATAAGCAGTCCGTGGGAAAATGGCTGTATGAGCGGCCGTCGTGCATCTGCGCGTTTTACAATTAACCACACTGTATGCAGCATTGGTGTCGCCATGTTATGAAACACTGAAAATCTAGTGCACCTTTCAAGTAACTTGCACAATGCGTTAGTCTGTCTTTAACAAGAGTTAACGTGTCGGTTCAGCAACTTAACTGCGTTACTGTTTGATTTTTGTGTGTAGTGTGCCTTTAATCGTTTATGTGCATAAATTATCGTCTGCTACCAATAAGTAGTGCAAAAATCTGACAGAAATTGTCAATATGATTCACTTCAATTCAGTTTGTTTTATTTTCAGCGCACGAAGTAACCAACAATGTCTGACGAGGAATCAGAACGGTAAGACAGTTATCGATTAGTCAATACAAGTTTACGTACAAACTGAACGCTTATGAGTAAGAAATAATAAGAATATTTAATACCGTCATGTGAAGACAGACCCACTCTAATGGTGCGTTCAGACTAGCGAGTTTTCACTTAAGTAACTTCTTAAGTAACTCGCAAGCGAGTTATACTAGAGAGCAACAGTTATTGATTAGTGTAATTCACTTTAAAGTGCAGTTTCTATACTTTTCATAGATGCCTCAAAACAATTTATTAAATTATTAAATTTATAATTTCTCAAGTTATTAAATGCCGAAATGCCATCTGTTGTAATCAAACTCTTAGCTTACTTTTACACTGAACAAGAATTACTTGTAAAGTGGGCCAGTCAGGTTTATTGCGTTTTCAAAGCTGAAAATGGAGTTCGTCAAGGAGGGAAAATGTCTCCCATTTTGTTTAATATCTACCTCAACGAACTAAGCAGTAAAATCGCTGATGAAAAATGCTGGTGGCAAATTGCCAAGAAGCATGTAAATCACTTGATGTTTGTAGATGATGCTCGCTTCTTGGTAACCACAATAAATGCTTTTCAACGGCTCACTGATATTAATAGTAAAAATGTACATCAATTTGATATTGTTATGAACACTAAAGAAACTAAATTAGTCAGCGATAAATTACTCGTTTTCGGTTTAATTTCCTCGTTCTGAATAATGTATTTGTGCTACCGTGTGAGTTACTCTCCCGACAGTAAGCGACAGCGAGTTACTCTTTGGCACTCACTTCTCTATTCCCTGAAGAAGTGTCGAGAGTAACTTGCCGAGACGTTCACACTACACAGTAAATCACAACTCACAACAACTGTAGGAGGGTTCGCAATAACCTGCCGACAGTAACTCTCTATTCACTGCGAGAAGTGTCGAGAGTAACTCGCCAAGGCGTTCACACTACACTGTAAATCAACTCACAACAACTGTAGGAGGGTTCGCAATAACCTGCCGACAGTAACTCGTAAACCAGTTCACACTTGCGAGTTTGCCTGACAGAGAGAAAACACGCCAGTCTGAACGCGCCGTAACGGAGGCTACTCTAGACCAATAGTAATTTGCACGTAGCATTAAACTAATTAGAAGAAGGTTTAGCAGATCAAATCCAGGTTTTGGCTATTTTTATGTAAAAATTACCTTGAACCTTTAATTTGGTAACATTAATCAATGGCTAACAGTAAATGATAATGATTAGGCCTGTAGGATTTAATTAGTTGTACGAAAATTAATTAAGATGCGCAGAATTCGGCTACTTAAGTCAGGAGGATTAGTTGTGACAAAGAAGTGGTCACATATTTACATATGTAAGCTTTACATATTAATAATTTCACGGTATATCCATTGTTAAGTTACGACTTCATGCGCGCGTAATGCGTGATCTGTAATGCGTAATGCGTGATGCGTATTTAGATGGCAGCCATCACGTCCGAGAGAATACGTATCAAGCATCGCGTACACGTGGAAACAGTTCCACGTGTTGAAATATAAACACGCATCACGCATTACGGATCACGCATCACGCATTACGCGCATATGGAGTCGTACCTTTACGCTTGTTTATAAACCCTAGCCCCCATTTTGTTTCAAGTAAACCCTGCTAGTTTAAGTAACCTTATCTTTACGCTTAATGATAAGCCTTATTACAGTTTCAGCGATTGATGATGATCGTGAAAAGGTCAAAGGTTAAGTATACCAGACAACGTATTTAGTGTACATTTGACAACGCCTCACAGCCCAAGTTATTGTAATAATAAGAGTTATAACAGCTAGCTAGAACCTTACCTAGTTCATTTTTCTTGTTCTCAAGCAAGATTCTGCTACTAAACCAGTCTAATGCATAAAGTAAAGTCCGCATAAAACAACTGACGATACTGAACTAACGCGGCGGACGGCTTTGCTTTACCCACACCGTCGCATGACAGATATAATTAAAACGCGTTGCTATGGTGGGTGCACTTAACCTTTGACCTACAGCAACTGCCCGTGCGCATAACGAAACTGTGAAAAGGCTTATTAATTAATGAGTGAAAAACGCTTGGAGGAAACGATCCTCAAAAGCAATTTTGTTAAAAAAAGGATTTCGAAAATAAGAAAAAAATGATAGGTCCATTGACATCGCGGTGGCAGGTTGCCATGGTTACTTCACACATTGACGTTATAAACTTATAGATACTTGTGTTATTATCATTATTAAAATTTCTTTTACGAATTCATGTACCTGTTCGTTGAATTTTGCAATCAAAATAGGGAATCTGAAGAAGAAGTCGAGGAGGAGGAGGAAGAGCAGGTATCCAGACGCAACTAATCGATAATAATAAAAATCTTCTCTCTTTCTAGTTGCAGGATTTATTTTTTTTGAAATAGTGTAGAAATTTGCATAGAGGAGTGAGTTTATTTTTCAGCTTTTTTATGTCATCTCAGCTCTGCTGTTTAGTTAAAACTACAACTTTTAGCACAAAAAGTAAATTTTATTTAGTAACAGCTTCCTGGGGCTCCATTATTGCAAAAACGGCAATCTTCCTAGTTTTGCAACTGTAACAAGCTACCCAAGTTTCGCAAAAAATGATTAACTAAGTTTTGAACGTCAGTTTAATGTCAAAAATTGTGCAAATACTTTTAGCATTAATTATCATTTTGCATTGCACCATACTGCCGTTTGTGTTGTACTTCAATTCAGTGCAATTTTCTTTCTAAGAAATAAATTTGATAACGGAACGTTGGTACAAAAATTAAAAATGGAGTTCAGGCCACAATTGTTACGTTTTTTTTTTGTTCTTTCTTCAACAAAATTAACTTTGCGTGTTTTGGCCTGATTGTTTTCTGATTCCAAAAACAAAATTCTAAAAAATTAGGCCTGCACGTATTTTGGCTCATTGATCTAGGCCTAACGTACTTGCTATCATACCACATTCTTAGATTTCTGTATATAAACCGTCAAATACAACATAAAATTAAAACCAAGAATACAGGTGAAAAGATGGACATTAATTTTCATCATGTCAACCATGGAATATTATTTCTATGGCTGAAAATAATAAACTAGGACTAGCCCAAAATAAACTAGGCCTAGCCCTGCTGGCCTGCACAGATTCTTATTGTCTGGACCTAGGTGAAATTCATAAACTAACAGAGACTCAACCTCGTCTTCTTCTTAATTATTTTCACTTTTTTGCTGTTTTATTTGCAGAAATAATTGTTTAATTTAAGCTGTTAATTTGTTTGACGTGTGTGTCTTTAGATGATTTTATTACAACGAGGTATTTTTTCTTTTTCTTTTTGCTCTGTTCTGTTGTGGGACACTTTGCTGACTGGTGGCTATAAAGATCATCTGAGGTAAGAGAATCTCGTTATAACGAACTCGATTAGATCGAATTTTTCGTATCTGATTCATCGATTATAACGAAATTCATTGCCCAACGTTATTACTTTCTTTTTCTTCTTTAGCTCGTTTAATTTCTCAATTTTCATAGTCATATGACTGACATTTTCATTTGCTGTGATCTTTACTTTCTGTTCTTTCAAGTTAATGCAATGTGTGCAATTTTCTTAACATGTGTTAAGAACTCGTAAGAGAAAAACCATTTAATAGTGTCTTTGAGTTTGTTTTTTATTACAAACATCTGTTCAAAGTAAACATTCAGTTGATACCCTTTGAATTTACATTATACTGTAATCATTAACCACTGCTTCATGTTGAGTGACAGTTTTCAAATTTCCACCCATTCTTTGAAATAACAGCTTTTGGAGTTACATTAACGTAAATTTTATTATGTTTGTAATTGTGAAATGATCCATTCATCCATTGCACCTAAAATTGTCTTTGTCAGGACCACTCCTTCGCCTGTTGTGATCCGTGTTCGTGTTCTCGTTGTTCAAGGACCAGTCCTTCGTCTGTTGTGATCTGTGTTCGTGTTCTCGTTGTTCAAGGAGCAGTCCTTCGCCTGTTGTGATGTGTGTTCGTGTTCTCATTGTTCATGGACCACTCCTTCGCCTGTTGTGATGTGTGTTAGTGTTCTCGTTGTTCAAGGACCAATCCTTCGCCTGTTGTGATCTGTGTTCCTGTTCTCGTTGTTCAAGGAGCAGTCCTTCGCCTGTTGTGATCTGTGTTCGTGTTCTCATTGTTCATGGAGCAATCCTTCGCCTGTTGTGATGTGTGTTCGTGTTCTCATTGTTCAAGGACCAATCCTTCGCCTGTTGTGATGTGTGTTCGTGTTCTCATTGTTCAAGGACCAATCCTTCGCCTGTTGTGATGTGTGTTCGTGTTCTCATTGTTCAAGGACCAGTCCTTCGCCTGTTGTGATGTGTGTTCGTGTTCTCATTGTTCAAGGACCAATCCTTCGCCTGTTGTGATGTGTGTTCGTGTTCTCATTGTTCAAGGACCACTCCTTCGCCTGTTGTGATGTGTGTTCGTGTTCTCATTGTTCAAGGAGCAGTCCTTCGCCTGTTGTGATCTGTGTTCGTGTTCTTATTGTTCAAGGACCACTCCTTCGCCTGTTGTGATGTGTGTTCGTGTTCCCATTGTTCAAGGACCACTTCTTCGCCTGTTGTGATCTGTGTTCGTGTTCTCATTGTTCAAGGACCAGTTCTTCGCCTGTTGTGATGTGTGTTCGTGTTCTCATTGTTCAAGGACCACTCCTTCGCCTGTTGTGATGTGTGTTAGTGTTCTCATTGTTCAAGGACCACTCCTTCGCCTGTTGTGATCTATGTTCGTATTCTCATTGTTCAAGGACCACTCCTTCGCCTGTTGTGATGTGTGTTAGTGTTCTCATTGTTCAAGGACCAGTCCTTCGCCTGTTGTGATCTGTGTTCGTGTTCTCATTGTTCAAGGACCACTCCTTCGCCTGTTGTGATGTGTGTTAGTGTTCTCATTGTTCAAGGACCAGTCCTTCGCCTGTTGTGATCTGTGTTCGTGTTCTCATTGTTCAAGGACCACTCCTTCGCTTGTTGTGATGTGTGTTCGTGTTCTCATTGTTCAAGGACCAATCCTTCGACTGTTGTGATCTGTGTTCGTGTTCTCATTGTTCAAGGACCACTCCTTTGCCTGTTGCGATCTGTGTTCGTGTTCTCATTGTTCAAGGACCACTTCTTCGCCTGTTGTGATCTGTGTTCGTGTTCTCATTGTTCAAGGACCAGTCCTTCGCCTGTTGTGATCTGTGTTCGTGTTCTCATTGTTCAAGGACCACTCCTTCGCCTGTTGTGATGTGTGTTCGTGTTCTCATTGTTCAAGTACCAGTCCTTCACCTGTTGTGATCTGTGTTCCTGTTCTCATTGTTCAACATCTTATAGTACCTATAGTATCGTTAGTATATAGTATAACTATTATGTGTCTAATTTCTTGTGCACATTGTAGTAGACAGCATGGTAAACTAGACCTAAAACGTTTGAATAGTTTGTTCTGCATTTTGCACCACGTTTAATATGAATTTAAGATACGACTCCATGTGCGCGTATGCGTTATCCCTAATGCGTAATGCGTGATACGTATTTAGACGACAGTCATCACGTCCGAGTGAATGCATAACAATCATCAGCATTACGGTTACGTATACACGGAAATACTTTCAGTGCTTAAATATAAATTGTTGTATACGCATCACGCATTACGCGCACGCGGAGTCGTACATTTAGTAAAAAACATTTGCATGTTAACTACAATAGTTTAATTTACACAATTTTAATTTATTTAGTCCCTCTGTGGTCATTATTAAACTTTTGCTAGTTGAGTTTCAGTAGCAAAGGTTAAAACCGGCTTGGAAGTTTCAGTATCACCACACTCTCCGCTAGGTGGCGCAAAAATGTGTCGAAGTTTTGATAATGGCGTTATAAGAACTAAATAGCTGAGTTGTTTGAAAATTACCACGCTGATATTACAGACGTTTGTCCTAAAAACACTAAAAACTTCGGGAATTTTTCTTAGATTTGTCCAAAGATACGGAAGTCTTAAATCAACAAGTCTAAAAAAATTGATGACACAAAAAAAATGTGACACTATTGACACTATACAGCTCGACTTATTTTTTTTATGTTGCTATGTTCTTTGACAATGTTATGTTTTATTTTATGTTGATATGTTCTTTGACAATGTTATGTTTTATTTTATGTTGATATGTTCTTTGATAATGTTATGTTTTATTTTATGTTGATATGTTCTTTGATAATGTTATGTTTTATTTTATGTTGATATGTTCTTTGATAATGTTATGTTTTATTTTGTGTTGATATGTTTCTTGATAATGTTATGTTTTATTTCATGTTGATATGTTTCTTTGATAATGTTATGTTTTATTTTATGTTGATATGTTCTTTGATAATGTTATGTTTTATTTCATGTTGATATGTTTCTTGATAATGTTATGTTTTATTTTATGTTGATATGTTCTTTGACAATGTTATGTTTTATTTTGTGTTGATATGTTCTTTGATAATGTTATGTTTTACTTTATGTTGTACTACAAGTGTAATGACATAATTACATGGTATTCAGATGAAGGCGATGGCTGCTAGTTGACTACTTATGTGCCCTTAATTTCTCAAATCTCAGTGTTATTGTTAAGTGGTGGAATAAGCACAAAATTATTGATTTTTTAAAACCAGACATAACCAATGAGAAAGACATAAGAAAAAGCGTTCATTCCATTAGTAGGAATTAACTGTACTAAGAATGTTCACTTGTTTTGTGAGACATACTTTTCTAATTGCAACTTTTCTATTCATCATTTATGCGTATAATTTTACGTTACACTAACATATGTAATTTTTGCATGTGCACGCCGGGACGGTTTATCCAATAGGTTAGTACAGACTGCGGCCTAGGCCCTTCATTGGTAACATTTGATAAAAAATCGATTTGAAAAAAAATTGTGGTATTTCTTAAAGAATACTTCTATTGCCAAACAAAAGATAGTTATTCTAGTTTACTTAAAGAATATACAATTAGTTTACTTCAAGCTACGTAAATGTGGCTACATTGTATCACATTGTAAAGAATATTCAAGACGGGTGCAGGCAAGTTAGACAGCGGCTCCGTCGGAGAGGTGCCCCATAATTTCACTAGCCCATGTCCTCCAAAAATGTCATAATCCAGCCCTGTCTGCATGTGTCTAACTAAGGCTTGCAAAATGTATTGTGCCTAGATAATTGCTGTCTTGTAGTTCCATGTTGTGACTTACTTAGTGTAATCGTTTAAAGGAAAACAGGACGATTTTTCATATACTACCCAGTTTTCCAAGTCTGATAAAAAGTGCACATACAGCTAAAATGTGATCAATGAACTCTGTCACATTCTTACGGTACAACGCTCAAGTTTCGCTCAATTTTAATCTTAACTGCATTAGACGGTAAAGCAAAATACTTGAAAGTAATTAGTACCTGCCGGTAGTCGTGATGAAAGGGTTCGGCCATTGCTGACCGCGGGTCAATTTTTTAACATCCGCGTAGTTAAAAGAGCGTCTAATCACTGTGACCTCGGTAAAGTCGAGTGAAAAGAGTTCACCTGCTTAAGGAGGAATGTAAAGGTATCTCTTTTGACGCAAGGAGTTAAGTTTTACAAATTGGAATGAAAATTACAGAGATCGAAACTGGAAAGAGGTCGTTCACTTTTCTGAGCGTCCGATTCGTGGCTAAAGAGACTGTCTTGAATAATTGAACTCAACTCCACTAAATTCAAGTCCGCTAAAAACTATACCCTTTAAAAC
>JAQGDQ010000845.1:19085-81585 GCA_030141605.1 Tubiluchus corallicola
TCATGAGGACCTTATAGGGGTATGTGGACCTCACAGGGGTATGTGGACCTCATAGGGGTATGTAGATCTCATGAGGACCTCATAGGGGTACGTGGATCTCTTAAGGGTACGTGGACCTCACAGGGGTACGTGGACCTCATAGGGGTATGTAGACCTCATGTGGACCTCACAGGGGTACGTGGACCTCACAGGGGTACGTGGACCTCATAGGGGTACGTGGACCTCATAGGGGTATGTAGACCTCATGTGGACCTCATAGGGGTACGTGGACCTCACAGGGGTATGTAGACCTCATGTGGGCCTCATAGGGGTACGTGGACCTTACAGGGGTATGTGGACCTCATAGGGGTACGTGGACTGGCTACGTGTACGTAGATCAAAATGGCTGCGCCTAACGGTCATCGTTGGACTTTGAATTTACAAGTTTTGAAAATGCTACTACTAACGCAAGCCTTGTTACAAAATTTCAAAACGAATTTTTTAAGTTCATTTATGAAGCATGTCTTCTTGTGCTTTAATACTGTAACGGATCCGGGTTCCAGCGAGGATCCGTCTCAGGATGTATCCCACTTCTGACACCAGTGTAACGGATCCGGGTTCCGTCTCAGGATGTATAGAGCGGCATACAAGTTATGAACGATTACGGCAGACGACAAAAGTAAAACGAATATGAGTGTAAAATAAACTTTAATGCATAAACAGTAGCTCCATGACATGTGAACAGACTTTTGTATAAAAATCAGCAAACCTACAGCATTCACCCTTACAGACAGAAAGGCCAGGTTGGAATCGTCAAATTACGGCGTGCATTCTGTTTTATACAGGGACATTTGCATTACTGGGCTTCTCAACCATACCCATTACTAACATTAGGGGGTTGGTCATAATCTGCCTTCGTAACAATACCATCTATCAAAAGATTAATTTTCTGGAAATATCTCTTGCAGAGCAACTGGAAGATCTATGTAACAAACTTCTTTCTCACATTGAACAAGTTGAAGGAACACGCTACGACTTGTTGTACAAGATCAAGGAGCATGAGAACACCATTATGGACATGCAGTATGCAGTCAATGACTTAAGGGGAAAATTGTAAGTATCAAAGCTTAGTCCAGTGGTTCCTAGCCTGGGTTCGATCGAACCCTAGGGGTTCGGTGAGTCGATCTCAGGGGTTCGGCAGAGCCTCCGCATGTATGTAATTTGTTGTGAGTTTATGCATTGTGTTGGTTTTGTTCTTTGAACAAGGTGATGTTCATGCACGGCTCATTTTGTGTACCAGTAAAAAACATATCTATGTCTTGAATTTGAAAAAAAATCATATTTTAGTTTTCACTAAAGAGGGGTTCGGTGAATGCGCATATGAAACTGGTGGGGTTCGGTACCTCCAACAAGGTTAAGAACCACTGGCTTAGTCCTTTAGTTTGAATTGTTATAATAACCAAAGATGGCGCCACAGATGACGCAATAAGTTAGCCATTTTATACAAGAATATTTAGGGTTAGTGATGGAACTGACGAAGCTGTCTGGCAGTTATGGAATGTAGTACGAATGTACACTGAACCGAAGGGGAGCCAGGATGCTGGCCAAAAGTATCACAGCCACAATCTCGGCTTAACTGGATTTATTAAATGAACGAGTGTTGTCAATGTTTTTTGCTTTTCTTTTCAGCATCAAGCCCTCATTGAAGAAGGTGTCCAAATATGACACCAAGTAAGAATTTTTTGTTTGCATGTAATAACTATTACTGTAAAATATATTTAAAAAAAAGTTTATTAAGAACTTAAGGCGTGACTTGATGACAACGTTGTCATTATATTGGTATGCCAGCACTACGTCACCATTCCAGTGTGCATCACTGATTCACCATAAAACATGTGATTAATCTTACTGGCAAGATAAGGTCATTCAAACTTTTGCTTAGTTAGTGAAGAGTATGCTACGAATTGCCTGATTATTTCTTCCAGCTTTACATAACTTTCTCTGAGCTTGTTTCAAATGACCCACAATTAAAATGGTTCCATCTAACGGTGGTCATCGCGGAGTTCAAATTTACAACTTTCATACAGCGTCACTGTTAACATATCCAACAACATATCACATTGGATCGTCTGTATCCAATAAGACTGCATGTAAGTGATATAAAATTTCGATGAACTATGAACTACGAATTTTATTTAACAGATCAAAAAATACAATTTCAAACACATCAATAAATTTAAAATAAAATAATTTGAGTAGTGCGAGGTGAGTGTACGACCATACGGTCATTAACACACTCACCTTACTTAAATGAAAAATTGTGTTTTGTTGGTGGTTGTGTTTTTGGTGTGGGGTGGTGTTGGTTTTTTTTTGTGTTTGTTTGTGTTGTGTTTTGTGGTGTTGTTAATAATTTGAGTAGTGCGAGGTGAGTGTACACCATAGGTCATTAACACACTCACCTTACTTAAATGAAAAATGATTATAGTTATGCATGCTTCTGTAGATAACTTAATGTAAATAAGGATGAAGTAAATGATGTAATAATTTGAGTAGTGCGAGGTGAGTGTACGACCATACGGTCATTAACACACTCACCTTACTTAAATGAAAAAATGATTATAGTTATGCATGCTTCTGTAGATAACTTAATGTAAATAAGGATGAAGTAAATGATGTAATAATTTGAGTAGTGCGAGGTGAGTGTACGACCATACGGTCATTAACACACTCACCTTACTTAAATGAAAAAATGATTATAGTTATGCATGCTTCTGTAGATAACTTAATGTAAATAAGGATGAAGTAAATGATGTAATAATTTGAGTAGTGCGAGGTGAGTGTACGACCATACGGTCATTAACACTCAGCTTACTTAAATGAAAAAAATGATTATAGTAATGCGTGCTTTTGTATAGATAACTTAATGTAAATAAGGATGAAGTAAATGGTGTAATAATAGCAATGGTATAAGAGCAATAAACATGAAAGTTGAGAAAGGAAAACATAATATGTAATTACGACTCTCACTTAATGAGTGAAAAATTTTAAATAGTTACGAATTTTAATTATGTGATTATCTGTCAATGCAGCAACAAGCAGCAATAACTACATATTTATATGATAATGCATATTGTTAATTCCACAGAAGAGTACCATAATGTGATGGTTTCGATGTGAATTTTTTATAAGCCTTAGTTACGAAAGGTGTTTTCTTGTGCTTTAAAGCCAGTTCACATGAAAAATGGTACTATAATTTTGGAAACTATGACACTTCCGTTCTTGCAGATTCGCCAAGATGCAGCAGAATTTGAAGAAGGAAACAACAAACTTCCGCGAGAGCCTGAAGAGTTCTGGAAAGGACAAATTCGCTCTGGAACCAGAAACAACAACAGACGTATGTCTCAATCATCATGGCTACTTTGTCCCAACTAAATCTTTATTAGCAGTCAATATTTACCCAAAGACATGATAAAATTGTTTTTTCAAAAAATCACCTGAAACAATGCTAGTGGTCACTCGGGTAAGAGGTCCAGAGTAACGGACTTAGTGCCAATGCCACTCGGGCAAGGGGTCCAGAGTAAAAGAATTAGTGCCAATGGCCACTCGGTTATACGGTCCAGTAGTAATTGAATTAGTGCCAATGGCCACTCAGGCAAGGAGTCCAGAGTAAAAGAATTAGTACCAATGGGCACTCGGGTAAACTGTCCAGAGAAATGGAATTAGAGCCAATGCCACTTGGGTAAGGAGTCCAAAGAAATTGAATTAGTTCAGTCCAGTAGTAAATGAATTAGTGACAATGGCCACCTGGGCAAACGATCCAGCAGAATGGAATTAGTGCCAATGGCAACTCGGATAAACAGTCCAGTAGTAATGAAATTATTGCGAATGCCACTCAGCATAGAATTAGTGCCAATAGCAACTCGGGTAAACAGTCCAGTAGTAATGAAATTATTGCCAATGCCACTCAGCATAGTTGTCCAGTAGTAATTGAATTAGTGCCAATGGCCACTCGGTTATACGGTCCAGTAGTAATTAAATTATTGCCAATGCCACTCAGCATAGTTGTCCAGAAAAATGGAATTAGTGCCAATAGCAACTCGGGTAAACAGTCCAGTAGTAATTAAATTATTGCCAATGCCACTCAGCATAGTGGTCCAGAAAAATGGAATTAGTGCCAATAGCAACTCGGGTAAATAGTCCTGTAGTAATGCAATAATTGCCAATGCAAAAGGGGTCCAGAGAAATTCCACAGATAAGAAGTACGAGGGAAAAAACTAACTAGAGGCACTGACAGCATTTCTGTAGATGTAATGACAAAAGAAGATTAATAGAGGTACTGAAAACTTCTGATGAGCAAAGGACTGCAGGATTGATCCCAGTTAGATGTGGGCAATTGAAGGTCAAAGGTCAAAACTTTGTAGTAGTTTTGTATATGATTACTGAACTTCATAATGCAGTCTTTTAAGATGGCGTCAATGTTTTTTTCAGACAAAGAAACCGGACTGGGCTGCCAAGCACTAAATTTCATCATCAACACCTGCGTTGCCATAGCGACACCATCAACACGTGTAGCAAGACATTGCAACACGGCGGCAACTACAACGGCAAGTGGAAACCCATCTTCCGGGAGTCACGGCTGCAACTTAAAGATGCGATATATGATGAAATCAGCTTCGTCTGGTTAAATTCTGATGTTATTCGGTTTTTAAGTGTGACGTGCCCCCCAGGAGAGGGTTTGTGCTTGTCGCCATCATCATCATCATCATGCGCATCGTCATTGACACTGCAGCCATTCAAGATTTTCTAATCGTTCTTCTTGCCTGTATAATGAACACCGAGTCTGTCTATTTATATTTTTCTGTAATTTCACTTTTATCGATAGTTATTAGCAGATCCGAAGTTTCTTCATCATCATTTGCTTCATGGTTACCAGAAGCGTTGAGGTATTTGCTTCTGTCTTCTCTTACTTTCGCTACAACATTGACACTACTGTCCGTAGCTTAGCGTATATTGTTGTAGATGAATAGTGGCTAGAATATGCTGTACTTTGACAAGCAGGTAACTTGGCTATTTTATCTCTAACACTTTGACTATTAGTTGTAAGTTCTTGTTTCTAGTGAGTAGTTGTATGGAAGCGTATGATACGTATATTTTATTGGTTGACATGGGGAATTTTCATATATATAACTGATATTTAAGCACTTCGTACTAGTGAAATTGTGTGTTGTTTTTTTGTAACTATTTTGCATTGCATTGAACTCGATTATTGTTATCTTTGTTACCTAAATACACGAAGGTCTGTGAGATACGATGAATTGTGGTGAACAAAACTGTTGAGCCTATTTATCAAAAACGAGAATGACTACAAGACTGCACGGCGCCACAGCGAAACAAACCTGTTTATAAGGTTACATCGTAAGTAATCCAGAACGAATACAAGAATGCACGGCGCCACAGCGAAACAAACCTGTTTATAAGGTTACATCATAAGTAACCCAGAACGAATACAAGACTGCACGGCGCCACAGCGAAACAAACTTGTTTATAAGGTTACATCGTAAGTAATCCAGAACGAATACAAGAATGCACGGCGCCACAGCGAAACAAACCTGTTTATAAGGTTACATCATAAGCAACCCAGAACGAACACAAGACTGCACGGCACCACAGCGAAACAAACCTGTTTATAGGGTTACATTGTAAGTAACCCAGAACGAATACAAGACTGCACGGCACCACAGCGAAACAAACCTGTTTATAGGGTTACATCGTGAGTAACCCAGAACGAATACAAGACTTACGGTGCCACAGCGAAACAAACCTGTTTATAGGGTTACATTGTAAGTAATCCAGAACGAATACAAGAATGCACGGCGCCACAGCGAAACAAACCTGTTTATAGGGTTACATTGTATGTAATCCAGAACGAATACAAGACTGCACGGCGCGACAGCGAAACAAACCTGTTTATAAGGTTACATCGTGAGTAACCCAGAACGAATACAAGACTGCACGGCGCCACAGCGAGACAAACCTGTTTATAAGGTTACATTGTAAGCAACCCAGAACGAATATAAGATTGCACGGCGCCACAGCGAGAGAAACCTGTCTATAAGGTTACATCGTGTGTAGGTAACCCAATAAATTGAGTGAAGAATGACGACAACTTTGAAATTCAACGTACGTGACCTTTCAAAATCTGACCACATCTACCACTAAGCTTTGCAGGTCGCGTTGGACATGGTCAGTAAGACCAGCAGTTGTACAAAGTGGAAACACTCTGAAATAGTGTTGACCAAACTAAGGATCAGACGTCAAATCAATTATTTACGTAATGACATGATAATTTTTGAGATAAACCCCTAGAAGTGTGTATAGTGCAAAATTTGGAGCACTTTAAAGTTTAAGTCTAGTGATTTTCAAAATTCTGTTACGCTTTTTCCCGAAGATGGTTCTTCAAGCTACAGGCTAGGGCAACTTTTAATGTTGAACGGTTGTGGCAGTACTAGTATCCAACTTTTTATCAAAGATAACCCTCTAAATCATTCAGCTGTTCCAGACTTCGAGATGTTGATTTAGCTACCCACAGATGCATATACTGTCACTGAGCTAAGCAGCTGTAACTTAAAGCCTACAGGATTGACTTCCCTGCTGGTCGTCACCAATCCATTTACTAATCAGCTCTTTTGTTAGTTAACTTTCACAGCAAGGCACACACCATGACAGCGTAGCTTTTCACCTCAAACATTTAATGAAGATGAGACAGAACAAAAGTACCACAAATTACAGTAACATCTGAAAATAACAACTAATTTTATTATGAATGAAAAACAGTCAACAGTACTTGTAAACATTTCAAAGTATCCCATAAATAAATAAAGTAAATAAATATATGTAAATAAATTAATCTCATCAGCCCTTATATGAATTTGCCTAGTGGGGGAAGAGAAAGGAATTTTAAGATCTCAAACAACTTTCCATACAAAGTTATATTGCTTGGTATTACGTGCTTACCTGTTTAAAAGGCATGTAATCGAAAAAGGAAACTCTTAACAATTTACAATATTTGCATAAACTGGTAAAACATCGCTTACTCACCTTCCCAGTGTGTACCACTGACTCACCTTCCCAGTGTGTACCACTGACTCACCTTCCCAGTGTGCACCACTGACTCACCTTCCCAGTGTGCACCACTGACTCACCTTCCCAGTGCGCACCACTGACTCACCTTCCCAGTGCGCACCATTGACTCACCTACCCAGTGCACACCACTGATTCACCTTCCCAGTGTGTACCACTGATTCACCTTCCCAGTGCGCGCCACTGATTCACCTTCTCAGCGTGTACCATTGACTCACCTACCCAGTGCACACCACTGATTCACCTTCCCAGTGCGCACCACTGATTCACCTTCCCAGTGCACACCACTGATTCACCTTCCCAGTGCACACCACTGATTCACCTTCTCAGTGTGTACCACTGATTCACCTTCCCAGTGCGCACCACTGATTCACCTTCTCAGTGTGTACCACTGATTCACCTTCCCAGTGCGCACCATTGACTCACCTTCCCAGTGCGCACCACTGACTCACCTTCCCAGTGCGCACCACTCACCTTCCCAGTGTGCACCACTGATTCACCTTCCCAGTGTGCACCACTGATTCACCTTCCCAGTGCGCACCACTCACCTTCTCAGTGTGTACCACTGATTCACCGTCCCAGTGTGCACCACTGACTTACCTTCCCAGTGTGTACCACTGACTCACCTTCCCAGTGCGCACCACTGATTCACCTTCCCAGTGCGCACCACTGATTCACCTTCTCAGTGTGTACCACTGATTCACCTTCCCAGTGTGTACCACTGACTCACCTACCCAGTGCACACCACTGATTCACCTTCCCAGTGTGTACCACTGATTCACCTTCCCAGTGCGCACCATTGACTCACCTTCCCAGTGCGCACCACTGATTCACCTTCCCAGTGCGCACCACTGACTCACCTTCCCAGTGCGCACCACTGACTCACCTTCCCAGTGTGTACCACTGACTCACCTTCCCAGTGTGCACCACTGACTCACCTACCCAGTGTGCACCACTGATTCACCTTCTCAGTGCGCACCACTGATTCACCTTCCCAGTGCGCGCCACTGATTCACCTTCTCAGCGTGTACCACTGACTCACCTTCCCAGTGTGCACCACTGACTCACCTACCCAGTGCGCACCACTGATTCACCTTCTCAGTGTGTACCACTGACTCACCTTCCCAGTGTGCACCACTGACTCACCTACCAAGTGTGCACCACTGATTCACCTTCCCCGTGTGCACCACTGACTCACCTACCCAGTGTGTACCACTGACTCACCTTCTCAGTGCACACCACTAACTCACCTTCTCAGTGTGCACCACTGACTCACCTACCAAGTGTGCACCACTTACTCACCTTCCCAGCGAGCACCACTGACTCACCTTCCCCATGGTGCACCACTGACTCACCTTCCCAGCGTGCACCACTGACTCACCTTCCCCATGGTGCACCACTGACTCACCTACCCAGCGTGCACCACTGATTCACAAAAAACACATTATTGATCTTATTGTCTTTACCTTGATTATTGACCACAATATAAAGACACTTAAGCTTTTGTTTAGTTAGTAAAGGGTGTGCTACAAATGCTCTGATTATCTAAACTTTTTCCAGAAGACTTAACGTTAAAATGGCTGCGCCTAACGGTCATCGCAGAAGTTTAAGTTTAGAAGTATTTTACAACTTTACTGCAACAGCAATCTCTGCGCGCAATAAGACAGCATGTATGTGATACAAAATTCTCAATGCTTTTTTACGAAGAGCGTTTTCTTGTGCTATAACTGATACATTCCTCACTTTGAAAGGAATAAGAGCAAAAATAATAATTCGATAGAAAAATTTAAACACGAACAAAAAAATCTTTAGTAAATGAATAATTAACCAATTTCCTTAAATTACATATATGCAAAAGCAACAGAATGTAAAATATTATGGACGAAAAAATAATTGATTACATGTATATTAAAAACATATACGATCACGCTTAAAATTTTATGTAAATAACTAAATATTTAACATAGAAATACATTTGACAATAAACATAAAACAAACATATGAATAAACAAGAGTTTGTTTAGCTTAATTACATAAACATATATGTATAAAAACATAAATTATTATATAAACACAAGTAAATAGATAACATTTTTTTTGTATAGATATAGTACAATCATACCAGCTAATTACTAAATTATTATCATTAAGCCCACTATGCACTTAGGAGAGCAGGCATAGAATGACAATACAGAAAACTTCAGATACCAATACTGTGTACAAGGGCGAATTTACCAATAGGGTGGCTAGACCAGGGGTGTGCAAATTATCTGACTAGCCGGGCCACATTAAACTTTCCCACAATTCCTGCGGGCCACAGGCAGTTTGATCAATGAGCCAAGTACAGAAAGGCCTAATAACGATTTTTTTGCATCCGACCTGCGTACATCGTTACTACTACACTCAAGAAACTATTTTAGAAGTTATTAAAATTTATATTACAAACCACATATTTCTACTTTCAGGACAGATAGTGGTAATTTCAATACAATGCATATTAGTAATGTGTATCACACAGTCTGTGTAGTACAGTGTTATTAAGCTACAACTGTCTTGTAAGGGTTAATGGCATCCGATCTAGTAGAAAAAACTACCTGCACTATCTTTGGGATCGTGGCAAGGACTTCAGCTGGATACACTCAATTAATCACCCGGGCCGCACTTTCATTAGGTTGACAAGTCTTTTCGCGGGCCACACAAATTCTCTCGGCAGGCCGCAAGTGGCCTGTGGGCCGCAATTTGCACACCTCTGACCAAGACTGTACGTTAGGGTGGTCAAATTTTGAAGGACGTCAGATTTTAGAAGCCTAGTGTTAAAACATTCGTATTCTCTTTAGAAAATGCCTATCTTTCCATAATAATACAAACTGCGTATTTTATAACACGCCACAAACAGTTGCCGTATCCGATTTATGTAAGCGCCAAATAACAAACAAGTACGACTATTACATAAAAGGTACTACAGCACAAGCAGTTGCGCAGCACAATTAGATATAAGGCTTATGTCATCAACAACGATGTATCCGATTTTATGTAAGCGCCAAATAACAAACAAATACGACTATTACATAAAAGGTACTACACCACAAGCAGTTGCGCAGCACAATTAGATATAAGACTTATGTCATCAACAACGATGTATCCGATTTTATGTAAGCGCCAAATAACAAACAAATACGACTATTACATAAAAGGTACTACAGCACAAGCAGTTGCGCAGCACAATTAGATATAAGACTTATGTCATCAACAACGATGTATCCGATTTTATGTAAGCGCCAAATAACAAACAAATACGACTATTACATAAAAGGTACTACACCACAAGCAGTTGCGCAGCACAATTAGATATAAGACTTATGTCATCAACAACGACGTACGTACTTGGTAGTTTACTAATACACCACAAATAATTGTGCACTACCTTTATGTATAAACAATCATAAACCTATAATAGAAATAAGCAGAATTGAACTACCCAAGGGAGTAGTAATGTCTCGCCTCTGATCATGTACAAAGATTTGTTATCAAAAAAATTTAATGAATTACGAAAAAGAGTTACATGCCGATTAAATTTTCTCAGAATAAAGAATCAAAAAACGACTGACATGAACTGAGTGCATCTTGAAACCCATCATCTTCAGATCTGCAAGCAAAAAATGAAAAAACAAACAATACATTAACCGTTACAAGTAATATGTATCAAATCCCTGATGTAAAAACAAAAAAAGCAGCCAAAGTGAAAAAATTATTCGCAGCCAAGGCTTGAACCTTCATCTTCAAAGTGTGTTAGATATTCTACAAAGTGTGTGTAGCAATTTTTTGTTAATCTACTTATAAAATTCATGTACGTGGCGCCATCTGTGGCAGTAATGCAAACCTTTTAGTTTCAAAACATCTTCCAGGCAACTAACCTATCAGTCACCTGTCTGAGCTTCACCTGTGCTGTAAACAGTCAAGTTAATGCACTTAATATGGGACATTTCTGTGCCGATTTTTGTCACAATAAAGTACTTCAGTGGTATTAACTTCTGTTGAAAACGTTTCTGTCATTACAGTAAGCTATACAGGAAAGATTGGAAAGACATTCAGTCACCTGTCTGTTCTTCACCTGTGCTGTAAACAGTCAAGTTAATGCACTTAATTTGGAACATTTCTGTGCTGATTTTTGTTACAATAAAGTACTTCAGTGGTATTAACTTTTGAGGGCTTCTATTCAAGAAAGTTGGAAGTGGTGCTGACAAGCCACTGGCATAGCAGTGTCTAGTTTTTTTACTGCTATGTAATGAGGACAGTGTCGACTCGTGTATGGCTAAAATGGAACTGCACAGCACCCCCTATTTTCACTGAATATTATCGATAGTATTCAATATAATAAGTCTTTTTTCTTTAGTTCTTTCTTTACACTTCTATGGTAAGAGCTCGCGAGTGTAGACCTGTTAACTTCACGAATCACAGCCCAGCACAGTGCACTCATGGCTCAAGCAACGTGGTGTTTGGCTGTTGTGCACATGAGATAAGACGCTGTACTTTAAGTAGAAAAAGCACTGTCGCTCACGCAGTGTGTGTTGTCGGTTGTCACGTGTATATTAATTGAATATGCCGGTATACGTAAAAGCCGTGACAATTTAGG
Source organism: Tubiluchus corallicola (assembly GCA_030141605.1). NCBI lineage: Eukaryota > Metazoa > Priapulida > Priapulimorpha > Priapulimorphida > Tubiluchidae > Tubiluchus > Tubiluchus corallicola. Next base: position 30,838 of record JAQGDQ010000845.1, read on the forward strand.
CTATTCGTAAGCAAACAATATTTTTCATTTAGGATTTTATCAAATTTATTTAAAACTTTTGGTATGTATGTTTGTTTAAAATTACAATTACAACATTACAATTGTACGTCTGTTTCGTTTTACAACAAAACAATGGCTAAACATTTTCTGAAGCAGTAACGCCAGTAATTTTAGCTACGAGCCGCGACTAATCGAGGCAGATTTCGTTTTTTGAAATAAGAGTATATTGATGATTCAACTAATGTGCGTTGCACTGTTCACGGCGCATGCCCCAAAAGCAGGTAAGTTCAAATATATATATATAATACATTGATAATCACTGATAAAAACTTTACAGAGATGATCAATCAGTGTTAGTTAATGAAAACTTACACTGCTAAAGGCAAATGCGTCAGTGCAATCTAAACTACTGTGCAGTAATGGAAAGTAACGACGAATAAAATCAAACATATTTACAACTATGCACAAAAAAATGAAAAAACTATGATTTAATTAATATGGCCGTGGATATATGAATTCTGAATTAGTGTGTTTGTTGTCGTACTGGTGTGATGGTATTTCATATCTGGTTAATATTAGTGATTTTAATTTTGTTTTAAATGCTGATAGGAACTTCATTTGTTTAACCTGTAATGGTAGAGAATTCCAAAGTAGAATTGCTTGTTTGATTACAGAGTTCGTTCCATAGTGGGTATTTGTCCTAATTTGTTTTAGATTGCTTGTTCTGGAATTAACGGTAAGATTTGGCTAAAGGTAAATCTGTTATTCTGGGTAGAGACGATTTTTTGCAAATTAAAATGGACAATTTTAGAAATTTCTTCAGCTCAACTATGAACTTACTTTAAATGACAATTTAATTACTCACGCCTTATCATTATCATGAAGTTGACTTGGACACCAATCTCTACACTAGTACTGCAGCGCCCCTAGGGATGAATCCACAGAAATGAGAAAAATTAAACAAAACTGACTAACCTGTTTGGAAAGATATTTAATAATTTTCTTCACAACATTATGCACCCATCCAACTACTACTGCCCACTGTTGCTTAACTCTCAGCTAAATCACCAAGCCAGCACCAATATAAAGAGGTTTAATAAATAAGAAATATCATTTTGAAATTTATCGAATTTATTTCTTAATTTTTATATCAATATATTGACCATTTGGTGGCATAAGTTCTTCTATAATCAGTAATTTATATTCATCGTCAACTATTCATTTCAAAATACGACAAGTTTTACAGTAGTTATATAAGCTTAATAAACATCAGCTGTACGATAACTAATATTTGAACAAACATGATTAACTTAATTAAACAGGAAATAACAAGATCGCTAGCAGGAAAAACCAATTCAAACCAAAAAAGAGCAAACCGGTCAAACTTGTCAACAACCAGAAATCACAAACCGGTACACTGCAATCTATTTCCTCTCCGACAGCAAGGTAACTGTTACGTTTACTTTTACTGTGTCGATGTAGTATCATTGTTCTTATAAATATGACGTAATATACAAACAGTTGTTTATACAAGAATCGGGTAGGTTTATTATTATACGAAAGTTTTTTGCTAGCTGCAGTTGGGTTCAATTGTTTCCTTTACCTTCTTCAAAACTAATAGATTTTACGTGTCAAATGTAGACCTGCGTTAACTAAAATGTAGACTTACATGTCAAATGTAGACCTGCGTTAACTAAAATGTAGATTTAGGTAATTCAAATGTGTCTTGTTAACTAAAATGTAGACTTACATGTCAAATGTAGACCTGCGTTAACTAAAATGTAGATTTAGGTAATTCAAATGTGTCTTGTTAACTAAAATGTAGATTTAGGTAATTCAAATGTGTCTTGTTAACTAAAATGTAGACTTACATGTCAAATGTAGACCTGCGTTAACTAAAATGTAGATTTAGGTAACTCAAATGTGTCTTGGTAGCTCAAATGTAGATTTAGGTAATTCAAATGTGTCTTGTTAACTCAAATGTAGACTTACATGTCAAATATAGACCTGCGTTAACTAAAATGTAGATTTAGGTAACTCAAATGTGTCTTGGTAGCTCAAATGTAGATTTAGGTAATTCAAATGCGTCTTATTAACTCAAATGTAGACTGATGAGTCAAATGTAGACCTGCGTTAACTGAAATGTAGATTTAGGTAACTCAAATGTTTCTTGTTAACTCAAATGTAGACTTAGGCAGTTCAAATGTGTTAACAATGGTTTTCAAGAAATCTTAAGCGTTTTTGGGTAAGTCAAATGTAGACACATGTCAAATCAAATGTGACATTGGTATCTCAAATGTGGATAGGTGTTAAAGCTTAAGGATGTGAAGTTTAATCTCCTTTAATAATCTTAATTTAATAATTGCTGTGAAAATAATAACTTTATTGGTCTACTAATAGTTCACTAATATACTGCAAACTTTGCATACCATTGGAACTGTTAGAGAAAACAATACATTCTTAAAATGAACAATATTTCTTGAGAGACACTAATTCATTAATGCAGTGCTAATGCATTACTTAAAAAACTAATTAGTGATTCACTGTTCATTGGGATGTGATAAACAACACATTTTTCAAAGTTATGAAAGAGATGATGACTATCTTTGGTTTATCTTTTTGTAATTTGCACTTAAATGAGTTAATTACCTATTTATTCAAAGTACCGCATCTACATTTGACTTACCTAAGTCACATTTGAGTTACCAAAACACATTCGAAATTCCTATGTCTACACTTGACTTACCTAAGTCACATCTGAGTTACCAAAACACATTCGAAATTCCTATGTCTACATTTGACTTATCTAAGTCACATTTGAACTTTCCTGTGTCTACATTTGATGTGTAAAACCTATAATAGATTTACATTTATAGTTTTAGATTTATTTATTCATCCGCATAGCACAATGCAACAAAATACTATTTCTACAGTTACAAAAAAACAATGCAATGCAGTGCCATGAACGTAGCAAAAGAAAGTAATGTATAAGCTACAAAAGCTACACCTTAATTATGACATAAACAACAAAAATACGTTAAATTGAGCGAAGCAAAGAGATGCGAGAAGACGATAATGACGATGATGATGACGACGACGACGATGATGATGATGACAGTATTGATGATGATGGTGATGATGATGATGATGACGACGACGACGACGATGATGATACGACGACGATGATGATGATGACAATATTGATGATGATGGTGATGATAATGATGACGACGACGATGACGATGATAATGACAATATTGATAATGATGGTGATGACAACGATGGTGATATTAATGCTGGTGACAATAGCGATGGTGATGAAGACAATTACGATGAATTGATGCTAGTGATGATGACGCGCCAGGATCAACTATTTAAACCAAGTTACCCATTTAATGACTAAATTCAAATCTCAATAAATAAAGAAAAAAGATAAAAAACTAAACTAACTTCTATGTAGTTAGATGGGTGACCACGGATGATTTATCAGTTTTTTCTTTTTCTGTGATTAATGTGAAATAATTGGGAGAATCTCTCAAGCAGATTAGTTAATTTTATTTAGTCTTTTTCTCAGTTTTGTGAGTTGAAAGGTGAAATACCAAAAGCAAATAAAGAACAGAATTATGTCGCACCATCTAGAACAAGTTTTCCAGTAAAACAGTGCGTGATTTGCTTCAATCACAGATTATATAATCCTTAAAGGAAAGATCAACCTTTTTGGAAAGTTAGCCTTGGCAGAAGAAACGCAGGGGGCGCTGTGAAACCAAGTCAAAAGTATAACAAATTTTACCCATACGAATTTGACAGCGAATTTCATGTATTTTTGCACGAACATTAGCTAAGCTGCAGAAGCTTGAATTAGTTTAACCCTTTCATACCCGTTGTATCCCGTGGGATACGAGAATATTTTCTGCCTTTAAAATTAATAAAATTTTAAAACTGACAGTTATGTGATCTGTTAATAGTTATTTTGATTTAAGCCAATAACAATAGACTAAAAATGGTGATAAAATGGCAAACTAGAAAATCTACATAGCATAAAAAACTGTGCAAGGTACAGTACTTTAGAGATGACTTTGTACAGATCAGCATAGCATGAATACTAAATGTCTTAAATACTTTAAAAAATTATCAGCAGTTGCAAAATGAAGCACATTTTATGCTTCCATTGAATCCCAATGTATCGCGTGGGATACAGGCTATATTTAGCACGCGGACACAGGTAGAAAAAATAATTATTATGTGTAAAGAACATGGACATACTGAACAAAAGTACCAAGCCAAAAAAATTTTCTTATTAAAAAATAATTTGGGACTAAAAGGGTTGATGTAACATCATAAAAATTCAGTAATATAAGTTTCTGGAAATATTTTGTGCACACGTTTTTATGATGACCTAAACATGCGAGGAATTACTTTTTAAAATGTCCTAAACTTGTCTCCAGTGAGATTCCAACTTTTGACAATTGTGGTGCTCGGTTCCTAAGGCGGTTTTAAAAATCAAATCTTCGTGTTGCAGAGAAATCGCGAAGTCTTCCAGTGACGTCATAATTTTCATGTGAATGGCGGCAACCACCGTGGTAGTATAAATGAACTTTATGCTTTATAGGTAATTAGTGGCAAATTTCTTTGATATATTTCTCTAAGTGATAACAGTAAAATAAACCGCGTGACTTGTCCAGAAAAAGCAAAAATGTGAGAAAGACAGGACCGAACCCGAGTCGCTTTCACAATGCAGTCACTAAGTTAATGACGTCGTGTTTGATAAATTAAATGAAATACTTCTGCCCGAAAACCTTAATATAACTGCCTTAGGAACTAATGATCTGTTGAAGTCGTTATTGTTCGGAAAAGATGAATTTAACTATGTTGCTAACTGTACAATATTCCAATGCATGCGTGACTTTATATTATGTACTAAACGCTTCCAGTAGTTTCTATCTGATATGAAATGCATCAGTCTTAAATATTCGTACATTAATATTTTCTAACCGTCATTTTCTACTAATGTCTAATGTATTTTTGTAGTAAAACTTGTCAGCTTGTGTAGTTTTAGTCAATTCTTACTGTAAATGTTACTAATGTCTAATGTAATCTTGTAGTAAAACTTGTCAGCTTGTGTAGGTATAGTCTATTCTTACTGTAAATGTTACTAATGTCTAATGTAATCTTGTAGTAAAACTTGTCAGCTTGTGTAGTTATAGTCTATTCTTACTGTAAATGTTACTAATGTCTAATGTAATCTCGTAGTAAAACTTGTCAGCTTGTGTAGTTATAGTCTATTCTTACTGTAAATGTTACTAATGTCTAATGTAATCTTGTAGTAAAACTTGTCAGCTTGTGTAGTAATAGTCTATTCTTACTGTAAATGTTACTAATGTCTAATGTAATCTTGTAGTAAAACTTGTCAGCTTGTGTAGTAATAGTCTATTCTTACTGTAAATGTTACTAATGTCTAATGTAATCTTGTAGTAAAACTTGTCAGCTTGTGTAGTAATAGTCTATTCTTACTGTAAATGTTACTAATGTCTAATGTAATCTTGTAGTAAAACATGTCAGCTTGTGTAGGTATAGTCTATTCTTACTGTAAATGTTACTAATGTCTAATGTAATCTTGTAGTAAAACTTGTCAGCTTGTGTAGTAATAGTCTATTCTTACTGTAAATGTTACTAATGTCTAATGTAATCTTGTAGTAAAACATGTCAGCTTGTGTAGGTATAGTCAATTCTTACAGTAAATATTACTAATGTCTAATGTAATCTTGTAGTTAAACTTGTCAGCTTGTGTAGTTATAGTCTATTCTTACTGTAAATGTTACTAATGTCTAATGTAATCTTGTAGTAAAACTTGTCCGCTTGTGTAGTTATAGTCAATTCTTACTGTAAATGTTACTAATGTCTAATGTAATCTTGTAGTAAAACTTGTCTGCTTGTGTAGTTATAGTCTATTCTTTCCGTAAATGTTACTAGTATCTAATGTAATCTTGTAGTAAAACTTGTCAGCTTGTGTAGTTATAGTCTATTCTTACTGTAAATGTTTTTGTAAATAGTGTATATAGTCTGTTGTGGTGAGGATCGTAAATCATGTTGTTCAAACCGTCTGATCCAATCCTATAATAAATTATGCTTAAACTAACTGACGTCGTCTTTGGATCCACTAAGTTATTAAAAATGACTCGTTAACTTAGACGTTGGTTTGACCAGCATTTGAACACTCAGATTACTAACCAGTGACAATTGACTACAACATTACACGTAATCCAAAGATCACTGGTTCAATCCTAACACCAACCCTGATTTTTTTCCTTTCCTTCCTCCATCTTGTCATATTACAAACAGCTAAGAAGTGATAATTACTACAATAACAATGAATTTTTTTTCTGGGTAGCACAATTATCGGAATTCATCAGATTGAAAACTTATTTCTAACTAATCTAATCTAGTCTAAAAAAAACAATATTTTGTTTGTTTTGCTTTTACTGCTGTTATACACAGATCTTAAAAGGGCTAGCACAAAATACAAAAAAACCTTAACAGCAGGTAAAATTAGGATTTAATCTTCTTCTTCTTCTTCTTCTTCTTCTTCCCAGCTTTTAGCAATGCGGGGTCGCTGTTGTGAATGAGTCTTCTCCATGCATTCCTGTTGTTGACCATCTCTTCATTTATGTCTTCCCTTCCCACATGATCTTCACCGACTCTTCTTTTCAGGTGTCCATACCATCGCAATCTTGCGAGGCTTCCACTACTTTTACTGTTCCTCTGATATCATTATTTCTAATTTTATCTCTTCTTGTTATTCCCACCATCCATCTCAACACCCTCATCTCCACCACACCCATTTTCTTCTCTTCGGTCTTCTTTAGAGAAGCTGCTTCCAGCCCATAGATTAGAGCGGGTCTGACCACTTCTTTGTGGACTTTACCTTTAAGTCTCACTGACTCAGTCATAGAAGGTTTTGGCGCAGTTTTTACAGGCGGATGCCCTTCCTGACCCTAACCCTACCTATTTATCCGGGCTTGGGACCGGCACTGAGTTGGGCTAGCTTGCCCCCCCCCCAGGGGCTAGGTTTAAGATTAGGATTTAATATGCTGCATTATTTATAGCAAGCATGTAAGTGAAGGCACAATATCTCTTAAGACCAATTTTCATTAATTGAACATAGGCGTGCCTCTAAATATGTGTTGGTCAAAAGCTAATATGAATTCATTCAGCCAAAAAGATAATCTAAAATACTCGTAAAGAAATTGACCAGTTTGAATGATAAAGCATACAGCTGCTACCATCAGAAAAATTGGCGAATCCAAATCAGCAGTAAGTTTCATTTTTCGAGAGATGTTACAGACAAAAATGCGGACGCAAAACAAAAACGATGATGATGATAATGATGATGATGATGATTATGATGATGATGTTGATAATGGCAATAAATTTCTGAAGAAATAAAAACACTACAAGATCATTATTTGTTGCAGTAGTGATGTCCCCTACCGGACAATGCAGCTTCTGTGCATTCACGTTTGCACCCTTGAGACCGAAACTGACCACCGATAGCTTGAAAATTCTGACCATGGTCATTTTAATAGGCATAATACTCATCGCTTTGATCAACATCCATCACAACTACAGGAGGAAGAGACAACAGCAGAATCGTAACACGACAACCTTGTCCAAAGACGCAGAGGAAGACTTCCGGAAAAGGAGGACACGTACTATGAATGCGTGCTGGGACATGTACGGGCCGGTACCTCCCCCAATGACATCCACAAACTGGAGGTACCTTATCGTAAATGATAAACACAAACTTATTTACTGCGCCGTGCCAAAAGTAGCCAGTACCGGATGGAAACGGATCATGACGGTTCTGACGTACGGCAACTACGTGAAGGATGTTGCGGATTTGGGACTCATGCAGACCAAGTTTGTAGAACTGCCAAGGATGTCGCAATACAATGCGACACAACAGAAGTACAGGATAGACAATTATTACAAGATCATGTTTATCAGGCATCCTCTGGAAAGACTCGTGTCGGCTCACAGGGACAAGGTCGTCCAAGGCATTGCAGACACTTTCAAGACCAACCAAAGAGCAAGAAAGAAGTACAAACAGCGTAGAAACGTATCCGGTAATATCACTTCCTTCCGGGAGTTTCTGCAGTTCCTCTTGGAGCCGGATTCCTATCTGAGAGCCAACAGAATTAACGAACGTTGGGAACCATACGAACACCTGTGTAATCCGTGCCACATGGATTACGACTTCATCGGAGAATTGCGGACTCTACAGAGAGACACAGATTTTATAATAAACGACAGAAGCCTGCCTGGTGTGACGCTGGTAGACAACAACGACCCAAATAAGATGCAAGAGAGGAATGCTCATCGGTTATTTTGGAGCGCTTACAAGAATATCTCAAGAAGTTTAATCCACAGGGTGTGTGAACGTTATAAACATGATTTGTACATGTTCGGATACACATGCTGATAGTTGTGTATAAAAATAGAACTAGCTCAGAGATGAGAACCTGATTTTGACAATTAGAAATGATGTTTCTCTTTAAACAGGCACATTTGTGAAGAGGATTTCAGCACATTCAGGTTGCAAAGTAAAACCTTGTCTGTGGAAGTTGGAATTGTACATTATAATTAGGTGCTGCCATCTATGGGCTAATCCTGTTACATTCTACCAGCTGACTTACCCCCAGTATAATTGTATGGTCCAGTGAATGCATATTCACTGGTTCTCTCCCTATTTTAAAGTAATGGTTGTTGTGAAGCCTGTGCAAGTCTGCATAGGTCACCTATACCTATATATACTGACTGGTTTTGCTTTCTAGTCACTCTCACTCTCAGTGTTCAGTGCAGTAGTCATGCTACTCATGTGTCTGTAGTTTAATAAACACTTTTCTGTTGGGTGCAGTGCAAATATGTATTATAGATTTTTTATTCTTGTTCATACTTCTGTGCCTAAACTCAATCATAACAAAGTGAGTGATTTACAACTTCAAACATGACTTTTACATTGTCCATAGAATGTTCCAGTTTTTATAATGGCTGCGTCTAGTCGCTTCATCTCCAGTAGACACTGATCTCGTTATGGCAAGTTGTGTAAGAAATAGTTACTTAAGAAAACAATACGAAAAAGATAAGAAATGTTGATTTCAGTTGTCATGACAACACTTCAAAGCAGCGGGTGTTACTAGGTGTACTGATACTACAATTATTTTGTAAAATAATTGTAAACTAATGACCATATTTGTGCCTCTGGTCACAAAGCTGATTTTAATAATTTCAGCATTGTGGCCAGAGCTACAAATAACTGGGACTTATTAATAAAAGAAAGTTTATCTATATATCCTAATAAGACTTCTCTTAATGTAGAAGACAGTTCAATTCCTTCAACTTTATTTCTAAACACTCAGCTATTTGTTACTGTATCAATTTCTTGTCTACAGGTTTGCTTAATCATTACCTATTAGACTTTTTGTAAATACATAATTAGTGCATAATTTACTGTATCAATTTCTTGTCTACTGGTCTGCTTAATCATTTACCTATTAGACTTTTTGTAAATATATAATCAGTGCATAATTTACTGTATCAATTTCTTGTCTACTGGTCTGCTTAATCATTTACCTATTAGACTTTTTGTAAATATATAATTAGTGCATAATTTACTGTATCAATTTCTTTTCTACAGGTCTGCTTAATCATTACCTATTTGGCTTTTTGTAAATACATAATTAGTGCATGATTTACAGTATCAATTTCTTTTCTACAGGTCTGCTTAATCATTACCTATTTGGCTTTTTGTAAATACATAATTAGTGCATGATTTACAGTATCAATTTCTTTTCTACAGGTCTGCTTAATCATTACCTATTTGGCTTTTTGTAAATATATAATTAGTGCATAATTTACAGTATCAATTTCCTTTCTACTGCTCTGCTTATTCATTTCCTATTTGGCTTTTGTTAAATACCTAATTGATGCATAATGTTCTAAACTGTAGAATCTGCCTATACAAACTGATTGTATATTTGTAAATATAGCACTGGTGATGACAGCAGTAGTCTATCGAAACATATGGCATGATTTTAACTATGCAAAGTAAAAGCTTTAATATAATTGTGTTGTCTTAACTATAATTGTGAACTATTTTTCATAACAAACAAAAATAAGATGTATGATTCTTATTGTACAGGTACAGTCAACTTCGGATATAAGTGACATCTCCGGACCAGAAAAAACCGTCCCTTACATCCGATGTCCCTTATAGCTGAAGTTGAGTCAGACCGAGGATGTATCTAGACCTGTACTTTTCTGTACTTTTACCCATATTTTCATGGATTATTGCTACACATTCAGTGCAAACGGTATGTAGGAAGCTCCTTCAGTGATGCGAGATGTATGTGACCACGGAAACCGAGCTGTTCGAAGGCAGAGTTTGCAAAAAATTGACGTTAAGTTAAAAATCGATCAATTTCGCTTTGATTATAGGGTCCCTTATATAGAGGTAATTTACCTGGGTTTCTGTTATGCGGGACCTGAAGATATCATCCCTTATATAGAGGTAATTTACCTGGGTTTCTGTTAAGCGGGACCTGAAGATATCGTCCCTTATATTCGAGGTAATTTACCCGGGTTTCTGTTATGCGGGACCTGAAGATATCGTCCCTTATATCCGAGTATGTTATATACAAAGATTTTTACATATGAAAAATCGGGACCGATGTTGGTGGTCCCTTATAAGCGAGTACGTTGTACCCGAGGTTGACTGTATGCTTATTGTACTGAGAAGTGTTAACTCCTTTGTCTTTCTTTAGTAAATGTACTGTACAGGCTTGATTATATACGTACAATATATATATATACAAATCTCTGCTGCAAAGATTTCGCCTACGAATGGAGCCTATGTAACATGTTTTGATAACTCATTGCAGCAAAAGTGTCGCTAACCACTACATGACAGGCAGGAAGAAACAGCACAGTGGACATGGTGCTGAAATTGGCGAAATGGATGAGACTTGCCTTGACAGTGATGCTCTTGGTCATCATGGTAATGATAGCGGCACACGTAATGTCGGTAAATGACAGTCGTTCCACGGAGGCACTAGACGAGAGCATTGACAAATCATCCGAGTATTTAGCTGCTGAAGAAGAGATCAGAAAAACGCGAGTCCATGCCATAGACGCTTGTTGGAAGCTGTGGCACGAAAAGCCACCGAAAATGTCCAAGATACAATATCATCATCTGCTAGTGAACGACAAGCGAAGGATCATATTCTGTTTTGTTCCACAAGTTGCCAGCGCGAAATGGAGACGAATCATGGCAAGCGAAAGTTCTCATGCGGGAAATACGAGTCCAAATCGGACGCAATTTGTTCGACTTCAAACCCTGATGAATTACAACCAGAAGGAACGTAATAGCAGGATGGACACGTATCGCAGGGTCATGTTCGTTAGACATCCGTTAGAACGAGTTGTGTTCGCATGGAGAGACGCAATGAAAAACATCAATAAAAGCGAAGCAAACAATCAGAAGACAAGAGATGATAGAGTCGATGGTTCAAAACCCGTGCAGTTTAACGAATTCGTGCAACGTGTTTTAAATTCTGAATCGGACATGGTGAAGAATCCGCACCAGAAGGCAAGCGTACATTTGGAATCGTTTGAGAAGTCGTGTAATCCGTGTCAAATGGACTACGATTATATAGGCAACGCAAATGCTTTCAGAAGAGATTCGCGTGTCATCATCAGTAAATTAGACCTCGGTGACGATCACTTATCAATGTTTGGGAAAAATGAGGCGGCAAAACCAAACAACAGAGCAGTCGGTTACTGGGACTACTACAAGGACGTTCCATCGGGAACGGTGAACAGGTTATGTGACAGATACAAAAATGATATGATCATGTTTAATTATAAATGTGTTCCGCCTTAATTTTACGTGATTTTAAGCTAATAAACTTTGTAACAAGAATTCAATTAAAAGAGTAACATAACAGACATGTTAAACCAGTGATTTGTTGTTACGTACACAATAAACAGAGTAGATTGCTTGCAGCTGCACGTACTGCACGTCAAGGTAGTGGTCGTTTAAATAGTACACGTCAAAAGCGAATATACTTTGTCTGTCATGTAGATAGCTTGCAGCAGCACATACTGCACATCAAGGAAGTGGTCGTTTAAATAGTACCCGTGAAAAGCGAATATACTTTGCCTGTCACGTAGATTGCTTGCAGCAGCACATACTGCACGTCAAGGTAGTGGTCGTTTAAATAGTACACGTCAAAAGCGAATATACTTTGCCTGTCACGTAGATTGCTTGCAGCAGCACATACTGCACATCAAGGTAGTGGTCGTTTAAATAGTACCCGTGAAAAGCGAATATACTTTGTCTGTCATGTAGATCGCTTGCAGCAGCACATACTGCACGTCAAGGTAGTGGTCGTTTGAATAGTACCCGTGAAAAGCGAATATACTTTGCCTGTCACGTAGATTGCTTGCAGCAGCACATACTGCACGTCAAGGTAGTGGTCGTTTAAATAGTACCCGTGAAAAGCGAATATACTTTGCCTGTCACGTTTTTCAAATTTATAACTATCCATAGTACATTCACTTTTCTCGGTAAGTCGCTAAAATAGTTGTTATTTTATGCAACTTTGATTTACGTGTTTCTTTTTGCAACATGTCATGAGCTTAGAGGACTTAGTTCAACTTCAGGACTCGGACCCCATGCAGAAGATTTCAGAGTGACTTGATTTCAAAGATAGTAAGCTCATTCCACATTTCCATACCCAAAGGAGTTAAAGGCATTTCACGAAAGGGAAAAAGCGTTGTCACATTTGTTTCCTCCAGTGGTGGTTCCTAGTTAAAATTGCCGGGATCGCTGCTTCAGAAAATGTTTAGCCATTGTTTTAATACTGTGTAAAACGTAACAAACATACGTAATTTTAATGTTGTATTTTGTAATTGTAATTCAGGGATGAGAATGACAAATCGCAAAATACTCTGAAACAGGCCGGGAGTTTTGGGGCCATCTAGGCCTCCAATGGGGCTGAAGGACAAAGCCCCCCTAGAGCCAGCAACAAATTGCAATTTTGTGACCATAGAGAGCCTCCTCTAAGTGGACTTAAAATATCAATTACCTTGTTTCATGCACAATTTAAAATACCCAACTATCAAGGATACATGATACCTAATTGTTTCAAAAACGCCTAACTACTGGCCGCTCCTATGCAAAAGTATATAAAAACTGTCTGTAATTGACTCAAATAACTGCGCACAATTGATTCTATATTTTTATACATAGAGATCTACACGTGGTTACACTGATGTACGTGATGTAAACAAAGTGACGACCTGCCAACTAGCGGTCAGCTTGTGAAATAATGTACTGGGTCCATAAAAATTTCCTCAACGAATTTACGCGATTTACAAAAATGGCACTACTGGTTTTCCAAAACCTCGGAATTCTGCGTATCCGCGGAAAATTGAGTCCCTGGTAATTTTAAACAAACAAACATACGAAGTTTTATACATAAACTTGATAAAATTCTAAACAAAAAATATTTTTTGCTTATTAGCAGCCCAAAAGGTGGCAGTTCAAGCTTGATCCATTCATAGTAAGCTCGTGACAACTGACAACAAACTGTGTGAGCGACAGTACTTTTTCTACCTGGGCCCAGACATGTGCACATGGCCGCATGCATACAACAACCAAACACAACACTGTGCTGAGCTGTGAAGCAAACAGTACTACTCTCACGTGCTCCGGTTCCGTGCAAATACAAAAAAGAACTAAAGAAAAAATATTATATTGAATATTATCTATAATATTGAGTGAAAATAGGGGGTGCTGAAGTTTCACATTACCTATGCATGAGCCGCCACTGGTTTGCTCTAAATATGTGAGCATTCCCGTAATCCAAGAGTCATTGTACTACACCACACAATCAAATCAAGTATACATGAAAGTAATCACTACAAAGAGTGTAAACAACGGATCGGCATCATAATAAAGACATAAACAACATACTTTGGTTTTGTGCTGCTGGTGAAAAACCAATCTCTGCTGACTCGACACGCGGACTTCTCCGAAATTCCTGGGATCAAACGGTCCGTATAAGTGGATGCTTGGTCAACCATCCGTGTCATCGTATCCCTCCTCGGTGAGCTCTTGGCGGATATTAGAACTTCTTCGTTTTCTTCTCCTTCGTTATTAGCGTGAACTTCGCTTATTTGTCCTTCATTTTTCCGCACTGCTAACGCCTCTGCGTCGCTGTCCGCGCACGCGGTCATTTGAGGGTGATTTTTTTCCGACGCGGACGAATCGGTTTCGTTAACGTTATCGGCGTCGCGAGGTTTATGGAAACGCAAGTTGTCGCACTCGTCCGAATAGTTTAACAGGAAATCCTCGCTGTCCATCGTTAAGTCAAAACAGACGTTTTCTTCCCTGTAAACGACAGTAGAAAAATTAGTCACAAACATAATAAAATTAACGTATGTTTACAAAAGTACGTTTACAAAAGTACAAAAATGTGAAAAAAGTCTTTACACAATGTACATTAAATAAATTTCTTACTAAACAAGCTGACAATTTTGCATTACTATTTACTTATTCTAAATATATATCCAATATTTATAATCAATGTATAATCAATTTACTATAAGATCATTTTGGGTTAGTTCTTTTACAATATCTATATACATTTTAATTACATTAGTGTCTCTCTTTGTGTAAATGTTTCGAATGTCATTATTTTCTAAGCTGCGTTCGAGATTCACTCTTATATCTTGTCTAATCAATGGTAACGCACAATGAAAAATGAAATGTTCTGGGGTTTGACTGCCCAAACCGCAAACACACAGATCTGAATCAGTTATACCTATCCTGTATTTAAATGATTTGCAACCTCTTCCAAGTAGAAGAGCTGACACACTTGTTTCTATAAATGTGTCATATTTACTGACGGGTATATCTAATGGTGTTGTAAATACAGGAATTAACTCTCGTGGATTACCGGTCAACTGGTTTACATGTTGTATTTTTCAACTCCATAAAACTTTGATGTATTTGTCCACTTCATTTTTATTATATTTGACGTTTGTGTTGTCCAAATTACCGACCGTCAACGTATCATTACGGGCAATTTCTACACCTTTTGTAATCTTTAAAAAATTTAACTTTTTTATGTGATTAGCCAAAAAATGATAAAAGTATTGGCCCAGATTCCGCAGCTGATCAATAAGTTGAATTTCACACCTAACTACATCATCCTCTGGTTTATCTAATGCTTTCATTGGCCCAGATTACGCAGCTGATCAATAAGTTGAATTTCACACCTAACTACATCTTCCTCTGGTTTATCTAATGCTTTCATTGGCCCAGATTACGCAGCTGACCAATAAGTTGAATTTCACACCTAACTACATCATCCTCTGGTTTATCTAATGCTTTCATTGGCCCAGATTACGCAGCTGATGAATAAGTTGAATTTCACACCTAACTACATCATCCTCTGGTTTATCTAATGCTTTCATTGGCCCAGATTACGCAGCTGATCAATAAGTTGAATTTCACACCTAACTGCATCATCCTCTGGTTTATCTAATGCTTTCATCGGCCCAGATTACGCAGCTGCTCAGTAAGTTGAATTTCACACCTAACTACATCATCCTCTGGTTTATCTAATGCTTTCATTGGGCCAGATTACGCAGCTGATCAATAAGTTGAATTTCACACCTAACTACATCATCCTCTGGTTTATCTAATGCTTTCATTGGCCCAGATTACGCAGCTGATCAATAAGTTGAATTTCACACCTAACTACATCATCCTCTGGTTTATCTAATGCTTTCATTGGCCCAGATTACGCAGCTGATGAATAAGTTGAATTTCACACCTAACTACATCATCCTCTGGTTTATCTAACGCTTTCATTGGCCCAGAGTATGCAGTTAATGAATAAGTTGAATTTCACACCTAACTACATCATCCTCTGGTTTATCTAATGCTTTCATTGGCCCAGATTATGCAGCTGATGAATAAGTTGAATTTCACACCTAACTACATCATCCTCTGGTTTATCTAATGCTTTCATTGGCCCAGATTCAGCAGCTGATGAATAAGTTGAATTTCACACCTAACTACATCATCCTCTGGTTTATCTAATGCTTTCATTGGCCCAGATTAAGCAGCTGATGAATAAGTTGAATTTCACACCTAACTACATCATCCTCTGGTTTATCTAATGCTTTCATTGGCCCAGATTACGCAGCTGATGAATAAGTTGAATTTCGCACCTAACTACATATTCCTCTGGTTTATCTAATGCTTTCATTAAAAATTTGCTGACAATAGACGAGTACAGTATATCGATTGGGGGTAAACCACATATTAATTCTAATTCAGTTTTAGGCGGATTGTATTTAACGCCAACGGCTGTTTTGAGTATATTGTTACGAAGGCAGATTATGACCAACCCCCTAATGTTAGTAATGGGTATGGTTGAGAAGCCCAGTAATGCAAATGTACCTGTATAAAACAGAATGCATGCCGTAATTTGACGATTCCAACCTGGCCTTTCTGTCTGTAAAGGTGAATGCTGTAGGTTTGCTGATTTTTATACCAAAGTCTGTTCACATGTCATTCTTTTGGAGTTACCGGTTGTGCAATAAAGTTTAAATTAAGCTCGCATTCCGTATCTTTTTACTTTTCTCGTCTGCTGTAAAGTATTTCAGAACTTGTATGCCGCTCTATACATCCTGAGACGGATCCGCACTGGAACCCGGATCCGTTACACTGGTGTCAGAAGTGGGATACATTCTGAGGAGACGGATCCGCACTGGGACCGGATCCGTTACAATATCATATATAAGGTCGTCGAAAGCCTGTAGTTTCGAATCTAGCCAGGATGTAGCGGCATACAATACTAACTATTCCAACAAAGAATTAAGCCAACTAATTAGGAGGAGAAGGACATTACCCGGGTTTTACGTTGATGTTGTCCTGAAGATGTTGACCACCAGGTGACTTCCATGCCAAAACCTTGCCTTGTCTCCTCTCCGGAACCACACCTAGAAGAGTCAATGAAGCTCATTCATCAACATTAATCAGTCAAGACTAGATCAAACTGACCAGTTAAAGCACAAGTCAACACTTTTCATAAACAAAGCTCAAAAAATTCGTCTTACTGAATGTTTTGAAGAAATGCGAAAAAAAACAATGGCGGACTTTAACAGTGATTTTTTCAAAGTTGTTTTTCAGTGTGCAGCCTGCACCTCAACTTCAATGTGGATTATCTCAACTTAGAAACAACATAGAGAGATGAACTTGGTATCAAAATTTTCCTCATGAAATGGAGATTCAGGATATGTGAATAAGTAGAAAAGCTTAATTGCTGACTTATAGACGATGTTGCTATGCAAGCACACATATGTTACTAAAATAATGACATACTCATAACGACTCATTAATAACCACAGGTACACTTACCTAATGACCTTGCTGCCTCTGAATCATGATATTTAGCACCTAGGTTGTCACCATCAACAGCAATGAGAATATCATCAAAATCATCATCATCAATATCATCCCAGTCGTCCAAACCAAAAGTGCCAAGTGAAAAATCAACTTCAGATGGTGAACTGCTAGAAAAGACAAAGATTGAATGAAATTCCGTAATGCCAATTCTAAGACGATGTTGTTGCCTTTAGCCAAGAAACCACAGCTAATGTACTTTATCTTGATGTCAGGAAACCACAGTTAATGTCCTTTATCTTGATGCCAAGTAAGCATGGTTAATGTCCTTTATCTTGGTGCCAAGAAACCACAGTTAATGTCCTGTATCTTGATGCCAAGAAACCACAGTAATGTCCTTTATCTTGATGCCAAGAAACCACGGTTAATGTCCTTTATCTTGAACGTCAAAAACCATGGTTAATGTCCTTTATCTTGAACGCTAAGAAACCACAGCTAATGTCCTTTATCTTGTTGCCAAGAAACCACAGCTAATGTCCTTTATCTTGACACCAAGAAACCATGGTCAATGTCCTTTATCTTGATGCCAAGAAACCATGGTCAATATCCTTTATCTTGAATGCTAAGAAACCACAGCTAATGTCCTTTATCTTGATGCCAAGCAACCACAGCTAATGTCCTTTATCTTGATGCCAAGCAACCACAGCTAATGTCCTTTATCTTGATGCCAAGAAACCACGGTTAATGTCCTTTATCTTGAACGCCAAAAGCCATGGTTAATGTCCTTTATCTTGAACGCTAAGAAACCACAGCTAATGTCCTTTATCTTGTTGCCAAGAAATCACAGCTAATGTCCTTTATCTTGACACCAAGAAACCATGGTCAATGTCCTTTATCTTGATGCCAAGAAACCATGGTCAATATCCTTTATCTTGAATGCTAAGAAACCACAGCTAATGTCCTTTATCTTGATGCCAAGCAACCACAGCTAATGTCCTTTATCTTGATGCCAAGCAACCACAGCTAATGTCCTTTATCTTGATGCCAAGAAACCACGGTTAATGTCCTTTATCTTGAACGCCAAAAGCCATGGTTAATGTCCTTTATCTTGAACGCTAAGAAACCACAGCTAATGTCCTTTATCTTGTTGCCAAGAAATCACAGCTAATGTCCTTTATCTTGACACCAAGAAACCATGGTCAATGTCCTTTATCTTGATGCCAAGAAACCATGGTCAATATCCTTTATCTTGAATGCTAAGAAACAACAGCTAATGTCCTTTATCTTGATGCCAAGCAACCACAGCTAATGTCCTTTATCTTGATGCCAAGAACACCTCAGTTAATGTCCTTTATCTTGATGCCAAGAAACCACAGTAAAGTCCTTTATCTTATGTCTTAATGTTTGTCGGGATGGAAAGAGGAGTGATTATCGCACTTAGCTACCAAAGCCAAGGTTCCGAGTTCAAATCACGCTTTGGGTTTTACGAGTCATTATTCGTTTACTGCACGAATAAGGCTTTCTAGCCACCTACCTAGGCCTGATCAGTCTTAGCACTCTTAACTGAGTACCTGATCTTGCACTGAGGATTTCGCAAACAATAGTTATAAAATTGAGCCTTAAAATGAAGAGACGACAGCATATTTTTGAAAGTGCTTATTCTCGTTCACTGAATTCGCTTGTTGAATACATAGGAAGTGCATTTCTCAATGAAACCTCAACATTTAACTATTCAGTCTGTCACCCACGGGTCAAAGGTCAGCCAATCTAGGCATAAGTTATACCATTCAGTTTGTCTCAGTGAGACGTTTCATCTGAGACACAACAACCTACTTTTGGTAGACCCTGGAAGGCATTTGCCTCCTCGACCCCTAGTTTGCCCCTGTGTAACAGGTTAATCATACACACTGTCACCTATGCCATTCAATTCGCCTCATCACGACCTTTCATTTGGTATGCTACGCGGTACTATTCATGCACACTCGGTGCACCTGTTCCCCCCGACCCCCATTTTTTGGTTTTTGCCCCCCCCCCGCGGAAAATTGTCCTAAATGCGCATGTCCCATATTTTGTGGTGTGCAAGGCTAGGACACCACTAGCAATACGCCAAACTACGGGAGCAGATGGATCCTAAAGAAAAATAAAGGCCCTAGCTCTCAGCATGTAAAAGGTCACCCAATTCCCAAAATAGTAATAATAATAATAATAATAATAATAATAATAATAATAATAATAATAATAATAATAACAGTAATAATAATTTTAATGCCCGAAATTCATATAAAAATATGTCGTATATACATTCAAAATTCACACAATGATGCACGATCACGCATACAATTAAGTGCTTAAAAGATCAACACTACTACATTATACAGACACAGATTAAAATAACAAAGTTTAAAAGCTTCGACGAATAAAAATGTTTCAATTTGACGTTTAAAAACAGCAATACTTCTGTCTAAATGGATTGCAGTAGTGCGTTTTTTCATCAGTACTGTCTAACCTGTTGTTGGCATCCTTCTGTCTTGGAAGACAATGGAGTGTGCGCCAAGAGAGTCAGTTATTGATCACATTGATGGAGCTGCAGCGTCGACTGTGGCTGAGCGGTGCGATCCTTGAACGTCTCCTGGGCGCACGCCTGGGCAAGGTGTATGGAGATCCTGAGTTGCCCAGACAACAGGAACCCCCTCTCTTCTTCCCTGGTGTAGTCCAAAGGAAAGTGGAGCGATACGTTTGGCACCAGGTTGGCTGCAGGAGCTGCCGGAGTCAGTGAGCATGCTGCACTGGTCCGCCTTCGGAGCTCTACTCGTGATTTGGAAGGTTTACTCCTCTACACATGGCCGTTGGGTCGCTTGACCTCCTCCGCCCTCTAGCCATTGGCTGCTTGTGCAGCTCCTCCGCCTAGTGTCGAGATACAGTGTGGGCATCCCGCAAGCCTACGGCACCTGGCATTCCTAGGCGGTCACCCATCGAAGTACTAACCAGGCTCTACGTTGCTTAACTTCAGTGATCAGGCGAGAACCGGTGTTTTCAACGTGATTTGGCCGTCTAACCTGTAAACTCTGTATTAACAAACTTCGAATCATCATACCTGCAGGTATATTTTGACTGTTTTGCATCACTTTGCTTATCTATCTGATTATTCGGAAACTTCCCACGGTGAAAACCTGTTAAATTTAAAAAAAATATATAGCAAATTGCCACTTTGACAGCAACACATAAATAGGCAACTTTGCATTTTGTTTGTTAAAGCAACATTTGTTTATTTAATCTTATTTCGCGTTTATTTCAATATATAACAAGTACCGTAGTACAGCAAACAAAAACTTAAAAAATAGAAATAGTGATCTAAAAATAAAGTCATTATTTACAAGACAAACAAAAATAAATATTTACACAAATAACAGAGGATTCGTGAGCTAAATGTTTTTAAACAGGGTTAGAAAGTGTATATTACCAATGGGCAGATTTTTAAAAATGACATGAGCCTTACAAATAAAACTGCGTATGACTATTGTATGTCAAGCTGCAAAGATGTTTAGATAAAAAGCCCAAATGTACTGCAAATTTTAAAACAATTTATAAAGTATTTTTGTGTATGTTTTTTTTCAATCAACAGCATTTTTTGCAATCATAGTTGCATTTATTCACAGACAAGAACTACATTCGAGCAAGTTTGCCCTTTTTGCTTTTCAAGAACTGTTTTGCAAATACCTGTGAGTTCTGCGACATCGCACGAATCAAACGAATTCAAGTCTTTGTCAAAACCTTGAGCCAACATCTTCCGGTGTTGCCAAAAATTATCCAATTCCTCCCAGCCGGAAGATGCATTCGCGGTACCGCTCCGATCAACTACAATCGAGGGTGTGGGTTGGGGAATTTGACGAGGGTGGATGCGTGGTTTAAGTGCGCACGATAAGTTAACAGTGGGCGTAGGACGTGCACCCGATTTGAGGTTTGTGTTAGCACTCTGCAATGACTTAAGCGATTCTACCTTATTCTTTGGATTGTAAGCATACTGTTCCAAGTTGACTGATTTAAGTTGATTGTTTGCCTGTCGTGAAAAAAAACAATAGCATTAGAATTATACAGATGTCTTAGAAAAATAGGCACTTAATAAGTGGCACTAATCCATACACTACTCAGGTCTAAGATTATTCGAACGAATAGATTCAGTTGATTCTAACAGATTTGGCATCCATTATAATAAACTTATTGAAAATATGAATGAAACACGGATTATATTTGGGGACTGCTTCAAATGTGGATTAAAACGCACACATAGGGTACATCTAGCGGGCTGCTGATTTGTTACATAAGATGTAGTGAGTAAGAAGAAGACGCCACCTGGAGTGTTTACCTTGAATCGTTTCAAACCAGGAGTGTCTGGCAGGTTCTTTCTCTTTGAATGCATCTGATCAAGGTGTCTCTGCAGCATGGAAGTCCTATAACTTCCTCCTTTATCTTGCAGAACACCTGTCTTGCAACAAAGGTGTCCACATGCTAGCTTCTTAGCACACCTGTGAGCGCACTGTCGACCGCAATTAACGTCTATACCTGTGTGAAATAAGATGAAATCTCTTTGTACAAACACATTTCACCTGCATAAGAAAGTGAGAACTACAAGAAATCAAAAAGAGTTATTAAAAGACAAAATTTTCATTTCACAATAAATTTTTCACTGCTACCCGCTTTTATCACAATCCTTTTATGACTAATACACTTGGTAACCATCCAACTTTTGGCAGCTAACTTTTTTTGCCTCTTCATTTCTAAGTTTAAAAAAATTACCTATTATTAATATGACAAACAAATGCACTCGTATCTCGGTTTGCCGGACAAACGCGAGGAAACGTCGGTCCGACTTTCTCGATTGTCCGTATTTACCGATACTAAACTAATACAATAGCAGCTGTGCATTAGACTCATGGTAATGTAGAATCAATCGCCTAAAAAACGTCTAGTACGGGCAGCTACTATGCAAAAGTATATAAAAACTGACGGCAATTAACTTAAATAACTCCGCATAATTGACTCTATATTTTTATATTCAGAGATATGCACGTGGTTACACTGATGTAATGATGTAAACAAAGTGACGGCCTAGCAACTGTAGGTCAGCTCAAGAAACAACGGGCTATGTCCGTAGTATACAGGCCTTTTTAATGGTCCAGATATTGTCCGATTCGTCCGATGTCCATAACAGCAAGGTGCGGCAAACCGAGACATGAGTTTATATTGTAACGAAACCAGGTGGCGCTGATACGCATTGTCCATGTGAATTTACAGAAAATCATCAGACAAATGCACAGGAACAGCAAAAATTTGATTATAAACTGCCAGATTGCTCTTCCCGCATCCTCCATGCCAGTGGAACAGGTGCTGAGATGATAAAAAGCAGCTACCAGACAACCCAGCGTACTAATAGAGGCCAGTATGTAATGGCTTCACAATGGACAGAACTATTACAGTGCAGGGGTGGGGATGTAAGCGAATGGCATTTTGCCGTCGTTACAATATAATAGCCATCAGATAGTTTTGGTGTGTATTGTGAAGTAACTATACAAGCGCAACGGTCTCCATCATTGTTCCGTGAAAGTTTAAAAATTCTAAATGTCGTTTGATTTAATAAAAAGCACCAGGAAGGAAAGAAATACAGCAAAATACACTTAGGAAGGCACACTGGACAAAAGAATTGTTTTACTATTACAAAATATCCATTAAAGGAAAAGCACACCCAATGTCAAACTATAGCTCAAAATAATCTACTTTGTAAACTAGTGGAAGAGAACGTACTATTACTTTCAAAAATGGCTTACGTGAAAGAACCACAAAAATGTAATTTTGTATTTGCACGGCTAGTTCTTCATTATTGTACGCATTTCGCTATTTGCTAGTTAGATGGGCAGTAACGCCTGCTTCTCGGTAATGTGTTGTACAAAAAACAGGTGCTGTACCTCTCAGTTCAAAGGTGTTCAGTTGTGATGTATGGACAAACGAATTGTTTTTCTATTACAAAATATCCATTAAAGGAAAAGCACACCCAATGTCAAAACTATCTACTCTGTAAACTAGTGGAAGAGAACATACTATTTCTTTCAAAAATAACTTACGTGAAAGAACCACAAAAATGTAACTTTGTACAAAAAACAGGTGCTGTACCTCTCAGTTCAAAGGTGTTCAGTTGTGATGTATGGACAAACGAATTGTTTTACTATTACAAAATATCCATTAAAGGAAAAGCAGACCCAATGTCAAAACTATCTACTCTGTAAACTAGTGGAAGAGAACATACTATTCTTTCAAAAATGACTTACGTGAAAGAACCAGAAAAATGTAATTTTGCATTTGCACGGCTAGTTCTTCATTATTGTACGCATTTCGTTATTTGCTAGTTAGATGGGCAGTAACGCCTGCTTCTCGGTAATGCGTTGCACAAAAAACAGGCGCTGCACCTCTAAGTTCAAAGGTGTTCAGTTGTGATGTAGTGCACACGTTTGGGAGCTCATGCGTGAGCACAGCGATAAACTTGAAATTTAAATTTTTAAACTTAAAATTTGCCAGTTTTAGTACAACACACGGAATATCTTACAGCAGCACCGAACTCCAATTTTCGCTTTCGCAAACACGTGCAACACACTCGCGGAATGTTTGTGTTTTTGAAAGTTGCGTTAGTTTGTGATGTCATCAAAAGTAGGGCTTGCTCGCTGTTAGTTAAGATTTTAATCTACTAATTAATTATTAGAAAGGTTTTATAGGTGTTCAAATTTATATTTTTTTACGATACTTCAAGGAGTAGAATATGAAAAATCATCTTGCTTTCCATTAACTAAATGCATTTAAACTTCAAAAATCTTCAGATTGAATTGCTGATACCGAAATATGAATTTGTAATAATAACATTTAGCAAATGCTTCCATAAACATTATTGTTCAATTCTTCTGCGATAAATGCTTTAAAAACAAACAGAGTGTGGTCAACATTAAAATCTGCCAATGACCAGATGATGACCACTTACCTGGCGGTAGAAAAGAGAAAGGTAGTTGATCCGGTTCTGACATGTATTTGGTGGTGCTGCCACCTGGAGGTTGAGCGCAAGCCATCTGAAAGTTATAGAACCAAATCAAACATTAAAGCATTCAGCAAAGGGCTGCAAAGTTACGCCATACAAAAGAAAGTTACAATACTACCGGTTTAAGTACTAGCAAGGCGCCATCTATGGCCATTTCTGGAAAACTACAAACATGTGTTCTTTGTTCAAGTTATTATGGATGCGGTTTAACATACACTCATATCTCGGTTTGCCGGACCTCGCTTTTACAGATATTGAAAAATTCGGACAAAATCTGGTCAGTAGAGTCCCCTATGCTAAGGACACAGTCCTTTGTTTCACGAGCTGACCGCTAGTTGGCAGGACATCACTTTGTTTACAATATTAAAAATCAGTGTTACCACGTGTATATCTCTATGTATAAAAATATAGAGTCAATTATGCAGAGTTATTCGAGTCAACTACCGGCAGTTTTTGTAAACTTCTGCATAGGAGAGGCCCGTACTAGACGTTTTTGAGACAATTAGGCGATTGATTCTACATCACCGTGAGTCTAATACACGGCGCCTACTGTATTAGCTTAGTGTCGGTCAATACGGACAATCGGCAAGTTTGGACTGACGTCTCCCCACTTTTGTCAGGCAAACAGAGATATGAGTGCATCCACGAACTTACAATACCTATCACTAGTCCCCAAAAAGTAAAGCGCAGCTCACACACACATGCAATAGGATCATGTGTGTATTCTTTGAATAATATCATCAAATGTTAGCAACGGTACAATGCATTTTCATTTAAGACATATTGTCTAAGGCGTTTAATAAAAACAAATTTATTATTATTATTATTATTATTATTATTATTATTATTATTATTATTATTATTATTATTATTATTATTATTATTATTATTATTATTATTATTATTATTATTATTATTATTATTATTATTATTATTATTATTATTATTATTGTTATTATTATTATTATTATTAGACTGTTGTAGACTGGCTCACTCTGGTGGTTGAAATAAACAATATGAAATTGTCTTGCACTGTGAAAGACTTTATTTCTATTTACATATTAAACTATTATTTACAAGAAAGAAGACACATGATGACCACTCAACAGCAATGGTCAAGAAAGGAAAAACTCGAGCTGACCTTGGCACGGCTACCCAAGTCACATGCGACCACTGAGCTTACCTGATTGACTGTAAAACACACTAGTAATCAACACTACCATATATGGGAAGCCCAGCAGGTACAGGTGACTGAGCAGCACTGACCAGGGCCACAAGCTGGATTAAACTTCACTCAGTTCAATAATAAATAATTTTAAATTCAGATGGCAGCACATATTCAATGATTATTGTAGTACATTACATTCAGAATTGCAAATGAAATTGTAAGTTACAACCAGGAAACAGAAAAACGATACCTGATTTCTTCGAGAATAAACATCGTTTATTCCAGCCACCTGGGTCTGCGTATAAAAAGGAGTAAAGTTCATACGGATGTCCAAACCAACTAAAAGAAGAGAGGATTACTATTAACATTTATATATATATATATATCTGTATATAGGGTACGGCCAAATCACGTTGAAAACACCGGTTCTCATCTGATCACCGAAGTTAAGCAACATAGAGCCTGGTTAGTACTTGGATGGGTGACCGCCTAGGAATACCAGGTGCTGTAGGCTTGCGGGATGCCTACACTGTATCTTGACACTAGGCAGAGGAGCTGTACAACAGCCAACGGCTAGAGGGCGGAGGAGGTCAAGTGACACAATGGCCATGTGTAGAGGAGTAAACCTTCCAAATCAGGAGTGGAGCCCCTCACTGACTCCGGCAGCTCCTGCAGCGAACCTGGTGCCAAACGTATCGCTCCACTTTCCTTTGGACTACACCAGGGAG
Source organism: Tubiluchus corallicola (assembly GCA_030141605.1). NCBI lineage: Eukaryota > Metazoa > Priapulida > Priapulimorpha > Priapulimorphida > Tubiluchidae > Tubiluchus > Tubiluchus corallicola. The sequence goes on from JAQGDQ010000845.1 coordinate 57,288, forward strand.
GAAGAGAGGGGGTTCCTGTTGTCTGGGCAACTCAGAATCTCATACACCTTGCCCAGGCTTGCGCCTTGGAGACGTTCAAGGATCGCACTGCTCAGCCACAGTCGATGCTGCAGCTCCATCAATGTGATCAATAACTGACTCTCTTGGCGCACACTCCATTGTCTTCCGAGACAGAAGGATGCCAACCATATCTGTATATATAACAGATGAAGCTACAGCTCCAACGATGGCACCATTCTAGATGATCTATACATCAAACGAACGGTCGTGACTCACAGATTTGTCATAGGGGGTTTATTTTTCAAATTGGACCCTTCTTTGACCATTTCAAATTGGGCCCTTCTTTGACCATTTTTTGCAAAACCTATACCTCCTATTTCTAGAAAATAGGTCAGCTCACGAAATAACGCACTGTATCTGTAGCATGCGGGACTTTCTACGGACCAGATTTTGTACGAATTTTTCATATATCTGTAAAGGCGAGGCCTGGCAAAGCGAGATATGAGCGTAGTACTAAAAACAAAAAAAGAAAATTCGAAAATAAGTAAAATATTTTTGTTTTTTTTTTGCTCGTTTGTTTTTATTTGCTGTGATGCAAAATTACTGATAAAAAGCACAAGAATGTTTTATAGTATAGAACCTTGAGTTTGATGGAGTGGCTTTCATTAGAAAAATTAATGCGTTACAATGTTTTTGGATTTAAGTATTCTTAATGATAAATGTTTAAAGATCATAATGCTACATTAAAATAAACAAACTTTATCTTTCAGGTGTTTCATTGCCTATATTTTAACCAAATATTTTGCTCAAATTATAAAATTAAAAACAATTTTGCTCAAATAAATTCAAAAATGCTTTGATATTTCGGTTGATTGAGCCTGGAGTCCCTAAAATTTCAGTGGTCAGCACTGAAGATACGCCGCATTGCCGGTAAAAGCACATAAAACTAACGAAATTTTCGCTTTATTTTAACTATTTTCGTTAAGATTTTTCAGCAATTTTTGACATATAACAGAAAAGAAAAGGTAAAAATACCAGTAAAACCTCGGGAAAATGCTGCGGAAAATTATCGGAGATTTCGGCTACAAAGTTTAATAAATTTCGGCAAACCGAAATGAAAATTTCGTTTCCGTAACACCGCTGATGCCTAAAAGCAAGTTTTCTCACCCCACTCCTCACTCAAATAGTAAATAGTGAGTTCATCAGATGCTAACGACCTGTTGACTTCAATATTCTTTGTCCAGGAACCTGTATTTATCAGCATTCGGTCTCTGTAACAACGGAAAACGTAAAAGCTAAGTATTATTTAGAGAGATTTGATGTGTATATTAAACTTGCTAAATACGATTAAGCTACGGTAAGACCTCGCTTGACGACGCTAATGCGTTCCAGCAAAATGTGATGTTAAGTGAAACGTTGTTGAACGAAACCAAGACTTTTGCAGAAAGTAATGTAAAAGAACTGAGATATGTTTCAGAAAAACTGCAGATATTATTTCAACTCGTTTCTTTGAATCTGAATTTAATCTTGAATTTGATCCATTAAACTAAAATGTTTGATTTAACCTCTTACTTGCTTAAAATATTTGAATTGTTTTATGATAATGTAATTTTGTTTCGGACATGGTCCAGGGATAATACCTTAAGTACATTAAGTCCTCGCTTAGCGACGCTAATGCGTTCCAGCAAAACGCGACGTTAAGTGAAGCGTCGTTAAACGAGACAAAAACTTCCATAGAAAGTAATGTAAAAGAACTGAGATACGTTTCAGAGGCAAAAATCAATGTTGCTTAAACCATACAAATTAAACGTTCTACGAGTTTTATTCATAATTTTACTGATTAATGCCTTCCTGTTTACCTGAACCACCTCTATATTTTGCTTACCAATACCTAAGCCACAGCTGAATCAAAGCCAAGCCCTGGGGCAATATTGGGAATTTTATTAACATACCTACATTTAGTCTGGTTGCTATAGCAACCAGATTGCAGGCAAAATTCTGTGCATAAAGTTTGCTCGCTGGACACTTGATAGTTTTACTAGTGATAGCATCAGTAGTCAGTCGGGAAGCAAACATGTATGATAATTGCACTGTTTGCGTTACTACGGCATTTTTAGAACAGAATAATGCAATACGTTCTGTTTTAATGCATCAAATTAGTTAAAAATGTTGTTAATAAAATAAAAATTTTCTGTGAGCAAAGTAAAAAAAACGTCATTAAAGCGAAACGTGCGTCGTTAAGTAAGGCAAAGATGTCAAATGATCACCATCATTAAAACGAAACGTTGTTAAACTAGGAGTCGTTAAGCAAGGACATACTGTACGCTTGACCCACCATTTTAATGAAATTTAAGAAAGATCAACTGTTAAATAGTATTCTTTAACAGTAGCAGCTAATGTCGCAAATATAATTAATATTCACTTACAGGGTGTGACAAATAGCTGAGTCTTCACAACATGTGCTTAGAAATCAAACTCAGGCAATGCTCAGCCTGGTCAGTAAATCAATGGGTGTACGGTACGGTAGGCTCAATACCCGTTTTTGCGGTTTCGTTATATCCATACTGATTGAAATTGCTTTTGTCTGTTGAGCCAAAGATACAGTTACATCCAAGCATGGTCAAAACACCACTCTCAGTTCAGTGCCTCATGCTAAGTAATAGGTCTTGGATTTCTGCACCATATTTACAATGTGATAAAGCTCAATATTCAAATAATTGTAAGATATGTAAACTTCTTTTATACATGTTATCATAGCGGTAATATATTCAATATTTTAAAGAGTAGATTGTTTAAGATTGGGTCCGGTTTTACTTTAACTCTTTACAGGACCAATTACCTGACTTTCTGCTTGAAAACGACGCTGTTATCTGCATCGCCGACGATCAAAATGCAGGTGTGTGCTAGTCCGGCCGTACTCTTCTTCTTTATCATTTCCCAGTTAGTCAAGTTCACGGTTACCGTGATCTCAGCTTGCTTGTTCTTGTACCTCATCGCCTGCGAAATAGATTGAAATTTCATGTGTGCTGATCAAACCTGTCTTTAACTCCTTCTATATGCTACATTTTGCATGGCTTCATGAAAAACTGCTCTTATAAAGCAGAGATTATATTATATTTGATAATTTTTGTAGGTTTCTACACCCAACACAATGGATTTTCATGCAAAATTATATATGAGATGCATTTGCTTATCCAGACAAATTAAAAACCGATTTTTGATGAAAAAAATTGAAAAAAGCTTTCAGTAACTGCAGTGTTTGCACTGTAACAATGTACAGTATCACTTGTGTGAAATCAGCTAATGCAGAAAATTTCAACTATCCAGACACAACACTCCGATAAACTTTGGCATCAAATCTACTCTATTTCTAAGGTAAAATTCATGTTAAAAGACGAAACTTTTCTGCTACTGTATGAGCACAGACATAACTAAATGATTACATATTAGGTACTGTATGAGCACAGACATAACTAAATGATTACATATTAGGTACTGTATGAGCACAGACATAACTAAATGATTACATATTAGGTACTGTATGAGCACAGACATAACTAAATGATTACATATTAGGTACTGTATGAGCACAGACATAACTAAATGATTACGTATTAGGTACTGTATTGTATGAGCACAGACATAACTAAATGATTACATATTAGGTACTGTATGAGCACAGACATAACTAAAAGATTACATATTAGGTACTGTACGAGCACAGACATAACTAAATGATTACGTATTAGGTACTGTATGAGCACAGACATAACTAAATGATTACGTATTAGGTACTGTATGAGCACAGGCATAACTAAAAGATTACATATTAGGTACTGTATGAGCACAGACATAACTAAATGATTACATATTAGGTACTGTATGAGCACAGACGTAACTAAATGATTACGTATTAGGTACTGTATGAGCACAGACATAACTAAATGATTACATATTAGGTACTGTATGAGCACAGACATAAGTAAATGATTACATATTAGGTACTGTATGAGCACAGACGTAACTAAATGATTACATATTAGGTACTGTATGAGCACAGACGTAACTAAATGATTACATATTAGGTACTGTATGAGCACAGACGTAACTAAATGATTACATATTAGGTACTGTATGAGCACAGACATAACTAAATGATTACATATTAGGTACTGTTCTATTCAGGAGAATCTCTGCTATTTTGAAAGATTTCAACATCTATCAACTTGATTTCAGCTGATGAAGTCTATGAGGCATGAATCTCTATACTTCATATAGCCTAGACCAGGGGTGTGCAAATTGCGGCCCGCCGAGAGAATTTGTGTGGCCCGCGAAGAGATTTGTCCATGTAATGAAAGTGCGGCCCGGGCGATTAATTGAGTGTATCCAGCTGAAGTCCGTGCCATGATCCCAAAGACAGTGCGGGTAGTTTTTTCTACTAGATCGGATGCCATTAACCCTTACAAGACGGTTGTAGCTTAATGTCACTGTACTACACAGACTGTGTGATACACATTACTAATATGCATTGTAATGAAATTACCACTATCAGTCCTGAAAGTAGAAATATATGGTTTGTAATATAAATTTTAATAACTTCTAAAATAGTTTCTTGAGTGTAGTTGTAATGATGTACGCAGGTCGGATGCAAAAAATCGTTATTAGGCCTTTTTGTACTTGGCTCCTTGACCAAACTGCCTGTGGCCCGCAGGAATTGCGGGAAAGTTTAATGTGGCCCGGCTAGTCAGATAATTTGCACACCCCTGGCCTAGATCTTTTAAGACCTAGATCTATCGCAGCTATAGATCTTGACATAGTTGTGATAAAACTTGATTGAAGTTGAGCAACTGAGCACTGAGGTACCCACCTGATTAACTTTAAGCTCGTAAACAGGCAGCAAAGAAACAGCATCTTTGATCGAGTTTCCAAATGGAGGATTTCTATTCACTATCTATAACAGAAAATATAATAGTGATATATTTCTTGCAGGTAACAGGTCACAGGTCACATATTAGTCTTGTTTTATGACTAACTCCTTCAGGACCGTAACCGTTTGCTGCATTTTGCACTAAGCAGCAATTACGTTATATTTCATCATTTTTGTAAGTTTCTACTCCTCACACAATGGATTTTCACTGTGTTAAGTACTTTTGTACAAATTGTTTTTATTTTTGGAAAACAATTGCTTAACTCCTTCAGGGGCGGAAGCGTTTGCTGCATTTTGCATGGGTTCATGAAAAACTGCTCTCACTAAGCAGCGATTAGGTTATATTTAATAATTTTTGTAAGTTTTTACTCCTCACACGATGGATTTTCATGCAAAATTATATATGAGAGGCTTCCATAGGTCCATCTCAGTGGTAGCTTGGTAAAATGGCACATATTGCATTATTCTGTTTTAAAAGTGCATTAGTAACACAAACAGTGCAATTATTATACATGTTTTTGCTTCACGACTGACTACTATACTAGCTGCCATTTCTATCAAACGAGACCCATGAACAAACTTTATGAACAAGCACTTCTACCTGCAACCTGTTACTATAGCAACCAGGCTAAATTGTAAATGATATAGCGCTCTGCTATGGTAAAATTTCCAAGGTCGCCTCATGCTTGGCTTTGACTCTGCAGTGTTTATTGTTTAATGGCTGCCTAGGTTTAAACCTTAATGAAAGAGAAACCACTAGCTAGGTACATATAGACTAGTAGAAACCATAAAGAAACTCATAAAATGTTTATTTTATATGATTTAAGCAGCATTGATTTTTGCCTCTCGAACATATCTCAATTCCTTTACATTACTTTCTATGGAAGTTTTGGTCTCGTTTAACGATATTTCACTTAACGTCGCATTTTGCTGGAACGTATTAGCGTCGCTAAGCGAGGACTTAATGTACTTAAGGTATTATCCCTGGACCATGTCCTAAACAAAATTATTACATTATCATAAAACAATTCAAATATTTTAAGCAAATAAGAGGTTAAATCAAACATTTTAGTTTAATGGATGAAATTCAGATTAAATTCAGATTCAAAGAAATAATATCTTATCGTATCTAGTAAGAAATCCAACTTACCATTTCCAGTTCTCGGGGATTTGTCTGCGCAATTTTACCAAAGTCCGTCAGCCCCGCTGCTACAAACTGTCCAGCAAGTTTTGGCCCTAAATAAACGAGTTTTCCAGCAAAAAATAATTTATTAATCAGGGCCACCTTAACAGGTCCTAAACAGGGCACTGGGTCTCCTACCTACACGGCCACTCACAGAAATAAAAATGTAAATAGTTGATCAAATGAATGTATTTATTATATTGGTAACTCCAACAAAATCAGTGTTTAAACATTAAAAAACCGCAAAGATTAATCAATACAGACGTTTGAGCCCTGAGAAACACAAATATTTCAATTTATAAATGACAGTCAATTGGTACAGACAGACAGAGACAGTACAGTATGAAATTAACATGAATTATCGTATATCTTAACTTTGCTGGTATATATATATGTGTGTATCTTGTATATATATAATAGATTCGAGGCTACAGCTCCGACGGCGGCACCATTTGTGGCGATCTATACATCAAACGAAAGGTCTCGATCTAGTGTCGTGCCATTGGGGGTTTATTTTTTTAATCGGGCCCACTGGGCGGAACGGGGGCCGAAAAACCTCCAAAATTGGCCATTTTTCGGCCGTTTTTGCAAAACTTATACCTCTTATTTCTGAAGAACGGGAACGAGCCATGGGTGGTGCTGGGGCCATGGATAGATAGCCCATTCAGTGGTGGGTGTAGTAGGCATATTTAGAATTCACAAGAAGGTCACAGCGCCCCGCAACGGGCATTTTCCCGGACCCAACTCCCAATTTTTTCAAAATTTTGACCAAACAGCCTGCAGAAAAAACGTACTAGCGGCGCCTAGTGGGACTCTCGGAAGGAGATAAATGGCTCTTTAGAAAGAGGAAGAACAGGGCTACACGATGATGTGGGCTATATTTTAGGACACGTCCACCAAAAGGAGTATCGACGAATTAATCAGATGTTCTATTTTTGGTAATTTTCGCTTAGAAACTGCTGATGCAAAGACATTGTTCTGGCGTCATCCATTATACTCTGTCTATAATCTTATAACTTTAATTCCGTAAAAGCTGCTGCTGCTGGCTTTGTGTTATAAGTCAGGAGTGTGTAGGATGTTCGTGCATTATTGATTATAAGTGTACTTATATGCAAAATTTTTTGCGGAACCTTTGCTAGTTTGATATTATTTCTATTGAAGGGAATCCAAGTGTGTAAAGCCAAGGCATACTCACCGATTTTTTCCAGTTGCCTAGAGACGTACTTTGATGTTTCCCACATCTTAGCCTTCAAGCATTTGCTCAACACGCAGGCGGAGACTAAAGTGCGCAGGTTGTCGGCAAGCGTCTGCGTGAGCAGGAACTCGACAAACACTGTCAAAGTAATATAAAATAAACAATCAAAATAAGATAGCTCTAAAAACTGCTTGGACATGGCAAAATGTGACATATGGCTGAGTTATGGCTGAGTTAACACAACACATCTAATTAACACAACACAACATATCTACTGGCCAAACTCAGTAGGTACTGAGTAGGTAGTAGTAGTAGGTAGTAGTAGGTAGTAGGTAGTAGTAAGTAGGTAGGTAGGTAGTAGTAGGTAGTAGGTAGTAGTAAGTAGGTAGGTAGGTAGTAGGTACTCAGTAGGTACTAGTTGATACATCCACTTTGGGATGGAAGTGTCTAGATCCACTTAACCGACCGATACGCTAGCCGACATGCATAGTATTACTAAAATAGAAGTATAGTACTGTGTTCCCTCGCTACTTTGCGGTTCGTTTATCGTGGACTCACTGTTTTGCGGGTTTTCAAAGAATATTATAAATCATAAAAAATTACCATTTACAGTAAATAGTGTATTTATTTGGTGGATGACTACACACCAAAAACGAAATGTAGTACTTGCACCCGCTTGAGATGCTACTTGCCGACGTGAGACTGTACACAACACACGATTGCGGGATTGATGGAACAGATTTCCTTTACAATGTTCCCTCACTTATCGTGGGTGTTCCGTTCCAGGCCCACATTCTCACATTCTAATCACAAATACTTGTAATTTGACCTTACGTTTGCTAATTCGAGTTACAGATCTGAATATCTTCGTCACGTCTTGCAAAAGAGAGAAATCGGTAACGTTCAACGAACCCAGCGTAGCTTGTATTAAACTGAAATACAAAAGAACAGAAAGAGCAGAAAGACTGCTAATGACGACACGGAAGAAATTACGAATGCAACTCGTAAATTTTTCGACTTGTTTAGGGATGAACGGAAAACGAACTTACCAGCTAATCTTCATTTCAGATGTTTTAATCTTGCCTTTCATCGGATACCTGAAAATATCCATATATGGTAGTCACCGCTTAATACAACCACAATTTGCCGGTACGCGGTTTTCAAGCACGTGACAACGAACTTTGTGAGCGACAGTACTTTCTCTACCTAACTTCCATAACTAAACTTACATGTTTATCCACTTTTGCTAGCTACAAGCGGAAAATTAATTTTTTTTCTTCCTTTGGCTCTAGGTCCTCATAAAATTGATTTTAAATACGTAAAGGTTAAATTTTTTTAAAGATAGTCACGTGTGTCTCTTCTTTCCCATTATTGAAAATTATTTTATTATAAACTAACACATTCGTATAATAATTCAATTTTCATTCGTCTTAAATGCAAAATCTGATAATTTTTAATTACCTGGTACCAGCGGCGGATTATGATTTTATGGGCCTTAGGCTTGAGCTTGGAACGGGCCTTTTAAATGTTGCTACACTGCTGAGCTGACGTGTTTTTGTGGAGCTCTCGTCGTTTGTAAAGGATGACAAATTAAACAATTTATCACTGATGCATATTGAGTCAGATATGTTGAAAAAAATGGACTTTTCAGAAATTATAACTGACTTTGTCCCCAGAAAAATTCGGAAACTGAAATTTTGAACTTAAACTGAGTAAACGTGAATTGTGTAAACTTAAATTGTGTAAACCCGATTTGAAATATAGTGACTGACTTTTGAAAAAAAAAACTTTTTTCTATATTTTATTTTGGCGGGCCCCTTGCTCTTTTGTCAATTTATTTTTTTTACAACAAAAAATTTTTTTTCGTTTGATTTTGCCGGGCTAATAAACTTACTAAACTTACTAAACTTCAGCTGCTTTCAAACCATTTTCTAATTTACGCCACACGTGCATACATTACCAAAAACCTCTATCCATGTAATTGACAAGGCTTACCTGATAGGCTTGCAGACAAAAACTTGAGAAGAAGAAGAAGAATACGAACAGTTGATTATTACATACACTCACCGTATGGCTTCTTTCGTCTTGTGGTGGTTTAATTCGTTCAACGACTTCTTCTCGGAAACGCGCAGAACTATATCTCTAAACTCTTGACTGCTTGCAAAAGCCTTTAGCTGGAAAGGGTAAACAAGAGAGCTGTCCATTCCTTGTGAAGCTACTCAATAATTCATAATTATCGTGGTTTTTAAAATAATAATCAACACTTTAACTCCTTAAGGACTGCAAGCGTTTGGTGAATTTTGCGTAGCTTCATGAAAAACTGCTCTCACTAAACAGCGATTATGTTATATTTGATGATTTTTGAAAGTTTCTACTCCTTACACAATGAATTTTCATGTAAAATTGTGAAATACATTTGCTTACTTTAGACAAATTAAAAATCAATCTTTGACAAAAAATCTTTCATTAACTGCAGTGTTTGCACTGTAACAATGTACAGTATTATTTGTGTGAAATCGGCTAATGTAGAAAATTTCAACTATCCACACAACAGTCTGATACACTTTGGTCTTGTCTACTCTATTTTCAACAAGAAATTCCTGTTAAAACATAAAACGATCTTAGTTTCTCCTTGGCTGATCAGTCGGTTTTTCCTGGAACAGCAGCAGAACTCTGCCCAGCTTGGGCTGTAGCAAACAGGCGATCAATAAAATAATGTGTACAATCACGCAAGTGTAAACCAGACTTAGTTACTCAATAGGTTAAGTTGGAGTGCCTGAAGAGGGCGTGTTTTTCTTGATTTTATCCAATTAAATCACTCATAAATGTTAAACAAATAGCACGATTAGATAGCCAATATTCTCCTGAATAGAACAGTACCTAGTCTGTGATCATTTGGTTATGTCTGTGCTCATACAGTAGCAGAAAAATCACGGGTCTTGCAAGATCTATTTTGCATGATGCGGTCCTGAAGCAGTTAAATGTTGGGAAAACAAAACTGACTAGGTCGGTAGTAATCTGTTCTATTATTCAAACCTATAAACCCGCTTGTTTCTGCTGTTTTATCTACTTTCCAAAAAACATGTTCAGTCAAGGGAGGCAGAGATAAAAAAAGAGAAACGTCTTATTTGTGCTTAGTGATCAAAGAAAACATGCGACCGCGAGTAGTGTAATTACACCCTTGCGTTGTTTCTTGAACTCGCCCCTAGATGGCAGACAAAAAATTGCACAGTCGCCATGGCAACACCAACATTAGCAATGCCCATTCTGGCAGCGTGAAAAAGCCACAGTAGGACAATGAACATAGCAGCTGCGGGTTGCAAACAGATAGATTTCAGTCCTGCCGCAATCACATACATTGAGTACACCCTGCCTCTGAGTGCCACATTACAAAGTGCTAAACTATATGAAAAATTTGAGGACTTTAACACTCAAAACACTGAGAGTATCTACAAAAATGGGTGATTGTGAAAGAAAACAGTTCATACTAAATCTTCCAAGTCTAGATTCCCGCTCAGAGCAGCCAGCATCTTCATGGTTTTGAACGCAACACAGTAACGAGCCATCAGCCGTCCCGTCTCTAAACAATAGATACAACAACTAGGCTTAATCATTATAAATATGTTATCAAAAATAAATAAACATCGAATATCATTATAATTGTGTATAGCAAAATCGTCCATAAGTCGGCAGTTAAGCTTTTCTAGTTATTCACATATCTTGAATCTCCATTTCATGAGGATCATTTTGATACCAAGTTCATCGCTCTATGGTATTTCTAAGCTGAGATAATCCACGTTGAAGTTGAGGTGCAGGCTGCACACTGAAAAACATAATCTTGAGAAAATCACTGTTAAAGTTAGCCATTGTTTTTTGTTGCGTCTCTACAAAACACTTAGCAACTGCACAAATGTTGGTTGCTACGGACTTTGCAAAAACACATTGTAGTTATGTTTAAATCCAGTAGATGGCTCTTACTGATGAAGACCTGGGTTAGTCAACAGGAAATGACTGCTTCCAAGACCTGTTATCAGAGTTTGAAAATGCAATTTTTTTACAATCGGAGTACTAGTTTCTAGCCAGAAAAGTGGATACGGGCTTTTAAACATTTCCTTGACAATCTCATGTAAGAATACAAAAGTCCAATATATTTAATCTTGCTTTATATAAAAAACAAGAAATCGACATTTGACCAAATTTTTGGATCATTTTAAGCATCCCGACTTACGGACGGTTTTGGTTTGTAAACACACATATAGTACAAAAATGAATTAATCAGATCAGACGAAGTTTAACTTTTTTAACCATATTTTCACATGTAGTTAAGAAAAAATTGCAATTCACAAGCATTGTAAGCAGCTGCTAATGAGAAATACTCTAAATAGAAAAGAATTTCTGACATTTTGCGCGAGCATTTCAAAAGAGACAAGAAGATGCAATAAATATAGTAAGTCCAATTCCTACTAGAAACTGTAAACTATTAAATTTCGTACCAGGTTGCGATAGAAAAGAAATGTACTGATGTTCCTTTCTTTAAACTTTAAATACATGTAGTTCCACACTTACTCTCTAAACCAGGGGTGTGCAAATTGCAACCCGCGGGCCGAGAGAATTTGTGCGGCCCGCGAAGAGATTTGTCAACCTAATTAAAGTGTGGCCCGGGCGATTAATTGAGTGTATCCAGCTGAAGTCCGTGCCATGATCCCAAAGATAGTGCGGGAGTTTTTTCTACTAGATCAGATGCCATTAACCCTTACAAGACAGTTGTAGCTTAATGTCACTGTACTACACAGACTGTGTGATACACATTACTAATATGCATTGTAATGAAATTACCGCTATCTGTCCTGAAAGTAGAAATATATGGTTTGTAATATGAATTTTAATAACTTCTAAAATAGTTTCTTGTAGTAGTAATGATGTACGCAGGTCGGATGCAAAAAAATCGTTATTAGGCCTTTCTGTACTTGGCTCCTTGACCAAACTGCCTGTGGCCCGCAGGAATTGCGGGAAAGTTTAATGTGGCCCGGCTTGTCAGATAATTTGCACACCCCTGCTCTAAATATTGCATAAATTTTAATAGCACTCACAATACCCATACATAGCAAGCCAAACATACATTCACAAATACATGGAAATACACATTTCATAATTAACTTGGAATTCCACACATAATTTTAAAAATTAACCTACTAATAATGGTATTTTATTTCACCTAATGACCAAATCTGGTACCGAAACCTTAGAAATTTTCATTATAAATTGAAAATGAATAACAAGTGAAGAATCGTCTGAAACATGAACCAACTCACGTCACATTTGAAGTGATAACCTTGAAGTAAAAGTTATTGAACATTACACTTCACAAGTTAATGAAATATAGATCAAACAGAAATTTAATAGAATACGATATAATATTGTTACGAAGACAGATTATGACCAACCCCCTAATGTTAGTAATGGGTATGGTTGAGAAGCCCAGTAATGCAAATGTATCTGTATAAAACAGAATGCATGCCGTAATTTGACGATTCCAACCTGGCCTTTCTGTCTGTAAGAGTGAATGCTGTAGGTTTGCTGATTTTTATACAAAAGTCTGTTCACATGTCATGGAGCTACTGGTTATGCATTAAAGTTTATTTTACATTCGTATTCTTTTTACTTTTCTCGTCTGCTGTAAAGTATTTCATAACTTGATTGCCGCTCTATACATCCTGAGACGGATCCGCACTGTAACCCGGATCCATTACACTGGTGTCAGAAGTGGGATACATTCTGAGGAGACGGATTGGCGCTGGAACCTGGATCTGTTACAATATATTCAATCAGCTTAGGTTTGGGTTGGTGAAGATAGTGTTTGGGTCGATCACATAGAAGAGCAATCAAAATCATCCTTTATGCTACTAAAAACCTTAAAAGTTTTGCCGTAACTTAGTTTTGACTGGAGCTTTAGGTAACTCGCTTAGCAATTATTCAAAGGATATTTAGCGAAATGCGAAAGTACCGGTTTGTTTGATGTCGAAACCGTCGTCCATTTTTATACAACCCGCTGAAGAGAGCGCGTAAAGCTCGTTCATGCAAATGTCTTGCAGTCTCTTCTCCACCTGATCACGGGTTAATCCGACAGGAATTCCTGGAAAACAGAGAACACAGGCTGCACGTTACTCTTTCAAAATACCGAAGGATCATAAAAACTCGGCAAATTTTAAATTCGAATTTCAAGTTATGAAGACTATCTGAAGGTAAAATTGCTAAGACACCAGCATAGGTAGAACACAGGTGAGTTTATTTATACAAATCAGTAACAGCACATGTTTATTCAATGATCTCTGACAGCCAACAGCCCAGGTAAGTTTTCTATGAAGCAAGGAAGCCAGCAATTCAATGAAGGGTAAATGTTACGCATACTAGTTCAAGGATGAAAGTTGAGACTGTATATGAAGAAATAGACCAATTTTACAGCTGAAATTTCTTGTGTGGGATTTTTAATGTTTTAACCAGAGAATGTAATAATATGACATAATAAATAAAAAATAATGACATATGACATATGACATATTAAATAAAAAATAATGTCAAGAAATCGTGAGCTTCACGACAATGCTGTGCTCGTGCAAGAGCTCTCGAACATGTGCACCACATCACAACTGAACATCACTTGAACTCGGCGGTACGGTAACTGTTTTTTGTGCAACATGTTTTTGAGATGCAGGCACTAGCATCTGTCTAATCAATAAATGGCAAAATATGAATGTAACATTCTAATAAATGGCAAAAGCACAGCACTGTTCTTCAACATTCGCAAACATCTGCAACACAGCGGATGGCATGTTCGTGTTGTTTAAAATCATGTTCAGTTGTGATGTCATCACTAGACAGACTAGTCAGCCATTAATTAAGTTTTTAGCCTGTTATTTAATTATTCAGAAAAACTTTGGCATTATCATATGTGTAGATATGTATATATTTTACCGTACTTCAAAATGGGGTAGGATGTGAAAAATCATCCTGTTTCTCTTTTAAAATACGAGAACTTGGTTTAAACAAAATTTTCGTAGGTTTACCGCAAGCACGTCCAGTGCATCTGTTTCTGTTTGAAAGTGACAAAAACTATAAAAATGACTCTAACCCTTTCATACCCGTTGTATCCCGTTGGATACGAGAATATTTTCTGCCTTTAAAATTAATAAAATTTTAAAACTGACAGTTATTTGATCTATTAATAGTTATTTTGATTTAAGCCAACAACAATAGACTAAAAATGGTGATAAAATATCAAACTAGAAAATCTACATAGCATAAAAAACTGCGCAAGGTACAGTACTTTAGAGACGACTTTGTACAGATCAGCATGGCATGCATACTAAATGTCTTAAATACTTTAAAAAATTACCAGCTGTTGCAAAATGAAGCACATTTTATGCTTCCATTGAATCCCAATGTATCCCGTGGGATACAGGCTATATTTACCACGCGGGCACAGGTAGAAAAAAATTATGTGTAAACAAGATGGACATACTCAACAAAAGTACCAAGCCAAAAATTTTTTCTTATTAAAAAAGTAACTTCGGACTGAAAGGGTTAAGGTAAAATGAAAAAGTTTTTAATTTAAAATAAAACGAATAACTTATAGTTACCATAATGTCTAGGATTCTTCATGACTCTAATGTACAAGAACGTTGAACGAAGCCACTCTAAAGCAATTTCGACATCCGTAATCGTGCACAATACGATCTCAGCATTTAAATGCTCAGTTAGTTGAAGATGTAGGCTGCAATATGAACAATGAATGAAATCATATTCAACACCAGTCAGCAAGCAGAAAATGGTTGCTGACTGTCAACACCAGTCTAGAGACAAGTTTTTTCTGTCTAGGTTTTTAACGCGATGGTTTTTGGTTTGTTTACATCAGGCACGAGCTTATTCTATGGCGCACGCATTTGTAGAGGCTGAGGGTGAGTCAGTTGCTACTACATCAGCTGACTCACACAGTAAATCAACTAGCTCGGTTGAAGCTGAGTCAGTTGCTACTACATCAGCTGACTCACACAGTAAATCAGCTAGCTCGGCTGAAGCTGAGTCAGTTGCTACCACATCAGCTGACTCACACAGTAAATCAGCTAGCTCGACTCAAGCTGAGTCAGTTGCTACTACATCAGCTGACTCATGCAGTAAATCAGCTAGTTTGGCTGAAGCTGAGTCAGTTGCTACTACATCAGCTAACTCACGCAGTAAATCAGCTAGCTCGGCTGAAGCTGAGTCAGTTGCCACTACATCAGCTAACTCACACAGTAAATCAGCTAGCTCGGCTGAAGCTGAGTTAGTTCCTACTACGTCAGCTAACTCACGCAGTAAATCAGCTAGCTCAGCTGAAACTGAGTCAGTTGCTACTACATCAGCTGACTCACACAGTAAATCAACTAGCTCGGCTGAAGCGGCGTCAGTTGCTACTACATCAGCTGACTCACGCAGTAAATCAGCTAGCTTGGATGAAGCTGAGTGAGTTGCTACTACAACAGTTGACTTACACAGTAAATCAGCTAGCTCAGCTGAAACCAAGTCAGTAGCTACTACATTAGCTGATTCACACAGTAAATCAGCTAGTTCGACTGAAGCTGAGTCATTTGCTAATACATCAGCTGACTCACACAGTAAATCAGCTAGCTTGGTTGAAACTGAGTCAGTAGCTACTACATCAGCTGACTCACACAGTAAATCAACTAGCTCGGCTGAAGCGGAGTCAGTTGCTACTACATCAGCTGACTCACGCAGTAAATCAGCTAGCTTGGCTGAAGCTGAGTGAGTTGCTACTACAACAGTTAACTTACACAGTAAATCAGCTAGCTCAGCTGAAACTGAGTGAGTTGCTACTACAACAGTTGACTTACACAGTAAATCAGCTAGCTCAGCTGAAACCAAGTCAGTAGCTACTACATTAGCTGATTCACACAGTAAATCAGCTAGTTCGACTGAAGCTGAGTCATTTGCTAATACATCAGCTGACTCACACAGTAAATCAGCTAGCTTGGTTGAAACTGAGTCAGTAGCTACTACATCAGGTGACTCACACAGTAAATCAGCTAGCTTGGCTGAAGCTGAGTGAGTTGCTACTACAACAGTTGACTTACACAGTAAATCAGCTAGCTCAGCTGAAACCGAGTCAGTAGCTACTACATTAGCTGATTCACACAGGAAATCAGCTAGCTCGGTTGAAGCTGAGTCAGTAGTTAGTGCATGCATGAATAATGAATTTTACAGTTTCAAGACAAATAAGATACTACGACACTCGCTAGCTAAAAACGCATTTTTTATCTTATTGGCAAGATACACTAATTAAAAATTTTACTTAGTTAGTAACATGTGTGCTACAAATGCTGTGATTGTTTTTTCAAACTTCACGCAATGTTGTCTAAATTTGTTTCCGATGACCTACAAATAAAATGGTTACGCCTAATGGTCATCGCGTAGATACTACAAAGGAGATACTACAAAGGAGATACTAAAAATGAGATACTGCAAATGAGATACTACAAATGAGATACTACAAATGAGATACTACAAAGGAGATACTAAAATGAGATACTACAAATGAGATACTACAAATGAGACACTACAAATGAGATACTAAAATGAGATACTACAAATGAGATACTACAAATGAGATACTACAAAGGAGATACTAAAAATGAGATACTGCAAATGAGATACTGCAAATGAGAAACTAAAATGAGATACAACAAATGAGATACTAAAATGAGATACTAAAAATGAGATACTACAGATGAGATACTACAAATCAGATACTACAGATGAGATACTACTAATGAGATACTACAGATGAGATACTACTACGGAGATACTACAAATGAGATACTACTACGGAGATACTACAAATGAGATACTACAAACCTGCTTTCAATTGTCTGCTTTCCACTGAGCAGTTTCTCATATCTTAGCCTGGTAGTTTCCTTTGTCATTATAACAGCTGTAGCCGAGGTGTCAAACTGCGGCCTCCCGGCTCTACCAATCATCTGCAGGACCTAAACAATGTGGTCCTAGTGCTCATACACAGCAGTAAGAAAACTTAGTATTCGACGAAGAAATTACAAAAAATTTTCAGGTATTTTACTAGAAGAACATTTCTGATACTTGCTAAGTAAAACATCTCAGAATTTACAAACATTCGGTTCTTAGACCATACAGTTTAACCCTTTCATACCCATTGTATCCCTTGGGATACAAGAATTTTCTGCCTTTAAAATTAATAAAATTTTAAAACTGACAGTTATTTGATCTGTTAATAGTTATTTTGATTTAAGCCAATAACAATAGACTAAAAATGGTGATAAAATGGCAAACTAGAAAATCTACATAGCATAAAAAACTGCGCAAGGTACAGTACTTTAGAGACGACTTTGTACAGATCAGCGTAGCATGCATTCTAAATGTCTTAAATACTTTAAAAAATTATCAGCAGTTGCAAAATGAAGCACATTTTTTGCTTTTGTTGTTTTTTTAAAAAAGTCGGGACTGAAAGGGTTAAGATACAAATAATATGAAAATCCTCAACTCTCGAAGATTTGCGTTTCATGTCTAGTGGCGCCCTGCAGGCCCAAATCAAGAATTCGGTCGCAGGGTTCCTTGAACGTCAATGACTGTTACTGCGATGAGACAGTCGACTGGTTCACTGTCAAGAATATCGCTCTAAGATGAGCCACTGGACTGGCAGAGGTGTCTTAGACACATTTGTATTGAATGCATCCTACCTCTATGAGGTAAATAGCTAGAATCAACTTGATGAATGACATCACCCAGAGCAAGTATTGAACCCACGACACTTTGACGTAAAGAAGATGAGCGATACCACTCGAATAATAACCTGTCCTAATTATTGGCGTATAAAAATATCTTCACCGAGTCACGTGTTGATCATATGATCTCGATTTGCAAAACTGACCAAAATCTGTAAATGTACGATGACAAACAATACACGCTAACGCAAGCCATTGCATACATCTAGCAAAACTTCTAATGCGAAACTGGAAAACCAATGCGATGTCTACAAAATATTTGCTAACATAAAAACACTCAGCTGCCAGTTTTAACTTTTTGCAGGTTTACGACAGCACGACAATACGTAAGGTTGAGAAAACGCAACGAAAGCCGTACCTGCGTCTCGGAGTACTCTTTGGACACACCTATATCATAATACGTACCTGTGTCTCGGAGTACTCTTTGGACATGCCCATATAATAATACATACCTGCGTCTCGGAGTACTCTTTGGACACGCCCATATCATAATACGTACCTGCGTCTCGGAGTACTCTTTGGACACGCCCATATCATAATACGTACCTGCGTCTCGGAGTACTCTTTGGACACGCCCATATCATAATACGTACCTGCGTCTCGGAGTACTCTTTGGACATGCCCATATCATAATACGTACCTGAGTCTCGGAGTACTCTTTGGACACGCCCATATCATAATACGTACCTGCGTCTCGGAGTACTCTTTGGACACGCCCATATCATAATACGTACCTGCGTCTCGGAGTACTCTTTGGACACGCCCATATCGTAATATTGCGTAGATTTTATAATCACTAGATGAGCAGGAAGATTTACTCCCATGGCTAATGTGCTTGTGGCATCTAAAAATATCAATAAACAAACAATTGTGTGCTTGCATAGCAAAATCATCCATAAGTCAGCAATTAAGATTCTCTAGTTATTCACATCTCCCAAATCTCCATTTCATCAGGATCATTTTGATACCAAGTTCATCACTCTATGTTGTTTCTAAGCTGAGATAATCCACGTTGAAGTTGAGGTGCAGGCTATGCAGTGAAAAACATAATCTTGAGAAAATCACTGTTAAAGTCAGCCATTGTTTTTTGTCTCGTTTCTACAAAACTCTTAGCAACTGCATAAATGTTGGTTGCTATGGATTTTGCTAGATCACATTGAAGTTATGTTTAAATCCAGTAGATGGCTCTTCCTGATGAAGATCTGGGCTTGCAAACAGAAAAAGTCCGAAGCAAAATGAAAGCTTCCACAAGTTTTTTAAAAAATACTAATTTTTTACAATTGCAGGGCTAGTTTCTAGACAAAACATGGGTACTGGATTATAAAATCAAATTCTTAGCAATTCTTACATTCTCTTGATAATTTGATGCTAGAATATAAAAGACCAATATATGTTTAGCAATTGTTTTTACAAAAAACAAGAAATTGACATTTGACCAAATTTCGTGGGTCATTCTACTTTGAAGCATCAAAACGTGGTTTTAACTATGGGGTCATTCCAAGTCAAGTAACCCAGCGGCCCACATCCGACCATCTCGGATCTTGATGAAACTTTACGGACTTATGGACAATTTTGGTTTGCAAGCACACTTATGGTAAAATACACACGACTTATTTAAGATGTATGTATTATAACTTGATAGATAATATGAGTTTGAACACATGATGTACAGTAAGACTTCGTCTAACAGCTTCCCACTTAGTGATGAACTTGGTTTCAAAATGTTTCATTTTAATGATGTTGAAAATTTAACAGCTTTGTCTTATTCAACAACGCCGGTTTCACTTTAGTTTTCTTAAAGTAATTTTTTATTTTATCAACAATTTTTTACCTAATTTGAAGCATAAAAACAAAACATTTGCATCATCCTGTTATAAAAATGCACTAGTAATGTAAAACAGTACAATACAATTAATTGTACAGTGTCAAGTACAATACTGTAATTATTAGTGCATAATTTACTATACTGTAGGCTCTGCCTACATAAACTGGTTGTATGTTTGTGAAAATTTACCTCTGATGATGACAGCAGTTGCTCTGTCGAAACATTTGACAGGATTTTTTAATTATGTAAATTAAAAGTTTTGTTGTTTGAACTATGAATGTTTTTAAATTTTATAGTGTTAATTTATTTCTACTTTTTAACAAATTGTACCAGCAGTTGATACATTCATAGAACTACAGCTCTAATTTTACAGCCATAACTTTGCACAAATTAGAAGAATGCAGTACTTACACAGCACAAGAAGAACTCAGTACTTACACAGCACAAGAAGAACTCAGTACTTACACAGCACAAGAAGAACTCAGTACTTGCACAGCACAAGAAGAATGCAGTACTTACACAGCACAAGAAGAATGCAGTACTTACACAGCACAAGAAGAATGCAGTACTTACACAGCACAAGAAGAACTCAGTACTTACACAGCACAAGAAGAACTCAGTACTTACACAGCACAAGAAGAATGCAGTACTTACACAGCACAAGAAGAATGCAGTACTTACACAGCACAAGAAGAATGCAGTACTTACACAGCACAAGAAGAACTCAGTACTTACACAGCACAAGAAGAACTCAGTACTTACACAGCACAAGAAGAACTCAGTACTTACACAGCACAAGAAGAACTCAGTACTTGCACAGCACAAGAAGAACGCAGTACTTACACAGCACAAGAAGAACTCAGTACTTGCACAGCACAAGAAGAATGCAGTACTTACACAGCACAAGAAGAATGCAGTACTTACACAGCACAAGAAGAACTCAGTACTTACACAGCACAAGAAGAACTCAGTACTTACACAGCACAAGAAGAACTCAGTACTTGCACAGCACAAGAAGAACGCAGTACTTACACAGCACAAGAAGAATGCAGTACTTACACAGCACAAGAAGAATGCAGTACTTACACAGCACAAGAAGAATGCAGTTCTTACACAACACAAGAAGAACTCAGTACTTACACAGCACAAGAAGAACTCAGTACTTACACAGCACAAGAAGAAGTCAGTACTTACACAGCACAAGAAGAACTCAGTACTTACACAGCACAAGAAGAACTCAGTACTTACACAGCACAAGAAGAACTCAGTACTTACACAGCACAAGAAGAATGCAGTACTTACACAGCACAAGAAGAATGCAGTACTTACACAGCACAAGAAGAATGCAGTACTTACACAGCACAAGAAGAACGCAGTACTTACACAGCACAAGAAGAATGCAGTACTTACACAGCACAAGAAGAATGCAGTACTTACACAGCACAAGAAGAATGCAGTACTTACACAGCACAAGAAGAACTCAGTAATTACACAGCACAAGAAAAACACACTACTTACACAGCACAAGAAGAACGCAGTACTTACACAGCACAAGAAGAACGCAGTACTTACACAGCACAAGAAGAACGCAGTACTTACACAGCACAAGAAGAACTCAGTAATTACACAGCACAAGAAGAACGCAGTACTTACACAGCACAAGAAGAACTCAGTACTTACACAGCACAAGAAGAACGCAGTACTTACACAGCACAAGAAGAACTCAGTACTTACACAGCACAAGGAGAATGCAGTACTTACACAGCACAAGAAGAACGCGGTACTTACACAGCACAAGAAGAACCCCACATGAAAATATATCTTCAATAATCCTTCTATCATGAACATCCATGCCAGCATGATGATAACCCACGCCGCATAATACAGCATCTATCAAAAAACACAGAAAAGATATTTAGCTTCTTCCGCTAATTATGGAATGCCTGAAACTTTGGCAACTGCTTGGTTGCCCTTTCCTTATCTTCTACAAGCCTGTTAATTTGCCGTTGCCGTATTTAAATTTCGATTACAAAAAAAACCTCAAGCTGATTCGCCTGAAACTAACAAAAGCAGGATGTGCACTGTTGGCGTTTAAAGGAAGACAGGATGATTTTTCGTACACTACCTCATTTTCAAGTTTAATAAAAAGCATACATTTTAACACAATTAACACTGCAAAAGCGTTTCCAATAAATAAATAATAGATTAAAAACTTAATTAAAGGCAAGCGAGCCCACTATTGAGGACATCACAAACTAACATAATTTTCAGCAGCAGAAACATTCCATGAGCGTGTTGCACGTGTTTGCGAAAGCGAAAATTGAACTACAGTGCTACTGTAAGATATTCAATGTGTTGTACTAAAACTAGGCAAGTTTTAAGATAAAAATTTAAATTACAAATTTACTGCTGTGCTTACGCATGAGGTGTTGAACGTGTGCAATTCGTCACAAATGAACACATCTGAACTGAGAGGTGCAGCACCTGCTTTTTGGACAATGCTTTTCCGAAAGGCAGGCGCTAGTGTCCATCTAACTGGCAAAAGACGAAATGCATGTAACAGTGAAGAACTAGTGGCGCGTAAGTTTATTAGTACAAAAATGAGTTTATTAGTACAAAAAACAATGGCTGACTTTAATAGCTATTTTCTCAAGATTATGTTTTTCACTGTGCAGCCTGCACCTCAACTTCAATGTGGATTATCTCAGCTTAGAAATAACATACAGCAATGACCTTGGTATCAAAATGATCCTCATGAAATGGAGATTCAGGACATGTGAATAACTAGAGAATCTTAATTGCTGACTTATGGATGACTTTGCTATTCAAGCACACAATTATTTGTTTGTTGATATTTTCAGATGCCACAAGTACGCTAGCCATGGGAGTAAATCTTCCTGCTCATCTAGTGATTATAAAATCTACGCAATATTATGATATGGGCGTGTCCAAAGAATACTCCGAGACGCAGGTACGTATTATGATATGGGCGTGTCCAAAGAGTACTCCGAGACGCAGGTACGTATTATGATATGGGCGTGTCCAAAGAGTACTCCGAGACGCAGGTACGTATTATGATATGGGCATGTCCAAAGAGTACTCCGAGACGCAGGTACGCATTATGATATGGGCGTGTCCAAAGAGTACTCCGAGACGCAGGTACGTATTGTGATATGGGCGTGTCCAAAGAGTACTCCGAGACGCAGGTACGTATTATGATGTGGGCGTGTCCAAAGAGTACTCGGGAACGCATTACGTATTGTGATATGGGCGTGTCCAAAGAAATTACTCGAGACGCAAGGTACGTATTATGATATGGGCGTGTCCAAGAGTACTCGAGACGCAGGTACGGCTTTCGTTGCGTTTTCTCAACTACTAGGGATGTGTTTTAAATATAGCTTATATTTCAGACATAGATGAATGTGCAACCAATGCTCATAACTGTGATGCTGAACACGGCACCTGTCAAAACACTGATGGTAGTTTCACTTGTGCATGTGACCAAGGTTATTCTGGAGATGGAACTGTCTGTGTGGCTACAGTTGAGGGTGGGTTGACATATTTTACCAACTTTACCAAACCGCATGCGCACATGTTTGTATGTGTGTGTGCGTGTGTGTGTGTGTGTGTGTGTGTGTGTGCGTGCATGCGTGCATGCATTTGTGTGTGTGTGTGTGTGTGTGTGTGTGTGTGTGCATGAGGGTGTCCATGGATGTGTGTGTTAATAGTGTGTGTTGTATGTGGCATGAGTGCATGCTTTGAAGAAATATTCTGAATCTTCAAAAACAAAGAAACATGTTGGAATTGCAAATGCTGCATTACATAATGTCCTGGAAAATTTGTCTGGACAGGTTTAAAAATATTCTGTCAATGTAAGTAAGAAATTATCACCATTCTTGAAAGACTCAGAAGGATGAACTAAGTAACAGGCATGACTCTTCAGGCCAAACTATGCTGTTTCTTATGTAGGCCTGTTGTGGTAAGAATTGCAGAGTGCTGGGTGTGTGTGTGTGCGTATGTGTGTGTGTGTGTGTGTGTGTGCGCGTGCATGCATGTGTGTGTGTGCATGAGTGTGTGTGTGTGTGTGTGCGTGCGTGCGTGCATGTGTGCATGTGTGCATGTGTGCATGCGTGCATGCATTTGTGTGTGTGTGTGTGTGTGTGTGTGTGTGTGTGTGTGTGTGTGTGTGTGTGTGTACGTGCGTGTGTGTGTGTGCATGAGGGTGTCCATGGATGTGTGTGTTAATAGTGTGTGTTGTATGTGGCATGAGTGCATGCTTTGAAGAAATATTCTGAATCTTCAAAAACAAAGAAACATGTTGGAATTGCAAAGCTTCATTAGGATGTCTTTCTCATTG
>JAQGDQ010000845.1:86585-88412 GCA_030141605.1 Tubiluchus corallicola
AGGCCTGTTGTAGCAAGAATTGCTGAATGCTGAGTGTGTGTGTGTGTGTGTGTGTGTGTGTGTGTGTGTGTGTGTGTGTGTGCGTGTGTATGTGTGTGCGTGTGTGGGTGGGTGTGCATGTGCGGGTGTGTGTACATCTGTGTGTGCATACATGTGTGCTTGCGTATGCATGAGTGTGTTCCTCTGTGAGGATGTGCATGGGTAGGTGTGTCAAAAGTGTGTGTTTTGTATGTGGCATGAGTGCATGCTTTGAAGAATTATCCCAAATCTTCAAAAACCATGTGATATGTCGCAATTGCAAGCCTTCATTAAGATGTCTTTCTCATTAAGCCACTTTTTTGTCTGTTGCAGATAGTTGCCAGGCAGAACTCTCTTTCCTAGAGCCTAGTAACACAAATTACTTTTTGAAAGAGATTACTGCTACTGCATCAATAACACAGTTTACAGTTTGCTCTTGGCTAAAGATAGACCAGTCAAACAACAAGAAATACTATTTCTTTTCCTTTGTCACACCGAGTGAACCAGATGCGATCGCTATAGTTGTTTACCCAAACTACGAAGAGAAACTAAAGTTCATTATTGATAAGTACGTATGCTTTGCAATTTTCTTCTTTGCCTAACTCTGTCTATGCCTAACTGTAAATTTTCTAAATGTCTGTTATGCTGTCTCTCTGTCTCCCTGTCTGTTGGTCTGTGTTGCTTTGTCACACTATCCATCTGGTTTGGCTTTGCACTTCTTTATTAATAGTTATTCTCCACAAATTTCTTTATTTAATAATTCAAAAGTATGAGAGGTAGCATTACATATGTTAGATAGGTATGTAAGAATGGACGAGTAACTTCATTCTGTTTAATACAAAATTTTGTGTGTGTTGGCAAGCTGGGCTGAATAAATGTGAATAATATATGTTAGTGGCCACAGGCCACATTTTAATGAACAAATGTTTTCTATGTATAAGATTTGTTTTCATTTACAGTGAGAATTATTACATTTTTTCTGATGTGATGGTGCAGCTTCATGATGGCAACTGGCACCATCTGTGCCTCCTCTGGGAACAAGCATCTAACGCTCATTCAGTGTACATAGATGGATCTGAAGTATATACAGGTAGCAATGTGAATACAGCTGGCAAAACAATTGATCGTCTTGGTACATTGGTAATTGGACAGGAATCAGACACTTACCCAGTTGGAGGTTTTGAGGCTGATGAATCTTTTGTGGGCTCCATAACTGGCGTGAACTTTTATGACTATCGGCTGACAGCTGAGGAAATCCGTAACTTGTATACAGACTGTTATGCGGATACTGGAAATGTGTTTTCATGGTGCGATATTAATAAAGGAACATTGAAAGGAGACTTGATAAGAAGAACTAGTCAGCTGACATGCAGCAATTCTGACGAGTCTGATAACCCTCACGTCGAACTTGGTATGTTATTTAATTTTCTTTTTAGTTTCTTGGTGTTTTGCACCGTAATTTTTGTACATCTTATTTCAGCAAAAACTGTCATTGCAGCATCTTCATTAATACCACACACAGATTGCCAATCCTACTTCCACAATAATAAAAATTTGCCAAAAATGCTTGCAATCTCTGTTGCAGGAGAAAGAACATTTTTACGTGAAAGAACTTTCTTTTGAAGCTAATATAAAGTTACTTATCCGAAGTACTTCTTTTTCAGATCGTTTTCGCATTTTAGTTGAATCCTTTGACCTGCCATGGAAAAATTGCATAACCACTTATCACAGGTCGTGATTATACAGTGTGATTAAAAGCACAGTATAGCTATTTTTCAATTATTAATGTGTAATGCTACATCTATGCTA